>JAWRVZ010000046.1:2260000-2852500 GCA_037043235.1 Rhodeus uyekii
AAATGCAATGCAATTCGCTTTGGATAAAAGTGTCTGGCAAATGCATAAAATGTATTTGTAAGTATTTTCAATAAGATAATTTAGTGTAAATCATTTAAATTATGCTCTGAATATTTACATGTATCAGCCATCAACTCTTCTTTCTATTGCTAGCGCATTGGTCATTGAGTCAGTATGAAACTGAGATTAAGTTGGGATTAGTTTTTTCCCTATTGTGACGTTTATCCAAGTGAAACTGCTTCTGTAACAAGACAAAATAAACAAGTGGGTTTACCTGATCTCTGATCAATTTTTATAAACGTGTACATGTTACATTTTAATTAGACATTGGTGTAATGAAAAGGAATGATAGTAGTTAATAGTCTCTTATCAATGCAATTAGTGAAGCTATCCATTGGAACAAATCCTGAAAATTGATTAAAAAACATATTACACAAGCACTTTAATCTTATCAGATGATTAGTTAATTGCATTGGACAGATCTTGCTTTTAATAAAACGTTTGCAGTGGGTTTGTAAAAGTTTTTTTCTGCATGTTTGGCCAGAGTTTTTGTTGCAGATACGCTGTTCTGACCAGCAGGGTTCACCAGTGAATCACTGGTTCAATTGATTCCAAGCTTTGAAAAGCTTTGTTTCTCCCATCCATCCTTACAATTTTGAGAAGCTGCTCATTAATCTTTAAATCTTGAGGAGGAGCGAATGTAATTTGGACCCAATGGGGGGAGCTAGAATATCCATCTTTGATTATGTAAATTAAATAATATGCCTGTTTCAGTAATCATTTTATACTTTATAAAAAGGGGAGGGGCTGGCGTGAGAAAAGGATGTTTAATTGAAAGAGAAATTACATTAAAACCATATTTATATGGGTGTTGCTCTTTGTAAGACATGCACTTGAAGGGATAGAAAAATGAATAAATAATAATTTGTACGTATTTTCAAACCACCCCGGTAATTCTTCCTCTTATGAACTTCCTAAATTCCTACATGATATCAACATATGGATGATTAACAATTTGTTGAAATAACAAATAACAAAGGGGAAATTCTTATTTGGTCAGTTTCCTGTAGCTCAAACAATATTGGCGCTTGCAACACCAAGGTCATGGGTTCGATTCCAAGGGAAAGCAAGAACTGATTACAATGTCAATGTGTTTCTTGAATGCAATGCAAGTCGCTTTGGATAAAAGCGTCGGATAAATGCATGAATGTAAATGTTTAAAATGAAATTTCCTTTAAAGAAGATAAATCTATGATAAAAAGATAAAAAGTATTCTTGTAATGATTTTCCCCACCTCAAACTTTCAAACCCCATTTCAAACTAACATCAGGAGGTTCAGGCCATTCCTAACTGAGCAAGCTACGCAACTTCTGGTGCAGGCCATGGTCATTTCCAGACCGGACTATTGCAACGCTCTTCTGGTTGGACTTCCTGCAAGTGCGATCAAAACTCTGCAACTGATCCAGAATGCAGCAGCTCGTCTGGTCTTCAACCAACCGAAAAGGACTCATGTCACACCACTCTTCATCTCACTACACTGGCTCCCTCTCGCAGCACGCATCAAATTCAAAGAACTGGCTCTTGCATACAAAACTTACACAAACTCAGCACCTTCATACTTCCACTCACTGGTACAAATCTACACGCCTACCAGAAACCTTCGATCGATCAACGAGTAACGACTCATGGCTCATCACAGAGAGGAAAAAGAACGATCACAAGAACATTTTCATTCATCACCCCCGGCTGGTGGAACGCCCTCCCTGCCCTCATCCAGAACGCAGATTCCTTGTCAAAGTTTAAAAGACTACTAAAAACACACCTCTTCCATGAGCACCTAACACACACACACACACACACACACACACACACACACACACACACACACACAAAACCCTCTTTCTTTCTCTATTCCCCATACTTGTGCTACTTGTGTTCAGAATGTTTGAAACTTTGTATTGTAAGCACTCTTATGTGTTTTGTATCCTTTGGACAAATAGCTTCTATACTCCTCAAATTGTAAGTCGCTTTGGATAAAAGCGTCTGCTAAATGAGTAAATGTAAATGTAAACTGCTGTGCTCAAAGCTCTTGTTTTGGACGTTATGATAGAGTGCTACTGACAAACCAGGCCAAGTTCACCTTCTCTTTTCACTCAAACAGACTGTCTGCAAATGTGCATTTTTGTCATGTAATTTGGAATCATTAATGACTTTGATTTGTAAGTTTGGCATTGTGAGTAAGCAACTGAGTAGACTAACACTGTCTTCATGTTACACCATGATAACACTAACATGTTATCAGTATGTTTTGGGAACAGTTTATAGTTTAAAGCCAGAGATCAAGCAACTTCAAGAAGAAGCTGTTACAGACCAGTATGGGTGAGATGAACAACTGGCATCTTGGGGAGGCAGATTGACTTGTTTTTCTCGACAACCTGATGTACAGAAACGCAGGTCTGTGACCTCGAAGGTCACTTAGTGCCTAAACCAGATGCTTCGTTGTCAGATGTGATGAATGGAGATGGACTGCTGTGTGAAAAATGTTAACTATTCTTCAGTAGATTTTCTTCAATTGATTGATTTCTTTTGAGTCTTTTGACACTTTTGGTCTTTCGTTCATCTTTCAGTATCTGTGCATGTAAACCTGACCTCAAAAGGTGCATTATCGGCTATAGTTTTAGCGTCATTGTTAGGACATTTGTCTCCCATGCTGGAGACCCCAGTTCGGGAGACCCCAGGTTTATTAGGACTGGTTAAATGATCAACTATCCCATAACACATAGTCCAAAATATCAGGTAAGGATCTTGGCGAAAACAACCGGGATCGGCTTCTGAAAAGCACAAAGCTAAGACAGTAATCCATCTGAACTTAAGCAGGTTAGGAGAATGAACACAGGTGGGTATCTCCCCTTTAAGGAGTCCCCAGAACAAACAGTCTTCAAAGTGAAGAACAGTCTATTGAGTAAAATCCACACGAGAAACAGCCGTCATCATGAACCAGGTTAGATGCTGATAGGTCTTTCACAGGCAGAACCAAGTGTCGAGATAACCAACAGTCAATATGGCGATTTGTTTGATGAAGCGATCGGCATGCTATAAAAATGTACATTCACTGTATATGTTTGCTAACAACAAAAGGCATATGTGCACCAACTAACAGCAGAGATTTACCAGTATACAATAAAAAACACCTTTGATTCTTGATACAAACTTTTAATTATATTCTCCAACATTGCAAACACAATGATTGCTCACAGCGTAAACAGTCAGCATAAACATGTCACTAGGTGACGTCATCACCTAGTCATCACGCTGTACTAGATTGCATACTTTCTTGCATTCTGCTTGCCTAATGTGCTTTCTCAACAAGTATGCCCGCGTATTATCATCAATAAACAGCTTTAACCAGCCTTGGAATTCAGGGTTTGATTCCCACTCCTTCCTGTATTTTTTGGGGGGTACAGTTTTGACTGAGACATGATAAGCAAGCCAGCTAGTTGGCTTTTGTCACAGACAGGCGCACACACACAGTGGACGAGAGTACGTGACTGAGGCTGTGTGAGCCAAACAAATGCAGCGATTTATATTTGTTTTAATAATTTTTTACACAAAAGAACATTTTACATCCCGTGCTGCCATGGCGGGATCAGCCAGCGGCGGCTTCACGGATATGCGTGATTCATTTGCATGTGGAAGAGTGAACCTGCTCTGCCTGCATTTGCTGCGTGAGGACCGGGCTTTGGGATGGGGATGCGGCAGCACTCGCTGCTCCTTGAGAAGAGTAAGATCGATATGTGCTTTCACTTCAGAGAGTCTCCAAAAGTCTCCAATAACTCCAGATAAAGTTGTTAGATTTGTCGCTAGTCGCTTTTTTGAAAATTGTGCTAGAGTGGTCTGAAAACTCTCTAAATATAGTTACAAAGGCATTAAGTTGGCAACACTGACTGCGATCCATGTGCAACGCGAACTCAGCGCATGCGCAGTGAACTCTGTCATGAAATAACCATGTGAAGTGGCATATTTGTCCCTGTTTTGTGCTCAAGACATTAGTGTTCGGCGACATTAAGGAATCGACATTACCGAAAAGAAAATACTATGACAAATAGTGAGTTTGGCGGTTCCACTTTAAAAACGTCTACATAATAGGATTGGCAAGTTAACCGTGAGTCGAGATAAGTGAACTCCACTGTATTTTAATTCTGTGGGGAGAACAAACCAATAGATTTGTCCTGTTTTCAGCCTTGGAGAAGCTGTGTCTCTCTGTGTGTGTGTGTGTGTGTGTGTGTTAATATGGTCTGTATTGGTGAGGTGATTAACTGGCACCAGACTTGTTGTTCTCGACAAGCCACGTGGAAAGTCACTAACCAGTGTTGCCAGATTGGGCGGGTTCCCGCCCAATTGGGCTCCTTTTGGTCACGTCCGACTGGAAAAAAATGCATTGGGCTGGTCGATAAATATTGGGCTTGTTTTTGATGACAAACCCGCCCAAATTTCATAGATAAATGCATATAAATTCCATTAAAACAAGCCTACAAATGCATATAAATTCCAATAAAACGTCAACAATCTTGTGTAGGTCCAAACCCCCCCCCCCAACCCCCCGTCAACAATTTTGGTCTTGGGCTGGTATTTTTTTAAATGGGCGGGTTTTTGCTGTAGTTGGACTGGAAATCGTCAGTCCAATCTGGCAACACTGTCACTAACCCATCAACCATGTGATCAATGAAGATTTGCTTCAGACGGTCTGCTCTTGTGTGGAAAATTAATAGTTTTGTTTATCTTTCTTTCTTTCTTTCTTTCTTTCTTTCTTAGCCAATCAGAATCATTTAACCGTGATCATTGCCGTAGTTAGCACCCTCTGTTAGAGTATAATTGCTGTAACAATGTTATTGTATGTGGGGCGGCCTACGAACTCCTTGTGAGACCTGAAGCTTCTGCTGATGAAACTGCAAACTAAACTTCACTAAAATTTCATCTATTGACTGCATTTCTGACTCCTGCTCTTCATTCAACATATCTGGTCCTCGGGTCTTAACTGTTATTCCCCTACACTGGTGTATTTCAGGCTATAGAAGAGCTATGGCAAAAATAAATCCATCACTATTTCATGCAATAATGATAGTTAAGCTTCATGAAGCATTGTTTTGTGTCACACAATCTTCCGTATGTAAGCATGTAAGCCTGTTTCTCTTTAATTGTACAGGCTAGGTTCCTTGAAATTTTATCTAGATTCTACAGGATTATAACATGAAAGCTTTTCGAATTATAAACTTGTGAAGTTTCACTTATTTTATAAACAAAGGGTTTCAGCAAAACATCATTTTGTTTTGAGACGCTTTATTCCAAAAGTACGTGGACACTATTTTAGTATTTCAAGCATGACTGATGGCATTACACTGGTCTGGTGTGGATGAATGATGTAGCGTATATGAACTGATCTGCTGAAATGAACTCAATGAACTTCAAAGCCCTTCACAATCTTGCACCCCATTTCTCTTACATTCCCTAGCGCACTCTTAGATCTTTTGCGTCTGTTTCTCTTGTTGCTTCCTCTGTTCATTTTGTCACTATGTTGTCCAGGGCTCCTCGTATCTGGAATTCTCTTCCACAATTTATAAAAGAAAGTGATTTGTACTCTGAATAAAAGCCTTTATAATGGATGGAAAAAAAATTATCTGATCGAATATCTAGTTTTAAGTTTTAAGCTTTATTAAAATTAAACCCCAAAAACAAGTGTAATGGTGAACATTACATTTTCTTTCCTAAGTGCATATATATATATATATATATATTTGTTAAAATTAATCAGATTAATCAGCTGTGAAAATCTTTTTAAATTCCTCACACCAGGATAAATTACATAGAAAACATAAGTTATATATTCAGTACAGTGTATGTGATTGTAGAAAGTGAAGAGCTGCTGGATTCAGTGCAGCAAGAAGTAGGAGATCAGAGAACAGCAGAGGAACAGGAAGCTCTGGTTGACGCTCTGAGCACTGTTACACAGATTCCCCTGACAACATGTGACGTCCTTAATATTAGAAACTGCTGCTGGGGCATCACAAATAGATTTCGAGACACACCCTTTTACAACACTTGTCAGGCTTCCCAAAGTTGCTGATGAAAAGAAAGAAAACAGTTTAGTCTAAGCTGAACATGAGTATGTTATATATTTAAAACCTAAGACCGTATAAAACATCACGACTTTATTCTTCGTCCTTTTCCAGACTCTCACCTGTTGCTTTAAAGCAGCGATCTTCGGTCCCTGAACAGATGACTGTGTTTGTGCAGCTCTTCCCATCACAAAAGTAACACGACTTTCCATTGGAAATGGTTGATGGCGCTAGAGGAAGAAAAAAAATACATAACTATTTTACTGCTGACTTTCTAATCTTTCACTGATATGTCTGGCTGTAAAGCAACATCCCTTTTCGGCTGACAGCATAATCACATATAGAAAATCAGATTCCACCCATCTTCATTTTTTTTTTGGTTTTGTTAATTATAATATAAACTTTTGATTGTACAGAACAATACCTGGAGGATCTTGGGCGTTACACTGGTCTGTGTTACAGCAGGAAGAAGAGATTCTTCCAGTGCCGAGGTTGACGGACCCAGTTGGACAGACAGCTGATGCAGCACAACTTTTCACCGTCAATCTATTACTGTTGACTGAAAAACATAAATGATACATGAATGACCAGTTAAAATATTGTGATGAAGAATGTTTTTAAATAAATAAGTTAAAGTTTTTCAAAAATGTATAGACTGACAACTGCAAAGCAGAAGAGTAAATACAAAGAAAAACACGTAAAAATGGTAATAAAAACACAACATTATTGTTAGTTCACGTCAGCTAGATCATGTTAGTTTTATTAAACAATATTAACAAAGATAACTTTTTGTATTCTAATTACAATTATTAACAATGTATTAGTAAAAAAGACTTTTCGTTATTTTATTAAAACTTCTAACAACCGGAACGTTATTCTAAAATGTTAGTGAAAATGCTTTAAGTTGATAGTTTTTCTAATTTTAAACACATTTAAAATTATTTTATAAGCTAAAATAATTGTACATTGAACATTCGGGGCTTGAAATTGTATACAGAAATTAAAATTAACGTTACAATTACATGTACTTTAACCAATATTTCAACTCATTATTACTGGACTTACCAATTTCTGCTGTTGCACTAAAGCAGCTGGAAAGTCCATCAGCACATGTTTTCTGTGCACAAATCAGACCTATGCACTCTTGACAGTTGAGAGAGTGTCCTTTAGTAAAAAAAAGAAGAGAGAAAAAGTGAGAGAAACGTCAATTATCTGTTTTTTTAGCCAGTACCATTATCAACACTTCTTTTAAATACTTTTTTGTACCTGCAGTGAAGAGAACGAAGAGAAGGAAAACTGAGATTTGCAGATCCATCTTTGATCAGAAGGTGAGTGAAATGACACCTGTTTCAGCGCTCATTTTATAGCTCATCAAGAGGGGAGGGTCTTCACGAGAAAACGAAAGTTTAACGAAGTGACATAAAACAGGTAGATGTACTTTCCATTTGCTGAAAGGGGTCTATAGTTGTGTATACAGGTCAAATTCGTTTAGTTTTTACTTTAGCTGTCATTGAAGAGTCAGAGGATATTCGCATATTTGCTAAATATTTGAACTGGAATGCTGTTGAGAAATCAGGCAATGGTTCACATTCTTAAAAGGTTTGTCAGTGTCAGTCAACTGTAATGTGTCTTTGAGAGTTTTGAAAGCTGCTTTGAAATGAAATGTATTATTATTATTATTATTATGAAAAGATGAGTATAATGGTGCAAAAAGAACTTGAGGAAAATGCATGAATAAATATAGCACCTTAGTAAGTAATGATAGAGGAACATCATTTGTGTGGAAGATTGTGGTAAAAATATGTGTGGAAATGTAATGTGATACAATCTAGCAACATTAAAAGGACAAAGCAAACTGCAAAGGAAAATGTTTCGTAGGGTATAAAAATTCATAAAAAATGAAGTGAAGTGAAGTGTCTCTGAAGCAGAGAACATACACAAACGATATTCCAGGCAAGGGTCAGAAAGGCAGGCAGACAGAATCAGAATCAGGTACGATAATCCAGACGGGGAAGTCAAGACAGGCAGATAACATACACAAGCTATAATCCAGGTCAGGGAGGGCAGACAGAATCAATGACGGGTAAACAGCAGAAACCGTAACAGGAGATCAGACACAGGAATAAACTCTCAGAAATGTCAGCAATGCTAGAACAAGACTTCGCCATGTGTGTGCATGGGTGTTAGTCCTTTATAGTCCAAGCTGGTGCGATAATCAGTCCAATGTAGTCCAGAGAGTTCTCTTCACTAAACTCAAAAACTAACATCAGTGCAAAAAGTACACTTTATCATACGTATTAAAAGAATATACCTAAGTGCAAACTAAATGAAATGCTTTTGTCAATTAGTTGCATGTTAATTGAATTAAATGTTTTGTGAATTAAAGATTTGATGAAAATAGTTTGAACAAAAGGTTAAGTTTGTCATTCAAATATTTGTGATTTGCAAAAGTAGTTGTGGCAAGCAGGACGAGGCTGAGAGCCTTGAGAGCGGAATGAGGCTGGTGACGCGAGGGTTAATGAGCATCACCTGCACGCTGCACCGGCCTCGAGTCTCACGGAAGGGGATCTAGATGAATAAAAGAAATGATGCCTATATTAGATGACAGAGGATGTGTTTTGTTTTTATGTGTTGTTTATGTATTTTTGGTTAATTTTTAACTGTAACAAGACAGACAGTAGAGGCAGTCTGTTTGCTCAATGAAGACGGTTGTTCAGATGGATTTTGGATCCGTGGTTATAAGTTGGCCATTAGTATATCTGAGCCGTCTCATATACTCAAACATGAAAGAAATAATCATTTTCTAGAGTCTCACCTATTGCTTTCATGCAGCGGCCTTCACATTCTAAACAGTTCAATATGTTTGAGCAGCTCTGATCATCACAATAGTTCCCTGTCAAGGGAACTCAACACTGCATCGAAAACGCATATGGGAACGCATTAGTGTGATTGTCTCTTGAAGCGCAATTGAAACCAGGTGTGCGAGTGCACGTAGCCGAGGGTGACGTCATGAGCCAGGAGCATATCAGCACGCAGCACACTAGCAGCCGCAGCTTTAGTGTCTTCAACAGCGCTCGAAGCTAACGTGTGTTTGAGTTGCTCTGCTGGCTGTAAGTTGATTGTTTTCACTTACCTTTCTGAAATGGCAGATACACAGTCCTTCAAGCGTTGTGTCCCTCCTTGCCCGCGTTTTATCACGGGTAAGGATACACACGCTCTCTGTGTTTATTGTTTGGGCGAGGAACACGCACGCTGCGCACTCTTCGCTCACGCTTGGCTGTCTTTGAGGAGACAGCTCAAGCACGCGGTCCTCGTGGGTCCGGTCCCGCTGTGGCTGAGGCTCAGCGGCGGCTGCATTCGTGGGGATCGCACCTAGATTTAACAGCAGGGATGGAGACGGGCGATGCCTTTTCTCCTCCTTTACCTGCTGAGTCTGTTCTCACTCAGGACGCGGAAGCGCACCATGCGGTGATTACTTCCGACCTGGGTGATGACGCACTGCTCAACCTCTCCAGTTCTGAGGAGCTGGAGGTGGATGTGGTCAGTGTAGATGTGGAGGAAGCCGAGCCGCCATCGGTTTCTCCCGCATTTGAGGAGCTGCTCGAGGTGGTTACTCGGGCAACGGCAAGGCTTGGCCTCGAGTGGCCGGCCGAGCCCAGGGATGTTCGTCCTAAAAGTCGGCTCGACGAACGTTACCTGCCCGCCCGGGTACAGCCTCAGCGCCGGGGTTTGCCGTTCTTTCCAGACCTCCACACTGAGGTGTCGAGGTCATGGAAGTGGCCCGCCTCCCACAGGGTTCATAGCAGCACTGCCGCTAACTATGCCACCCTGGCGGGAGCCAGAGAGCGCGGTTATGGGGCGATGCCTAAGGTGGAGGAGGCGCTGGCTAACTACCTCGCCCCCCATTCGTTGCCGCCCCTTAAAACCCCGACGCTGCCCACCAAACCCCTCCGGGTTACATCTACTATGGTGGGCAGAGCGTACTCCGCGGCCGGTCAGGCTGCAGCGTGTTTACACACCTCATCACTGCTGCAAGCCTACCAGGCGGACCTGCTCTCTGACCTCGACGAGGGCGGAGGTATTGGCCCTGAGGCAGTAGCCGAGCTGCGCAGGGCCACCGATCTCTCTCTGCGGGCTGCCAGGGAAACGGCCAGTTCAATAGGTCGCTCTATGGCAGCCCTGGTGGCCACAGAAAGGCATCTGTGGCTTAACCTCACAACCCTCAGAGAGAAGGATAAGACCATCCTGATTGACGCTCCTCTTTCGTCTCCTGGTCTCTTCGGCGATGCCGTCAAAATGGCTGTAGAGAGATTCCAGGAGGCTGCCAAGCAAGAGGTAGCGTTCAGGAAAATCCTCCCCCGCCGCCCTCGTCCCGCTGGGTCTGCGAGCCAGCCGCAGCCCAGCAGCAGCTCCTCCCACCGCGCTGCTCAACGGCAGAGCGTGGCCTCACGCCAACCTCCCCAGACGGGTGGTGGCGCAGGTCGCCGCTCTCAGCCGCAGCCCTCTGGCAGGAGGACAGATCTGAGGACTGTCCTCCAGGCCAAGAAGGCCAAGAGCAAGAGGCCCTGATGCCCATGGTCGGCCTCGCTGCACGGGTCCTCCTCGAGGGGCGGACCAGTGCACATCAAGCGCGGCGGATGGCTCGTGGTCCCGAGGGACTCGGGCCATGCTCAGCGCGGGCAGTCTCGTCTAGTTGCGCTCCTTTCGGGTCACGCTGGGCAGGTTGCCCCCTCCGAGGAGGGTCCTAGAGCATCCGCCCCGGCAGCTCTCTGGTTTCGGCCGGGGCCCCGGGGTGGCAAAATATTTATGTCCAGAGGTCGGCCTCGAGAGGCTGATACCCCTAGTAGATTTCCTGGCGGCGTGGCAGCGCCTCCCAGGTATTTCTCGGTGGGTCCTGCGTACCGTATCAGAAGGATACGCTATTCAGTTCCGGGCTCGTCCACCCGGCTTTGCGGGGTTATTGCCAACAGTGGTGAACCCCGCCCGAGCAGGCTTTGGTCATGGAACAAGAAGTCGACTCACTGCTGAGGAAAGAGGCCATAGAGTATGTACCTCTCTCAGCCAGAGAATCGGGTTTCTACAGCCGGTACTTCATAGTTCCCAAGAAGGGTGGAGGCTTACGCCCTATTCTAGATCTTCGCACTCTGAACGATTCCGTCAGGCGACTGAAATTCAGAATGTTAACTCTGAAGCAGATCGTAGCTCAAATCAGGTCCGAGGACTGGTTTGTCTCGATAGTTCTCAAGGACGCGTATTTCCACGTCTCCATCCTTCCTCAGCATCGGAAGTTCCTCAGATTCGCCTTCGGGGGGAAGGCTTATCAGTATCGGGTTCTTCCGTTCGGCCTGGCTTTGTCTCCTCGCACTTTCACCAAGTGCGTGGATGCAGCTCTAGCTCCGCTCCGATCCCGAGGGATCCGGATCTTGAATTACATCGACGACTGGCTCATTTTGGCCCAGTCTCAAGAATTAGCGGTCCAACATCGAGATGTTGTTCTCGCACATATGCAGGAGCTCGGGCTAAGACTGAACGCCCAAAAGAGTGTGCTCGGGCCGAGGCAGAGCACTATTTTCCTGGGCGCTGTATGGGATTCTGTGTCGATGTCAGCATGGCTCTCCCCCGTGCGCATCACCTCAATCCTATCTTCAGTCAACGACATAAAGCTAGGTCAGCTGATCACTGTCAGACACTTCCAGAGAATTCTGGGGCTCATGGCAGCAGCCTCTTGCGTAATACCGCTGGGTCTGCTCCACATGAGGCGTCTGCAGTGGTGGCTCAAGACCAGGGGGTTTTCCCCGAGGGGGATTCCTTCCCGCCTGATCAAGGTTTCAAGGCGCTGCCTGCGAGCCTTGAGTCAGTGGAAGAGTCCCTGGTTTCTTGCCCAAGGACCCGTACTGGGACCAATCTGTCACCGCGTCATGCTGTCGACAGACGCCTCCTACTCGGGTTGGGGGGCGGTTCTGAGGGACCGCTCAGCTCAGGGTTTATGGAACGAGGTCTGCCTCTCTCTGCATATCAATGCATTAGAGATGTTGGCAGTTTGGAAGGCACTTCAGGCCTTTCTCCCAGACCTCCGGGGCCACCATGTGTTAGTCCAGTCCGACAACATGGCGGTGGTGTCCTACATAAACCATCAGGGGGGTCTCCGCTCTCTTCGGCTTTGCAAGCTGGCTGCGCGGATCCTCCTCTGGGCTCGGAACAAACTTTGCTCCCTTCGGGCTGTTTATATTCCGGGATCCCAGAACACGGAAGCAGACTTCCTGTCGAGACAGGGGCCGAGGCCCGGGGAAAGGATGCTTCACACCGAGGTGGTGGAGCAAATATGGGAGAGATTTGGTCGGGCTCAGGTGGACCTCTTTGCGTCCCACGAGGCGACTCACTGCCCTCTGTGGTACTCCCTCTTTCCCCCAGCCTCTCTAGGGCTGGACGCGATGCAACAGGAGTGGCCGAGGCTACCCCTGTACGCATTTTCCCCGGTAGCTCTGCTCCCAGGGGTTCTAGAGAAAGTTCGCCAGGACAGGGTCCGTCTCACCTTAGTTGCCCCGCGGTGGCCGGGCAGGGTGTGGTTTTCGGACTTAGTGTCCCTCTTAGACGGCGCTCCTTGGAGGATTCCCGTCAGAGTGGACCTTCTGTCTCAGGCTCAGGGCAGGATTCTTCATCCTCGCCCGGAACTGTGGAATCTGTGGGTCTGGCCTCTGAGGGGGCCCGACTCATAGACTCAGGTCTCTCGACTGAGGTCGTTGAGACCATTCTCCACTCTAGAGCCCCGTCCACGAGGAAACTCTACGCTCAGAAGTGGTCTATCTTCACATCCTGGTGCAGCAACAAACATGTAGACCCTGTGACCTGCCATGTCGGTATCGTCCTGGAGTTCCTACAACACAAATTTGCTGCCGGGCTGTCCCCCTCCACGCTTAGCGTGTACGTGGCTGCCCTTGCGGCTTACCACGCACCCCTGGAGGGTACCTCTTTAGGTCGGGACCCCCTAGTAGCTCGTTTCCTCCGTGGCACCTTGCGGCTGAGGCCTGTGGTACACTCACGGGTTCCATCCTGGGACTTATCCTTGGTTCTCCAAGCCTTGTCCCAGGAACCCTTCGAGCCACTTGAGGACATCTCGGACAAGTTCCTTACTCTTAAGACGGTGTTCCTCTTGGCCATCTCCTCCTTTAAGAGGGTTGGCGACCTTCAGGCCCTGTCAGTGGCCCCCTCCTGTTTGGAGTTTGCTCCTGGTCTGGTGAAAGCTTTTCTCTCTCCCAGACCAGGGTACGTTCCGAAGGTCCTGTCGAGCCCAGCTCGTCACATTGTCTCACTGGCTTACGAGTTGGCGGGTCAGCAGTGTCCTCTGCATGTCCGCGCCCATTCTACTCGGAGCATGGCTACCTCTAAAGCTTTTTTCGCAGGGGCTCCCCTTGCCGATATTTGTGATGCGGCTGGCTGGTCCTCACCGCATACCTTTATTAGGTTCTACCAGTTAGACCTTAACCCCGCTTTGGGAACCTTGGCCCTTTCGTAGTGAGCTACGTTAGCTTGGCGTACTCCGTTCGCTGAGGCGGCGTGGGTATTCTCGTTCCCATATGCGTTTTCGACGCAGTGTTGAGTTCCCTTGACAGGGAACGTCTCAGGTTACTTACGTAACCCTAGTTCCCTTAGAGGGAACGAGACACTGCGTCTCGTAGCCTCAGCTCCATCGCACGCTGGCTGTTTCAGACACTGGTCAAGCTGCGGCTGCTAGTGTGCTGCGTGCTGATATGCTCCTGGCTCATGACGTCACCCTCGGCTACGTGCACTCGCACACCTGGTTTCAATTGCGCTTCAAGAGACAATCACACTAATGCGTTCCCATATGCGTTTTCGACGCAGTGTCTCGTTCCCTCTAAGGGAACTAGGGTTACGTAAGTAACCTGAGACGTTTTCCATTGAGGATGTTAGAGGGATCTACAGGAGGACATATAGATGTGCTTTCTTTACAGGGTAATTATTTTCCCCAAGTCATAGGTTCTTTTGTACTAAAGAAAACAATTTCATCATAATCTGTCATCAACATTCCTTTCCCTGTAAAACGTCATTCTTTTAATGCCGATGTCACAATACTTTAATGCCGAGGTCAAATTTACTATCATTTGTGTGCAAAATCTAGTTACTTAAAATAAAATAAAAATCGCACAAAAATCCATGTTAGAGCACATTTAAAAGAATTTTCCAATGCCAAGGTTCATGTTTGTATGAAGGAGAACTTTTAGCCATAATTGTAAAACTACCAAAAGATACAGGAATAACCCGTTAAAATAGGAATAACCCATTGAAGCTTTGTTTCTCCCATCCGTCCTTACAATTTTGAGAAGCTGCTCACTGAGCTTTACATCTTGAGGAGGAGCAAATGTCATTTGGACCCAATGGGTGGAGCTAGAATATCCGTCTTTGATTATGTGAATTAAATAATGTGCCTGTTTCAGTAATCATTTTATACTTTATCAAAAGGGGAGGGGCTGGCGTGAGAAAATGATGTTTATTTGAAAGAGAAATGAAATTAAAACCATATTTATATGGGAGTTGGTGTTGCTCTTTGTTAGACATGCACTTGAAGGGATAGAAAATTATTAAATACTAATTTGTACATGTTTTCAAAATCTACTGGTAATTCTTCATCTTTTGAACTTCTTTTGAACAAAGGGGAAATTCTTGTTTGGTCAGTTTTTCTGTAGCGCAAACAGTAGAGCATTGGTGTTTGCAACACCAAGGTCATGGTTCGATTCCCATGGAAAGCAAGAACTGATTACAATGTCAATGTGTTTCTTGAATGCAATGTAAGTCACTTTGCATAAAGGCGTCTGCCAAATGCATGAATGTAAATGTTTAAAAATAAATTTCCTTTGGAGAAGATAAATCTATGATAAAAAGATAAAAAAGTATGTTCTTGTATTGATTTTCCCCAACTCAAACTGCTGTGCTCAAAGCTCTTGTTTTGGACGGTATGATGGAGTGCTACTGACAAACCAGGTCAAGTTCACCTTCACTTTTCACTGTCTGCAAATGTGCATTTTTGTCATGTAATTTGGAATCATTTTGGAGTAGACTGACACTGTCTTCATGTTACACCATGATAACACTAACATGTTATCAGTATGTTTTGGTAACAGTTTATAGTTTAAAGCCAGAGATCAAGCAACTTCAAGAAGAAGCTGTTACAGACCAGTATGGGTGAGATGAACAACTGGCATCTTGGGGAGGCAGATTGACTTGTTTTTCTCGACAACCTGATGTACAGAAACGCAGGTCTGTGACCTCGAAGGTCACTTAGTGCCTAAACCAGATGCTTCGTTGTCAGACGTGATGAATGGAGATGGACTGTTGTGTGAAAAATGTTAACTATTCTTCAGTAGATTTTCTTCAATTGATTGATTTCTTTTGAGTCTTTTGACACTTTTGGTCTTTCGTTCATCTTTCAGTATCTGTGCATGTAAACTTGGCCTCAAAAGGTGCATTATCGGCAAATAGTTTTAGCGTCATTGTTAGGACATTTGTCTCCCATGCTGGAGACCCCAGTTCGGGAGACCCCAGGTTTATTAGGACTGGTTAAATGAGCAACTACCCCATAACACATAGTCCAAAATATCAGGTAAGAATCTTTGCGGAAACAACCGGGATCGGCTTCTGAAAAGCACAAAGCTAAGACAGTAATCCATCTGAACTTAAGCAGGTTAGGACAGGGGTGGGCAAACTACGGCCCGCGGGCCATATCCGGCCCGTTGGGCTTTTTAATCCGGCCCGCCGAACTTGCCGAACCTGTATTAAACCTCCTTCATTTTATATTTCCCTGTAATGTCACTCTGTCGCGGCTGCAAGCGGCAGTGGCTCTGAAGCTGCTGGAGAGTAGGCGTGTGTCGAAAACCACTCTACACCCCCCTTTATGGCGTTAATTCCGTGCTAAAAAGGAACGAGCGTAAATACGGGTACCTGCGAGCTCATTTTAATCACTCGTGCGTGCGTGACATCTATCGAACATGGAACATTCGCCTGCTCTCGACTGCTGTTTTTGTTCACGCGAGCACTTTTATCTTTGTCAGTCGTGGGGCGGGGCTTGCTCTTGTAATAGTAACATCAAACATCTTTGGTTAGTTCCCTTTTTTTCCAGAGGTCTGTTGTGATTGGACACCTGTGATTGTCAATCTAGAGCTGAGGCAAATATATGATTCAGTCACATTACACATTATGGTTTTTCTGTCGATTTAAATTGTATTAATATTGTTTTGTTTGAATTTCACGTGTCCCAGTCGAGTGATTTAAGACCAAACTATACTTTATACAGGTTTTCTAGGATTTCTTATAAGTAAATGCACAGGAACGACCTTCACCCGGCCCCTCTGTCAATTTTAAGAAACCAATGTGGCCCGCGAGACAAATAGTTTGCCCACCCCTGGGTTAGGAGAATGAACACAGGTGGGTATGTCCCCTTTAAGGAGTCCCCAGAACAAACAGTCTTCAATGTGAAGAAAAGACAAACAACGACTTTGCTATAGCGTGACCTTGATTGAGACTAGGTGTTGATCATAAGCATTATGTGAGGGGTGAGTGAGTGCAGAGGTGAGTGACTGCCCTGTTGTGTTCATAATTGCGCTCTTGCAAACTATTGTAAATAATACGTAACCTGAGACGTTCCCTTTCAAGGGAGTTAACACTTTGGGGAACGATATACCAACGCCACCTCAGTGACGAAGGCCGACGAGTGTCTCTTAGCTCACTACGAGAGGACACTGGAGCGAAGTTGAGGTCAAGCTGATAAAACCTCAGAAAAGTGTGCGGGGAGGACCAACCTGCCACATCACAAGCATCAAACAGTGACGCACCTGATCTAAGTGCCTTAGAGGCAGCCACGCTCCTAGTGGAGTGAGCACGGACCCTAAGAGGTGAGGGGGAGCCTCGACTATCCACCTGCTTAAAGTAGGGGCCCGCTAGGGGCCCATTAGGGGTCCCGAAGCAAACGAACAATAGGTCTGACTTACGCCAAGGGGCAGACCTATGGAGACCGTGTTCTTTAATTCCTGGTCCTGGTCACCGAAGGGGGAGGGCAGAAGGCCTGCAGTACAATAGACCTGGGCACTTTGGGTACATAGCCTGGCCTAGGATGGAGGAAGGCTTTTACCATCCCAGGCACAAACTCAAGGCAGGAGGGAGCTACAGAAAGCGCCTGTAGAAAGCGCCTTTTTAGCGATGTAATATCGGGCCATTATTCTTATTCAACAAGAATAATGTCATTAAGGTGAGGAACTTTAGGGGAACCTCATCCAGAGGTTCAAAAGGTGCCCCTGAAGGACCAGGGATAAGTCCCAGGTAGGAGCCTTAGTCTGTACCGCAGGCCTCAGCCTAATAGTACTACGGACGAAGCGTATGACGAGGGGGTCCCTCCCAATGGACATGCCTCCCAGAGGTACGTGGTAAGCGGCTATGGCAGCCACGTAGACCTTCAGGGTGGACGGGGATAGTTCCCTGCAGGAACTCCAGCACTTTGCCAATGTGACAGGTAACTGGGTTCACCTGCTTCTCGCTACACCAAGAAGTGAAAAGTCTCCACTTCAGGGCGTACAGCTTCCTCGTGGAGGGAGCTCTGGAGTTAAGTGTGGTCTCAACAACCTCAGTTGAGAGACCAGAATCTATGAGCTGGGCCCCCTCAGAGGCCAATCCCACAGTTTCCATAGTTCTGGGCAGGGGTGAAGTATCAAACCCGCTGCCTGGAACAGAAGGTCCTCCCTGACTGGGATGTCCCAGGGGACTCCATCCAGAAGGGAAACAAGATCCGCGAACCACACTCTGCCCAGCCAACGTGGAGCAACCAGTGTGAGATGGACCTTGTCCTGGCGAACTCTCTCCAGAACTCCCGGGAGCAGAGCAATCGGGGGGAAAGGCGTACAGACATAGACTCGGCCATGTCTGAACCATGGCATCCAGCCCGAACAAACATATGGTGGCCCCTGAGGTCTGGGAGGAATGCTTGGAGCGCTTTTTTTACAGTGATAGACTGGCCTATTTTAACTTTCTTCATGGTTGATAGGATCAAATCGATGCAAGTGGGGGATAGCTGCACTGTCATTGAAACTGAATTCCATACAACGCCTAGGAAGGTGGTTCTCTGAAGAGGAGAAATCACACTCTTCTTTACGTTCAACTTTAACCCCAGCACTCTCATGTGCGCGAGAACAACAACTCGATGTTGAACTGCTAGCTGTAGAGACTGGACCAGAATCATTCATCGATGTAGTTTAACACTCTAATGCCTTGGAGATGCAACTGTGTTAGTGCTGCGTCCATGCATTTCGTGAAGGTGCAGGGTGATAAATCCAGGCCGAACAGAAGTACTTGATATTGGTAAGCCTTCCCCCCCCCCCAAAGGATAACCTGAGTTACTTCCTGTGTTGTGGAAGGATGAAAATATGGAAATATGCGTCCTTCTGATCGATAGTGACGAACCAGTCTTCGGACCTGATCTGCATCACTATTTGTTTCATTGTCAATATTTTGAACTTTAGCTTCATGACCGAACGATTTAGAAGGCGCAAATCCAGGATGGGCTGCAATCCTCCATCCTTCTTGGGAACGAGAAAGCAACGGCTTATCGACGACCGTCTTAACGGAGTCGTCAAAAAGCCCAGAAGACGACAGAGGGGTATCCAACATAAAATTCTTCTCTTTATCTTTGAGAGACATTAAATTAAGCCACAGGTGTCTCTCCGTGGCCACACAGGCTGCCATAGAGCGGCCAATGGATGCGGCCATCTCCCTGGTGGCCCGGAGACAGAGGACTATGGCTTTTCTTAGCTCAGCCACAGCCTGGGGACCTATGCCTCCACCCTCATTGAGTTCCCCCAACAACTCTGCCTGATAAGGCTGAAGCAGGGTGGTGGTTTGAAGACATGCCACTGCTTGGCTGGCCGTAGACTATGCCCTGCCCACATGTGCTGATGTAACTCTCATAGGTTTAGTTGAGCGACGATACCAATTGCGGAGAGAGGTGGCTCGCAAGCACCTCCTCCACTCCAATCCATAACAGAAATCATGTGCACCAACTAGAGTAGCATAAGTGCTATTCTGAGGTGTAAACACTCTGGAGGTGGTGGGCCTTTTCCAGGATCTATACACCTCAGTGTGAAGATCCGGGAAGAAAGGCAGGTCCCGGCGGGGGGCAAATAACGTTCGTCCAATTTACTCTTCTTAGGACGAACAACACTTGTCTCTGCTGGCCAATCAATATTTAATGTAGCCACAGCGCGAGTCACAACCTCGATTAACTCCTCGTACGCTGGAGATGAGGTTGGCGAATCCTCACTCTCAGTTTCAACACTAACAACGTCTAACTCCTCAGAGCTAGACAATTGTAGCGCTGGTGCCTCTGCCTGGTTGGAAGTAACTTCCCTCCAGTGTGCTTCCGAAACCATGCATGAGGCACTGGATGCGCCGGGAAGGGTTGAGATAGGGGAACGCTCGTCTCGCACCCCACCGACACATCCGTTTGCGAGCCCCAAGACCTAGATTGCCGCAGAGCCTCAGCTGCTGCGGGACCTGAGCCCTGGGGAGCACGAGCCTGAGCAGAGTCAGTATCAAACACCGCCAGGCGGGAGCGGAGCACTCACGAGCGCTGACCTAGCATGCTCCGCTCCCAGACAGACTACACATAACAGATGCGTGTCTCCCCTAGAGATAACGAGGGCAAGGAGACGCGCCCTGAACAAAATCCCTGTCTTTTTAAACTAACTTGGGTTTCTCAGAAATAGCCAGCAACTCAACACAACACACTCTCTCTCACACAGTGCTTGCGAAGACACCCAAGCTGCCCGCAACGTCACCGACTTGCGACCATCACTTACACTCAGTCGATGGATCGTTCAATCGTCTACATATTGTGCTTCGCGAGATATCGTCCAGATATTCCCCAAAGCGTTCGACGCAGCGCGAGTTCCCTTGAAAGGGAACAGAATGTTTGACAGAGAATGAGTCTCTGTTGATAGTTGGAGCCTGAGCCGAGGTCAGCCTTGGAGAAGCTGTGTATCTATGTGTGTGTTAAAATGATCTGTATTGGTGAGGTGATTAACTGGTGGAATGATATACAAGGAGACGGAATGACTTGTTGTTCTCGACAAGCAACGTGGAAGGTCACTAACCCGTCAACCATGTGATCAACGAAGACTAGTTTTGTTTATATTTCTTTCTTTCTTTCTTAGCCAATCAGAATCATTTAACGATGATCATTGATGTAGTTAGCACCCTCTATTAGACTATAATTGCCTCAACAATGTTATTGTATGTGGGGCGGCCTATGAACTCTTTGTGAGACCTGAAGCTTCTGCTGATGAAACTGCAAACTAAACTTCACTAAAATGTCTTCTATTGACTGCATTTCTGACTCCTGCTCTTCATTCAACATATCTGGTCCTCGGGCCTTAACTGTAAATCCCCTACACTGGTGTATTTGTAGGGGAATTACATTTCATGCTATAGAAGAGCTATGGCAAAAAAATAAATCCATCACTATTTTATGCAGTAATGATAGTTAAGCTTCATGAAGCATTTTTTTTGTGTCACACAATCTTCCGTATGTAAGCATGTAAGCCTTTTTCTCTTTAATTGTACAGGCTAGGTTCCTTGAAACTTTTATCTAGATTATACAGGATTATAACATGAAAGCTTTTCGAATTATAAACTTGTTTCACTTATTTTATAAACAAAGGGTTTCAGCAAAACATCATTTTGTTTTGAGACGCTTTATTCCAAAAGTACGTGGACACTATTTTAGTATTTCAAGCATGACTGATGGCATTACACTGGTCTGGTGTGGATGAATGATGTAGCGTATATGAACTGATCTGCTGAAATGAACTCAATGAACTTCAAAGCCCTTCACAATCTTGCACCCCATTTCTCTTACATTCCCTAGCGCACTCTTAGATCTTTTGCATCTGTTTCTCTTGTTGTTTCCTCTGTTCATTTGGTCACTATGTTGTCCAGGGCTCCTCGTCTCTAGAATTCTCTTCCACACAAGAAAGTGATTTGTACTCTGAATAAAAGCCTTTATAATGGATGGAAAAAAAATTCTCTGATCGAATTTCTAGTTTTAAGTTTTATTAAAATTAAACCCCAAAAACAAGTGTAACGGTGAACATTACATTTTCTTTCCCAAGTGCATATATATATATATATATATATATATATATATTTGTTAAAATTAAGATTTATCAGATATAAAGATTAATCAGATTAATCATCTGTGAAAATCTTTTAAAATTCCTCACACCAGGTTCAATTACATAGAAAACACAAGTTATATATTCAGTACAGTGTCTGATTGTAGAAAGTGAAGAGCTGCTGGATTCAGTGCAGCAGGAAGTAGGAGATCAGAGAACAGCAGAGGAACAGGAAGCTCTGACTGACACTCTGAGCACTGCTAGGGGTTGCAGTTGCGGTGGTGCTCTGATCAACGTTACACAGATTCCCCTCGCAACATGTGACGTCCTTAACGGTAGGAAATGCTGCTGGGGCATCACAAATAGATTTCGAGACACAGCCTCTTATAGCACTTGACACACTTCCCAAAGTTACTGATGAAAAGAAAGAAACATGAGTATGTTATATATTTAAAACCTAAGACCGTATAAAACATCACAACTTTATTCTTCGTCCTTTTCCAGACTCTCACCTGTTGCTTTAAAGCAGCGATCTTCGGTCCCTGAACAGATGACTGTGTTTGTGCAGCTCTTCCCATCACAAAAGTAACACGACTTTCCATTGGAAATGGTTGATGGCGCTAGAGGAAGAAAAAAAATACATAACTATTTTACTGCTGACTTTCTAATCTTTCACTGATATGTCTGACTGTAAAGCAACATCCCTTTTCGGCTGACAGCATAATCACATATAGAAAATCAGATTCCACCTATCTTCATTTTTTTTGGTTTTGTTAATTATAATACAAACTCTTGATTGTACAGAACAATACCTGGAGGATCTTGGACGTTACACTGGTCTGTGTTACAGCAGGAAGAAGAGATTCTTCCAGTGCCGAGGTTGACGGACCCAGTTGGACAGACAGCTGATGCAGCACAACTTTTCGCCGTCACTTTATTACTGTTGACTGAAAAACATAAATGATACAGAAATGACCAGTTAAAATATTGTGATGAAGAAAGTTTTTAAAAAAAAAGTTAAAGTTTGTCTTTTTAAAAATGTATAGACTGGCAACTGCAAAGCGGAAGAGAAACTACAAAGAAAAACACGTCGAAAATGGTAAGAACAAATGGTAATAAAAATACAACATTATTGTTAGTTCATGTCAGCTAGATCATGTTAGTTTTATTAAACAATATTAACAAAGATAACTTTTTTTATTGTAATTACAATTATTAAAAATGTATTTGGTAAATGTTGAAATTAACATCAACTAAGACTTTTCATTATTTTTTAATTAAGACTTCATTTAGAATAGTCCATTTTAATATAGTAAACTAATTTTAACAACCGGAACATTATTCTAAAATGTTAGTGAAAATGCTTTAAGTTAATAATTTTCTAATTTTAAACACATTTCAAATCTTTTAAGAAGCTAAAATAATTGTTCATAGAACATTCGGTGCTTGAAATTGTTAACAGAAATTAAAATTAACGTTACAATTACATGTACTTTAACACTGTCACAGCACCAATATTTCAACCCATCATTACTGGACTTACCAAGTTCCAGTGTTGAAGCAAAGCAGTTGGAAAGTCCAGCAGCACATGTTACCGATCCACAAGTCTGATCTTTGCACTCTTGACAGTTGAGAGAGTGTCCTTTAGTAAAAAAAAAGAAGAGATGAGTGAGAGAAACGTCAATGATCTGTTTTTTTAGCCAGTACCATTATCAACTCTTCTTTTAAATACTTTTTTTGTACCTGCAGTGAAGAGAACGAAGAGAAGGAAAACTGAGATTTGCAGATCCATCTTTGATCAGAAGGTGAGTGAAATGACACCTGTTTCAGCGCTCATTTTATAGCTCATCAAGAGGGGAGGGTCTTCACGAGAAAACGAAAGTTTAACGAAGTGACATAAAACAGGTAGATGTACTTTCCATCTGCTGAAAGGGGTCTATAGTTGTGGTCAAACTCGTTTAGTTTTTACTTTAGCTGTCATTGAAGAGTCAGAGGATAATTGCATATTTGCTAAATATTTTCTGTAAAAGGTCTAAAAAATGACCAATATTGAACTGGAATGCCGTTGAGTAACCAGGCAATGAAAACATAACCAGAAAAAACATTCTTAAAAAGACAGTGTCAGTCAACTGTAATGTGTCTTTGAGAGTTTTGAAAGCTGCCTTGAAATTACATGTATTGTTATTATGAAAAGATGAGTATAATGGTGCAAAATGAACTTGAGGAAAATGCATGAATAAATATAGTACCTTAGTAAATAATGATGGAGGAACATCATTTGTGTGGAAGAATGTGGTAAAAATATGTGTGGAAATGTAATCTAGCAACATATTGAAAAGGACAAAGCAAACTGCAAAGGAAAAATGTTTAGTAACGTATATCAATTCATAAAAAATAGTGCGATATTCCTGCAATGCCAGTGTTCCCTCACATCGACGACCACACCTATGAGATTTTGGACCTTCTGTTCCACACACACTTTTTTGGAATTCGTTTTTTTTTTATTTGGTCTTAATGAACCTCTAAGAACACAACTTTTAAATAATAGTCCTCAAGGGGTGCTTTGGAATTGTTTTGGGGACTACATCGTTCATCTGAGTGGATCCCCTTTCACTGTGGGGAAGATGGAGGAGGTCTCTTAACACTTGCCATTTAATGGGCAAATGGAGGGACTAATAAGGAAGCAACCTTCCTCTTAGAAATGTTTAAAATGTACTTAGAGGGACATCTGACCTAAAATGTAACATTCTCTTATTTTCTCAAGTGTTTCTTCTTTCCATTTGCTGAAAGGGGTCTATAGTTGTGTATACAGGTCAAACTCGTTTAGTTTTTACTTTTGCTTTCATTGAAAAGTCAGAGGATATTCGCATATTTGCTAAATATTTCCTGTAAAAGTTCTAAAAAATTACCAATATTGAACTGGAATGCTGTTGAGAAACCAGGCAATGGTTCACATTCTTAAAAAGACAGTGTCAGTCAACTCTAATGTGTCTTGGAGAGTTTTGAAAGCTGCCTTGAAATGAAATGTATTATTATTACAGTGGAGTTCGGTTATGTTGACGGCCTCGGGTTGCAAAAAAGCGTCAAGATAACCGAGGATCGAGATGCTCCGGTCCACAATACAGTTTTTCTCAATTGCTAAAACACTAAACCCCATTGTCTGAACCCACTGATTGAATCAATCACTCTTTTGGCAAAACCATAAGCACTTTTCTCCTGTTTAGACACAACTTGCCAACACATTTTCATTGTGATGCACGAGTACTGCATAATGCTGAGCACAGGTCAAAAGTCAGACACAATTAAAGCACTGGTGTCACCACTTGAACACAACAACTCAAAATTGATCACACTTGTGTCTAATGATGTGAGGGAACGTATGCAGTTAGCAGTTCAGAGACAATGGATAGAAATCTGAGAGGAAGAGTTTGTGTGAGAGAAGGTCGAGGTGGTCAGTGAAGACAAAGAACAGTAATATCTGATGAAATCAGAGCTACTGGGATTGAACATGTTCTTGTCCATGAGCATGAGGGAGGCTGGACAAAGAGTAGGGGAGCGCGGGGCACAAAGTAACGCGGGGTAAATAGTAACCCAGACTTTTTAGATAGTTGCACGGTCTTAAATGTGACGTGCTAACGGGCTTTTCACCACACTGTTTGCACACGTCTTCTGACCATCTTTCGAGAAATTTCAGCGAAATTTGGATGAGAACCACAGGAAAAACTCTTTTAAAAGCATGAAAATATTTTTTGTTATAGTAGTTGTTTTTCGATTTTCAAAGAATGTGTGAAAGTATGTTAGTCCAATCTTATATTGCTATGATTACCATCTTCTTGGCTAAAAGACGGTACCATTTTGAAAGATGTGAAAAACACACAGTGACTGCTAGCCGGTCCTGAAGTGAACACGACACCGCGGGGTTAGTTGTAACGCGGTGTTACAACTAAGCCGCTTGAATAGGCTGCATCTGTAATCATATATTTTGCATTGTATTAACCTATTAAAACGTTTTTCATGTCATTACATTGTTCAAAGCATAACAATGTAATAAATAAAAGAAAAATATATATTCCATTCATAAGTTTTGCTTATAATCATTAAGACTCAACTTTTATTAAGAAATAAAAATACGCCAATGAACACCCATTGGATAACATGGTGTTACAACGAGCCCCGCACACGGGGTAAGTTGTCACATTTCACTCCTTGCGCTTTTGGTGATAGGCTACTGCGCAGAAACTGTAGGTCCGACGAACATCAAACCAGTGCTCATTTGTAGGAGAGGCTTGTGTGTTGTTTGTATAAAAATATAGTTTGTATAACCCAATTACTTTGTTCATTATTTGGCTAAAACCAAAAAGTGTTACGTTTGTCCCCGCGCTCCCCTACAACCAAACATCAGTAGATTCACTGTGTCCACCATAATCCCAAGATTTAGAGAAGAGAACAGGTAATTACCTTTTTTGACATTATAGCACAGTATGTAAATATTGACAGCAATTACTATATGACATTCTATAAATTGTACCGAAGTATACTGTAAGAAAATACACGTTTCAGTGCATCACTATACCAGTGTACTGTAGTGTTGTAACGGAGGGTTGGTCTAAATGTTTTTTTAGGCTTATATTTATATTTTTGTACTTTACAGTTTTTCTCGATTGCTAAGACACATTTCTTGAAAGCTGCTCTCTTTTTCTCTAAACTGTGAACACAAAACCCAATTTTCAAGCTACATTCACAAAACCACAGAGTCTTCTTGCAAAGCCAAACTTTCACCTCAAAACAGTTGAATCTGTGCTCAAGTCAAGTCAAGTCACCTTTATTTATATAGCGCTTTTTACAATGTAGATTGTTTCAAAGCAGCTTTACAGGAAAAACAATATAAACAAAGTTTGTTTGGCTGAACAGAAGCCCCAAAAGAGCAGGCGAATCAATACAATTGATGAATTTTAAGTGTTAAGTTTCCCCAACTGAGCAAGCCATAGGCGACAGCGGCAAGGAAAAAACTCCGGCAGGTGACGTAACGAATGAAGAATAGAATGGAGAAAAACCTTGGGAGAAACCAGGCTCAGTCGGGGGACCAGTTCTCCTCTGGCCAAAGCCAAACAGTACATGATTATTATATTGACAACAATTCAAGTCCAATATGAAGTCCAATTTGGTCCGGTTGGAGATGGGTTCATGATCGTCACAGGGGAGGGTCTAGTAGAGTCACGGTCTCCGCAGACACTTCAGGGTAGTGCTGTGCTCGTGTCCAGGTCCTTCATCTGATCTGGATACGGCCCGGATCCGGCTGACCACGGTAACCTCGGAATAAACAGAGAACAATATCAGCGTAGATGCCATTCTTCTTCTGATGTATCGAGTACATCAGGTGTTATGGGAATGTTCTCGGTTCCGGCTTATCTAAATTATGCAGCCTAACAATCATTTTACATGATTTGGATTAAAATGTATGTATAATGTGTTATGTGTATGCCAGGTTGAAAAGATGTGTTTTTAGTCTAGATTTAAACTGACAGAGTGTGTCTGCTTCCCGAACTGTATTAGGAAGACTGTTCCAGAGTTTAGGAGCTAAATAGGAAAAGGATCGACCGCCAGCAGTTGACTTTGATATTCTAGGTATTATAAGCTGGTCAGTATTTTGGGATCGCAATAGACGTGAAGGACTATAATGTGTTAAGAGATCGCTCAAGTACTGGGGAGCTAAAACATTTAATGCTTTGTAAGTAATTAGCAAGATTTTAAAATGTATTCGGTGATTAATAGGAAGCCAGTGCAGGTTTGACAGAACTGGGCTAATATGCTCATATTTCCTGGTTCTAGTAAGAACTCGAGCTGCTGCATTTTGGACCAGCTGGAATTTGTTTATTAAGCGTGCAGGGCAACCACCTAGTAGAGCATTACAATAATCTAGCCTTGAACTCATGAACGCATGAACTAACTTTTCCGCATTCGTCTTAGAGAGCATATGTCGTAATTTAGATATATTTTTAAGATGGAAGAATGCCGTTTTACAGATGCTAGAAACATGGCTTTCAAATGAAAGATTGGTATCAAAGAGCACACCCAGGTTTCTAACTGACGACGAAGACTTGACAGAACAGCCATTGAGTGTTAGGCGGTAGTCTAGATTATTACGCGCTGAACTTTTTGGTCTAATAATTAGAATCTCTGTTTTTTCAGAATTAAGCAGTAGAAAGTTATTAGTCATCCAATTTTTTATATCGGTTATACATTCTGTTAATTTAGTGAATTTGTTTGTTTCATCCGGATGAGAAGAAATATAGAGCTGAGTATCATCAGCGTAACAATGAAAGCTAATGCCATGCTTCCTAATAACTGCACCCAAAGGAAGCATGTACAGGGTGAAAAGCAATGGTCCTAACACTGAACCTTGAGGAACTCCATACTGAACTTGTGACCGATATGACATCTCCTCATTTACTGCTACAAACTGATAACGGTCAGATAAGTATGATTTGAACCAGGCTAATGCAACTCCACTAATGCCAACATAATTTTCAAGTCTATTCAGAAGGATTTTGTGGTCAATTGTATCAAATGCAGCACTAAGGTCCAGTAACACTAACAGAGAGATACAACCACGATCGGATGATAAGAGCAAATCATTAGTAACTCTAATAAGAGCAGTCTCAGTACTATGATATGGTCTAAATCCTGACTGGAAATCCTTGTAGATGCTGTTTCTTTCTAGAAAGGAACATAGTTGTGAAGATATTGCCTTTTCTAGAATCTTTGACAAAAAAGGTAGATTCGATATCGGCCTGTAATTAACTAATTCTGTAGGATCAAGTTGTGGTTTTTTAATAAGCGGTTTAATTACGGCCAGCTTAAAGGTTTTTGGTACGTATCCTAATGACAAAGATGAATTAATAATATTAAGGAGAGGATCTATGATCTCTGGAAGCAACTCTTTCAGTAGCTTAGTTGGTATTGGGTCTAGCATACATGTTGTTGATTTTGATGATTTAACGAGTTTAGACAATTCTTCCTCCCCAATAGCAATGAAGGAGTGGAATTTTTCTTCGGGGACACTAAAATTTACTGTATTTTGTGATATTGTAGTAGACGGTTGCATGGTTATAATTTTCTCTCTAATATTATGAATTTTGCAAGTAAAGAAGTCCATGAAGTCATTACTGCTGTGCTTTTTTAAAGCATCTGGGGTTGAGGCTTTATTTCTTGTTAATTTAGTCACTGTCTCAAATAAATACCTAGGGTTGTATTTGTTTTCTTCTAAGAGGGTGGAAAAGTAAGCAGATCTAGCTGATTTTAAGGCTTTTCTGAATGCAATAGAGCTGTCTTTCCATGAAATGCGAAAAACCTCTAGCTTAGTTTTTTTCCAGCTCCGCTCCATTTTTCTGGCTGCTCTCTTGAGGGCCCGGGTGTGCTCGTTGTACCACGGTGTTGGACTATTTTCTTTAATCTTCTTTAAGCGCAACGGAGCAACAGTGTCTAAAGTGCTGGAAAAGAGAGAGTTAATAGTTTCTGTTGCAACATCAAGTTCTTCTAGGCTATCTGGGATGTTAAGTAGATCAAACTGATCAGGAAGATTATTTATAAAGCTATCTTTTGTGTTAGGAGTGATAGTTCTACTATATTTATAACAGGGAGTTAGTTTTTCGACTTTGGCTAAAGGTAGTCTACACGCAACTAAGTAATGATCTGAGATGTCATCGCTCTGCTGTAGAATTTGAACAGTATCAACATTGATCCCATGCGACAATATTAGATCTAAAGTATGATTATGAGAATGAGTGGGTCCTGATACATGTTGTGTAACTCCAATAGAGTTTAAGATGTCTCTAAATGCCAATCCCAATGCGTCTTTTTCATTATCTACATGGATATTAAAATCACCGACAATTATGACTTTATCTGCAGACATTACTAGTTCTGAGAGAAAATCAGCAAATTCTTTGATAAAGTCTGTATGGTGCCCTGGTGGCCTGTATAGAATAGCCAGCACAAAAGTTAAACAGGAATTATTACTTGCACTAGATAATTTTACATTAAGGACCATCGCTTCAAAAGAATTATATTTCAAATTAGACCTTTGAGCAGTACTGATCGTGTTACTATAAATTACAGCAACACCTCCTCCTTTACCTTTCAGACGAGGCTCATGTTTATAATAGTAATCTTGAGGGGTGGACTCATTTAAAGTGATATAATCGTCTGGTTTTAGCCAGGTTTCTGTCAAACACAGCACATCTAGTTTATGATCTGTAATTATATCATTTACAATAAGTGCTTTTGAGGAAAGGGATCGTATATTCAGCAACCCAAGCTTTATCATTTGTTCATTTGTGTTATAACCGTTCTTAGTTGTTTGTAAATCAATTAAATTTTTACCCTTAAACGGTTTTGAGAGTTTTTTGTATTTGCTAATTCGTGGAACAGACACAGTCTCTATAGGATATCTAGGAGAAAGAGTTTCTATGTGTTGTAATTTATCTGACCTCTGTGACGTGAGACAGCTAGCAGACGGTCGGTTTAGCCAGTTTGTCTGCTTCCTGACCTGGACCCCAGTTAGTCAAGGTTTAGCTCTAAGACTATATGCCAAATTACTAGAGAGAAGAGCGGCACCATCCCAGGTGGGATGAATACCATCTCTTTTTAACAGGTCAGGTCTGCCCCAAAAACTTTTCCAATTGTCTATAAACCCTATGTTATTCTGCGGGCACCACTTAGACATCCAGCCATTGAGTGAGGATAATCTGCTAAGCATCTCATCACTCCTGCGCATAGGGAGAGGTCCAGAGCAAATTACAGTGCCTGACATCGTACTTGCGAGTTCACACACCTCTTTAATATTAGTTTTAGTGATCTCCGACTGGCGAAGTCGGACATCATTAGCGCCGACGTGAATAACAATCTTAGAATATTTACGATTAGCCTTAGCCAGCACTTTTAAATTTGCTTTGACGTCAGGCGCTCTGGCTCCCGGCAAACATGTGACTATGGTGGCTGGAGTCTCTATTTTCACATTCCGAGTAATAGAATCGCCAATCACTAGGGCACTTTCAACAGGTTTCTCAGTGGGTGCGTCACTGAGTGGGGAGAACCTGTTTGATGTTCTAATCGGAATGGAACAGTGGTTTTTTGACCCGCGATTATGCCGTCTCACAGTCACCCAGTTGCCCTGCTGCACGGGCTCTACAGCCGGAACCGAACAATGTACAGGGTTTGCTAAGCTAGTCGCGTCCAAAGCAGTATCTAAAACCCTTGCATTCTTACTATCCTCAATTAAAGTTTGGATGCGTGTCTCTAATTCTGAAACCTTCTCTGTCAGCCTAATTATGTCCCTACATTTATCACATGTGAACCCTTCACAGCTGACAGAGACAGACAAACTATGCATGAAGCAGGCAGTGCATGTAACAATTGCTAAAGAAGATGACATGACTCACCGTGTGTGTTGATCCAACTTGTTGACCAGTTGTTTGATGAAGTCGGGAAAAAGACGCGAGCGAGAAAAACGCTGTATGCACGGACAGTATAGCACAATGCTAGCGCGTTTAGCGACTAGATTAAAGCTAACGATTATAATTTATTAAATAATCTAGTATTGTATTTAGCAATATGAACGAACGTCGAGTTTAAAATCTAAAAACAAAAACAAGTTTAAACGACGCAAACAGACGCAATCCACTCGAGCAAACAGGAAACAGGAAACAGGAAACAGGAAACAGCAGCAGTAGTGCAGCAGTCAAAATGGTCCCAAAATGTGAAAATGTTCAAAGAACATGCTCAGAACTGAACTCTGTTGTCAAATCGTGCCTCGAGTCAATCAGAATTAAAAACACTACGGAACAGTCACTAAACACAACGTAGAAAAATAGAAAACACAATGCTCAGGACATGAAGCTGGAGAAATACATGTTTATTGTTCACTGTAGGCTAAATGCATGTTGCAAAACAAACCCTGTCCATTTAGCACTTGTACAAAAAGACAAAACAGAAGTCTTATTCATTTACACATAGCACTTGTAAAAACAAACAAATCTTATGTGTTTGCTACTTTTGTACAGTAAGCCCATGTAAAAATAAAGTACAAAAATATACATTGAATACTAGGCCTACAAACAGTTAGACCCTGTTTTAACTAAAATATTTAGTTAACTAACTAACTAACGCTCCATTACAATACTACTCAGATATTACTGTTCTTTGTCTTCACTGACCACCTCGACCTCCTCTCACACAAACTCTTCCTCTCAGATTTATATCCATTGTCTTTGAACTGGATCACTGCATACGTTCCCTCACACCATTAGACAAAAGTGTGATTGATTTTGAGTTGTTGTGTTCAAGTGGTGACACCAGTGCTTTAATTGTGTCTGACTTTTGTCACCTGTGCTCAGCATTATGCAGTACTCGTGCATCACAATGAAAATGTGTTGGGAAGTTGTGTCTAAACAGGGGAAAAGTGCTTATGGTTTTGCCAAAAGAGTGATTGATTCAAGCAGTGTGTTCAGGCAACTGAGAATTTGTTTCAGACAACACGGTTTAGTGTTTTAGCAGTTGAGAAAAACTGTATTTTAACATGGGCTTACTGCACACAAGTGGCAAACGCAAACGATTTGTTTGTTTTTACAAGTGCTAAATGCACAGTTTTTTGTTGTTGTTTTGCAACATACATTTATCCTACCATGAACAATAAACATGTATTTCTCCAGCTTCATGTCCTGAGCATTGTGTTTTCTATGTAGTGTCTAATGACTGTTCCGTAGTGTTTTTAATTTTGATTGACTCGAGGCACGATTTGACAACAGAGTTCAGTTCTGAGCACAGATTGAACTTTGAGGTGAAAGTTTGGTTTTGCAAGAAGAGTCTGAGGTTTTGTGAATGTAGCTTGAAAATTGGGTTTTGTGTTCACAGTTTAGAGAAAGAGAGAGCAACTTTCAAGAAATGTGTCTTTGCAATCGAGAAAAACTGTAACCGCTATAAACAAGGGATCACTATAGCCAAATGGAGGGACTAATAAGGAAGCAACCTTCCTCTTAGAAATGTATAAAATGTACTTAAAGGGACAGCTGACCCAAAATTGAAGAGTGTTTCTTCTGTCCATTTGCTGAAAGGGGTCTATAGTTGTTTATACAGGTCAAACTCGTTTAGTTTTTACTTTTGCTTTCATTGACGGGACAGAGGATAATTTGCTAAACATTTTCTGTAAGTGTTCTGAACATTGAACTGGAATGCTGTTGAGAAACCACGTTTCACATTCACGTTTCGGTTAAAAAGACGGTTTGTGATTGAACTGTAGCCAAACACTTGAAACGATACACTCACACCATTTGTACTCACTTTGAAAGATTCCCCTTAGTTTGTTGTCATGGCTGTTAATTGATTTGTCATTAAGATCATCTCTGTGCATCTCATTATCACCAGTGCTTAAGTTCCCTTTGTTTCTTTTCAGTTCTGCCTATGCTTTTGTGGACAGTTCATCTTTGTTCTTGTTACCTTAAATTAAAACACTTTGATAGGTCATCATTGTCTTTGTGCTTGTGTCCACTACAAACTGTGACAAGGCCTTGATCAGATGATCTTAGAGACCGGGGTGGACAGGCATAGGTGGAGTAGATCTGATAGATAAAGAAGTAGAGGTACAGGAAATCCATACGCAATAACAAATCAGAGAGTTCCCTTCACTAAACTCAAAAACTAACATCACCCTGTGGAAAAAGTACACTTTATCATACGTATTAAAATAATATACTTAAGTGCGAACTAAATGAAATGCCTTTGTCAATTAGTTGCATGTTAATTGAATTAAATGTTTTGTGAATTAAATTTGTATTGAATGAAATGTATTATAGCTTCGATTTATATGAAATGCAATTAGTTAGCACTAAAGTGCATCTTTATTTGTAGTTTTATAATTACTTCTCCATTGTAGAAAATTAATCATGGGTCTTTTAATTTTTATTAAAAATAAATTAAGGTGATCATTAAAAATACTGTGTATATTTTATTAATAAAATTGTTGTTCAGTGTTGTAATTGTTATTGCAATTTATAGACATTTCACAAATAAAACCAAGACATCAATTTCCCTAATTTCTTTACGAGAATTAGTTTTATTTAGAGACATTATTGTTAGTTCCCGGTGTGCTTTGCATATGCTGGAAATGAGAGTACATTTTGAAAATAAGTGTCAATTTACGTGTTTTTGAGTGAAGGGAAACATCTGTTAATGTTTAATGATGTTAATTATGTTTCTGTTCAGTTTTCATTTTACAGCTTCTGGTTGGGTTGTGAATTTGCCTGATTGTTTTCTTCAATGAGCAATAGTTTTGCTAATGGCACAGTAATGACAAGTTGTTTCCCCCTACTTGTACTGTACTAGCAGCATACAGTCTTTTTATTGTACAACATATTATTGACATATTATATGTCTTAAATATAAGCAGGTCATTTCCATTCACTCTAAATCACACCCTTTTGTATGGAAGCCCATTTCCGCCACATAAGAAAAAAAAATTGCGAACGAAAACGTGAAATTATGACTTACTAAGTCGAAATTCTGAGATAAGAAGTCAAAATTACGACATACTAAGTCATAATGTTATTTCTGACTTGGTATATTAGTATACTTAGTACACTCTTTTGAGAGTCAAAAAAATAAAAATAGAAAAGCACATTTTCACTAAAAATATTAAATTCATTGTGCCATAGACTTTATAAATAAAAAAATTATTTAGGTGATTTTACATGATTTATTCAGCCAGATTACATTATAAAGAAATCAAGTCTCAAAAACGACTCAAAAATATTGTGTAATATTGTTACCATCATCTTTTAAGTAAATATCATTTTTTTTTGTTTTTAAAATATGGTCACTGCCAAATGTAATATATGGCAATACATTATTTAGTTTAGTTTTTGTTTGTGCTCAAGTGACTTAGATACACATGCTGATTTAAGCACTGAATGTTACGCAGAAAAGTGAGATTTGATGAAAATAGGTTCAAAGTCTTGAGTCTCACGGAAGGGGATCTAGATGAATAAAAGGAATGATGCCGATATTAAATGACAGAAAATGTGTTTTGTTTTTAATCTGTTGTTTATATTTATTTGATTAATTTGTAACTGTAACAAGACAGACTCAATTGCTCACGGATTGTTCTGCTGGATTTTGGATCAGTGGTTATAAGCTGGTCAATAGTATATTTGAGCCGTCTCAAATAATCAAACATGAAAGAAATAATGACTTTTTAGTAAAAAAAGTAAATAATCCTTTTCTAGATTCTCACCTTTGCTTTCATGCAGCGGCCTTCACATTCTAAACAGTTCAATATGTTTGAGCAGCTCTGATCATCACAATAGTTTTTCATTAAGGGATCTACAGGAGGACAAATAGATGTGCTTTCTTTACAGGGCAATTCTTTCGCCCAATTCATGGGTTCTTTTGTACCAAAGAAAACATTTTCTTAAAAATCTTTCATCAACATTCCTTTGCCTGTAAAACGACATTCTTTTAATGCCAATGTCACAATAATTGAAAGCCGAGGTCAAATTTGCTATCGTTTGTGTGCAAAATCTAGTTACTTTCCAAAAAATCTTACAAAAATCCGTGTTAGAGCACATTTAAGAGAATTTTTCAATGCCAAGGTTCCTGGTTGTGTGAAGCACAACTTTTAGCCATAATTGTAAAACTACCAAAAATAAATAAATGATACAGGAATAACCCGTTCAAATACACATTCTTATGTAAAATGCATTCATAACTATATAAAAGTAGAAAGTGTTTGTCTTTCCATTAATGTATTGACTCACAGATCTGCAAAACAGAAGAGAAAAAGATAGAGCTCTGGAACTGCTATAGTGAAACAGCTTCAAGTTGAGCGTTTGTCTAATTTTAAGCAAATGTGTACATTACAAATTATATTATTAGAATAGCAGTGAGGTTAAAAGTAATCAATAATTTGTCATTTATTACTTAATATGTGTAATGTAATAGATTGTTACAGATTTCACCATGGAATTTGTAATGGACTACAATTTAATAGAAATCCAGTTAAAATGTCTCCTTTAATTATGCATATATAATATAACGCCATTTACTTGAAAACTGTAAAAGTACCAGTGAAAGATACCAGGATTTTCATCAGTTAATTATAATATTACATTTCAGTCCATCATACCTGTCCATCATAATGTTGCACTGAAAGCAGTTGTAAATCCAGTATTTCGTCTTTTCACAGACGAAAGAACTGCACACTCTTCTACAGTTGAAAGAGTGTCCTTTAATAATTCAATAGAGTTGGAGAGTGAGTGAAGTATCCGATGAAACAAAACATTGAAAACACTACTTGTCTTTGTACCTCTAGCGAAACAATGCATAAAAGAACAACAGAGATTTGCAGATGCATCTTTTATAACTAGGTTAATGACATAACATGCTTTTGTCGTTTTCTTGTGAACACCTTTTTCTCCCTAACTGAGAAGCTATAAAATGAAAAAGAAGACAATGAAGTAAAAACAAAAGATATTACCAAGTAAGAGTAAAGCGAATGGTTTAATATTGGAATTAACCTTCCTCATCTTTATAAGGTATTTTTTAGATGTACTTAAAGGGACAGTTGAGCCAAAAATGAACATTTTGTGACTGACATTAAACACAAATAATAAACACAATAAGCTTTGACAATCATCAGTGGAGTTCAGAAGATGAAGATCCTGGTTTAGAATTGTAAATCCTGTTTCCGCCAGTTTTTCAGCTGGTTTTTGCAATTTACATTTAAAATGTTCATGATTCTATCTGGTAACCTCTCAGCTGTTTTAAACAGGTGAGTTTTCAGTTTTTACCAGCAGTAACATTTTTTTAAAACATACAACTGCAGTTGATAGATTAACATTACATCCCCAAATAATTTAGCATTGAGCTGTGGTCTCCAGTACGTGTTTGAGTCTTTGCCTACACAAGAATATCTGCTGCCTCCTGCTGATTCATTACGCTAAATGCAATTTTAAACTTTAGAATTTTCCAGTAAAAAAATAAAAGAAAAAGGAAGTTGCAAGTACAGAGTGAACTAATGTTCCCATATAACATACATGCATCAATGCAACTCAAATGTGTGATTGAATAGTTGTCACATGGTCACATGTGACAACAGTCACATGGTCAATTATTATTTTTTAGCCTATCATTAACTAGGCTTGAAAAAGCCAACTTCTCTGATAGCACATGCACATCTCAGAGACATATTTTTAATGTGTGTGTTTACATTTGGAAGAGTGTTTGTTTATCTCCAATACAGACGTTAAACAGAAATTTAGAAAATGTTTTTGAGATGTTTATGATTTATGTATATAAAACTGATATCTTAAAGACATTTAGATATCTGTACATATCACACACTCACACTCTCTCTCTCTCTCTCTCTCTCACACACACACACACACACACACACACACACACACACACACACACACACACACACACACACACACACACACACACACACACACACACACACACACACACACACACACACACACACACACACACACACACACACACACACACACACACACACACACACACACACACACACAGTCTTGTCAGCTGTGTCTAATTCCCTCATTTCTCCCTTGTGTATTTAAACCCAGTGTTTCCTTCAGCCCCTGTCTAGTGTTGTCATCATACGGTTGTGGTTTCCAAGTCCTCGCGCTCTCTGTTTATGCCTCTAAGTTTTGCACATGGAATGCCGTTTTCAATAGTTAAAATGGTTTTGTTTACGTTTATATTAAAAGTGTATTACTGGACTCCTGTGACTCCTCGTCTCCCCTACAACCATGACAATATATCTATACACACACATATACATATGTAATCCAGAGGATTTTCTCCTAATGTTAACAGGGAGTGTTTAAAAACCATCACAATGACAGTTCTTTAAGTGGGGTAATTGGGTTTCAGCCACTTTAAGATAATCATTCTTTGGTTGTAATGTACATGTGGAAAACGTGGGTTTTACCAACAAGGTAGAGTTGATTCTTTATTCATTGGTGTATCATTTCATAAGCCCGCCTGATACCTGGATAGAGGTGATGTGTTATTGGCTCTTGTCAGTTTTGGGGGAAAGGCAACGAGGAGGAGAGACGACAAATATCGATGTGAGTGAAAGTGAACCGCTGGATGTGTTAGAAGACAATCGTGATTAATCCGACTAGGAATGATTTATTATATATTTTTTTCAGAGTAGTGTGAAAGTGGTTATTAGCAGGTCTTTGTTTAACTTTATTTGTTTCTAAAGCGTTTTGCGTACTGAAACAGAAAAGAGAAGTTATCTTTCAGTTTGTCGTCTTCACTCCTGTGAGTTCTAGACGAGTTAGCGATGACTACAGCTGAAACAGTGCCTCTTTTTACTCTATCGAGTGGACGGTATAAATCAGCGTGAAAAACGCTGATAAGAGAAACTGGATGACGGGACATTCAGACAGAGACCTGAATCACCGGGGGAGTCGGTGACTGAACTGTGTTAGCGACAAACATTTCCTAACCCGGGAGAACTCGTCGCTAAGGCATTAAGGTACCATGTTTAAAGTTTTGTTTGGCTCTTCGGAGTGAAACGGACAATTATTTGTTCATTTTTTTAAGCCGCAACGGTACACGCCTGCTATGAGGGGAGTGTGTGTGTGTGTGAGAGAGCGAGAGATAGGGAGTGTGTGTGTGTGTGTGAGAGAGAGAGCAAGAGATAGGGAGTGTGTATGTGTGTGTGTGTGTGTGTGTTTTGCCCTCTGTGATTTAAAACCGTTACTTTTTTGTACTTTATTCCTTTGTTAATCTAGTGATTGTATCAGTGAGGCTAATCAATAACCACTGTCAATCATCAGTGGAGTTTAGAAGAGTTTCGCTTGAAGCTAGTTTTGTTCAGTTGTTCAGCCCTTTTCCACAATACGATACACAGTGACAAATACACGAAACAAATGCAGTTAATATGTTAATAAAACAATGACAAAGTATACAAGATAGCTATGAAATCAAAACATTTCACAATTATTTATTGTAGGGGTTTGATTTCAGCATGTTAAAAAAATCATGTGCTTCCACCTGCTGGTAAATTATTTTATTTAAAGAACTATTACCACATGTGCCATAAGTTACAAAGAAAAAAAGTTATTCAGCATGACTCCCAAAATAATTTCAGAAAATGCTGTTTAGTAAGCTATAGCAATTCATAATTATTTAGGCATCGAATATTCATTGAAAAAGAAGTAATTCTTTTCATGAATTTTATCCTTGGCGTAAATCACGCAAAACCCTTTGCACGCATTCCTATTAACAAAAGAGAACTGACGGATAACTAGTCGGCAGAAGATTAAATGTAACGTAAATGTCATGTAAGACAAAATAATGTGAAGAGATGAAGGCATGCATGCTATCTTGTTTTGGTGTAAATTAATCACTTAAGACGACCTTATGCCACTTTTTACAAGATTTAATAGAAATCTCTGTCCCTAGAAAGGGTATGTGAAACTTTTGCTAAAAATACTTTTTTAATTGCATGTTAAAATTGCCACTTTTTGGGGGTGAGCAAAAACACACCTTAATGTTATGCAACATGTTTTGTCATTAATACATATAAATATTTTTCATTTCATCACACCAGGTCACTGTGTTAATAAAAAAAAAGAAAAGAAGAGGTCTAGTCTTAGTCTGCTTGGTCTCCACTTTTATTTCTCATATCTGCTTCTACATACAAACTAAATTCCCTCCTAGAGCATATATGCAACACCAATCACAGATCTATATTCCACCATTGAACAAGTGTCTATGGGTTTACCATATATCTGATCAATATTATAAACTTGTAAATGTTACATTTTAATTAGACAATGGTATAATTAAAGGAATAATTGTAGTTAATATTCTCTTATTTGTGCGATTAGCAGAGCAATCCATGGAACAAACAAAACAAGCCCTGAAAATGTATTAAAAAACATATTATACAAACACTTAAGATTATTAGTGATTAGTTAATTGCATTGGATAGATTTTTCTTTCAATAAAGCTTTTGCAATGGGTTTGTAAAGGTTTTTTTTAGCATGTTTGGCCAGAGTTCAGAGTTCTGACCAGCAGGGGTCACCAGCGTGTGACGATTCGAACCATAGACATCCGCTTCAAAGCCATGTCAGAAACAGTGAATTTTGATTAAATTGATTCAAAACTTTGAAAAGCCTTGTTTCTCTCCAGCCACCACTAGTTTTGAGAAGCTGCTCACTAGATAATGTAATTTGAGTCTAATGGGCTGAGCTAGGATATCCAACCACAAATCCTACCAACTCTATCACGAGTGAGTACTGCTTGACAATTTTTGTGACTGTTACTTTAAGCTAACACGTGCCATTGTCTCACTTCAAGATTCAAAAACTGTTACTGGTATATGATAATGTATTGAAAAATCCATTGTAGCACTTGTCCAATCTAACAACACAATGTTTTGGATAAACACAATATAGCTCCATCTGTTACAGTAACCACGTCCAAACTCCCGTTACTGGTTGAGCTGGAAAGCGATTGACAGATCGGAAAGGATCAGATCATCGCTCTCAACGTTAGTAGACTGATTGGTACTAGTCAGTGAACAAACTGGGCTAAGATAATGTATTTTAACTTGTATACTTAAATTATATTATGTGTTAATATGTTCACTGTGTGTGCATTGAATCAAATAGTTAATTTAAATATGAATACGTAGTAGATAAAGACACTATATAAAGTGGGTCTTGTCAATTTAGTGTTCCCTTTCTGTCGATCACTTTTGAGAGCTTCCTCTGGGTGACTCCTGTGGACCTCCCGTTCCCCCACATCTTCTTCTGGTAGGATTTCTGGCTGAGATTTTCACTCTGCAATTTTCTTGGCCTTTTCTGAATATATCAGAGGTGTTTGGGCTCCCAAGAGTGACAACTAGTGTCGGAACTTTGACACAAGGCCTCCATCCTCCCATCAGGGAACGACGGTTACAATTGTAACCACACAGTTTTACTATTTTATGTATTTATTGCCAATTGCTAATAACTTATTAGAGCACTGTCATTTTTGCTGACATTTCACATCAATAAAAAGTACATAATTGACACAATATGCTACAAGACATAAGACCTTGTTGCGTTCATAATTGTTCATAAAGTGAAGCGCAGGAACGGTTTCACTTTCTCCTGACTCCGTAAAACAGTATTGTGTTGTTAAGAGACACGGAAGCTGCCCAGTCATTGATGCTTGACAGTCAACTCCTGTGTTCAGAAGAATCCTATACAGGTACAATTAACTTTGTTCAAGGTGTTGGACGTGTGCAAGTCCCATTGCACTCTTTATGGCTAGCTTCTTTGCTAGTTTGAGGTCCTGTCAAGGGGGATGTGCTGACATGCCTGTGAAGGGTATCAGTGTAACTTTAGGGAACGACCTGGTAGGTAGAAGGTGTTTTCTTCTCTGATCATGGTGGGTAACTAGAGTTCCTTCTGGTCTTATCCTTTGTTGTCAAGCCAAGAAACTGGTGGACACTGCTAACTTTTCAGACTGAATTATAATTTTTTGACTGAGTGTAAGATGCTGACCAAACCGAAGTTGGACACTCCAATCCTTCCTGCTGTGCTTGGGATAGATCTGCCGCCATCTTACCGTTTGTACATCCTGAAAATAGCTCTCCTGTACATACTACCGACTTTGTTCTTCCTTTTTGAGGTGGAGTGGTGAGTATAGTATTGTTACATGAGGTTGTACACCTCAAAACAATCTGTTTCTGGTGTAGATCACCTGGTATACTGCTCTATTTTTGCATCGTTTCAGCCTCCTATTGGTAGAACCAACTTTCAAAATGTGTCCAGAAATGTCATTGGATATTTCCCAGACACCTCTCTGTAACGGGAAGATAGTTTGTGCAGTAATGCTGTTGAAGATTTGTTTGTGAAAACTAATTGGAGTGAAATCCAATGCCACTAACATCTTAAGTTTAAATGTGGTGTTATTGTTGTACTGCGCCGCTTTGTGTTAAGCTTTGAGTCATTTGCCTCTATTGAGTGTTGGAGCAGTAGGGAGACAGGTGCAGTTTTGTCCTCATCTTCATCTGTTTTTGTTGTTTAGAAAGCAAGGTAAGAGTTCTGTTCGTTTGCATTAATTTTTTGCAGATTAATTAGATTTCCTTCTACCAGGTAGAGATATTTTGTTCATTGTTTTAGCCTTACCTTCTCCTGAAGAACATTTCTTTTCTTTATTGTTGTTGGAGTTATTTGTTTATTGTTCCTTTTTGTACTGTATTTAACATAACTTGTTTATTGGAAATCTTACTTTTGTGTGCTGGGGATTCGAACGGTTCAAACCTTCTCTTTTTTGCTGCTAACCTTCGCTTTAAACTATTATCATTTTGCCCCTAGAAATCTATTCGGGAACGTAACAGTAATGTGTCCTGTTTCCTTTTCTGTCCATCTTTGTAGTGCTTTTGTAGTTTTTGTTCCCAGTTGTGTCTTGTTTCCCTTGTGTATATCCTTGTTCCTGGTCAGTCGTTGTTTGGGGTTTTCACGTGGAAGCTTGTTCTCCGTCCTCTCAGTTGTTGTTTTGTTTGTTACTAATACATTTCTTTCACATAGATCGATTTTCCTCACGGAACAGATAATTTAACAACATTTCTGACAGCAGTTTTCAAGTTATTATACTCTGACTAATGGCCATTGTAATGGATAATATACTCTGATTTAATTTCAAGTTTTCTGCTTGCATTGGAAGACAAACAAATCCAAATCCAGAAACGCGTGTAATAGTGAATATTAAATTTTATTTTCTAGAAGCATATATAATCAGACTGACCAAATCGGACTAATCAGATGTGTATATCTTTTTAAAGTCCTCACACCAGGTCAAAACACATAGAAAAAACAAGTCATATATTGAGTACAGTGTGATTGTAGAATGTGAAGAGCTGCTGGATTCAGTGCAGCAGGAAGTAGGAGATCAGAGAACAGCAGAGGAACAGGAAGCTCTGACTGACACTCGGAGCACTGTTACACAGATTCCCCTCACAACATGTGAAGCTCTGAACACCGGCAAGAAATGCTGGGGCGTCACAAATAGATTTAGAGGCACAGCCTTTTGAAACAACTGTCTGGTTTCCGGAAGTTTCTGATGAAAAGAAAGATAATGGGTTAGTCTAAGCTGGACACTAGTATATGTGATCTGTGTCAAATATTTAAAACCTTAGACCGTGTAAAAGATCACAACTTTAATCTTCGTCCTTTTTTCAGATTCTCACCTGTTACTTTAATGCAGCGATCTTCAGTCCCTGTGCAGTTCACTGTGTTTGTGCAGTTACTTCCGACACAAAAGAAACATGACTTTCCAGTGGTAATGTTAGAGAAAACTGCAGGAGGAAAAAATAGATGTGCCTTCTTTACAGGTTCCTGGTTTTATTGTGTACACATCTTACAGTACCAAAGAAAACGCATGTTGTCTTTTCTAATCTTTAACCAATACGTCTGCCTGTAGAGCAACATTACAACTGACATCGTAATAGATTGGCCTAACCGATATTAAATCAGATTCCACCCAACTTCTATTTTTCGTGTTAAATGTTATCTAAACCCTTGACTGTAAAGTACAATACCTGCATCTTGGCCGTTACACTGGTCTGTGTTACAGCAGTAAGTAGAGAGTTGTCCAACACCGAGGTTGACGGACCCATTTACACAGGAAGCTGATTCAGCACAACGTTTCACATTAGATTTAGCATTGGTGACTGAAAAACAGAAATGATACAGAAATTAACAGTTTTGTAACTATTGTGATGGAACATTTATTTAAATAAATATGTCAAAGTAGAAAACGTCTTTTCAAAAATTAAAAAATGACTGACAAAACAGAAGAGAAAATACAAAGAAAAACACCCATATTTACACAGTGAACACTAGTGAAAATGTCAGTCAATGAAAATACAACATTATTGTTTGTTCATGTCAGCTAGATCATGTTATTTCCATTAATAATACTTACGAAGACAACATTTTATAATTACAAATGATTAATGATGAATTAGTAAATGTTGAAATTATCATCAACTAAGACTTTAGATTTTAGTATTTTCATTTTTAGTTCTTAATAGAGTACATTACTTTAGCGAATGTAACCTTATTGTAAAGTTTTTGTGAAAATGCTTTAGATTCAGTATTTTTCATTTCAAACAAATTTCAAATGATTTAATCGGAATAATAATTTCAGCAACAAAAAAAGGTATATGCAGGAATTGTATTGCAATTGTAAATTGAATCTTGAAAGATTAGTTCTGTGACGAGTTCAACATCATTTACATTAACACTGTTGCAGCGCTAATAAAGGGACAGTATTAGTATATTTCAACCCATCATACTGTACTTACCATCGTTTGTTGTAGTAGCTATGCAGTTGGAAACTCCACTGGAGCAGCTTGCTGTCTGGTTACAAGAGCCCGTCACATTTGCGCACTGAAAGCAGCTGAAAGAGTGTCCTTTAGTAATAAAAAAGAGAGAGACATCAGTGGGTAAAAGTTTCTTTTAACCAGTAACATTACTGACATTTGTTATAAAACATTTTTGTACCTCCAGTGAAAAGAACGAAGAGAAGAATAACTGATATTTGCAGATCCATCTTTGATCAGGAGGTGAGTGAAATGACACACCTGTTTCACTGCCCATTTTATAGCTCATCAAAATGGGAGGATCTTCATTGGGGGTTGAAACTACAGCAAAAGGTGACATTTTTTTGTCATTTAATGACCATATGGAGGGTGTAATGAGAAAAATAATCTTCCTTAAACACAAAATGTATAAGATGTACTTAAAGGGAGAGTTGACACTAAATTTTCTCACTCTTATATCATGTGATTCTTCGTTCCATATGTTGAAAGAGGTCTATTGTTATTCATACAGGACTTTTGCTTGATGAGTCAGAGGATAATTGTGTATTTCCTGAATCTTTTCTGTAAGTGTTCTAAAGAATGCTAAGGCATGACCAACACTGAATGCCTTTGAGAAAGCAGGCAATGGTTCACATTCTCGATTGAAATAAGAGACCGTTTGTCATTCAACCGTAACCAAACACTTTATTTTTAATGATAAAAAAAATCAATGTAAGAATTTATAAACTTATAAAATAAAATGTTAAAATATAAAATATTTCTTATAGAAGTTTTATTTATATAGCCCAAGGTTACTTGAAGGTAATATTTACAGTTTACAGACAACACAAAAACATCAAATACAATTCATAGAAAATACATTTCGAACAAATATGGTTTCGAGTTGAGACTTAAAGGTAGATTTGGAGGAGGATAAGGAGTTTCAGAGCTTGGGGGCATTAGCAGAAAAAGCTAGTAGAATGCTGGAATCTAGGAAGTGACAATAGACCAAGTTCAGAGACTAGATAAACAGGAATGGGTGGAGAGAGATCTGGCAAATAAAGCGGTGCAGGTACTGGAAATCCAAATGCAAATACAACCAAATGACAAAGACAGTCAAACCAATAAATAACTTCCTTACTAAAATGAATGCACAAACTAGCATCAAAAACATATTATGAAAAAAAAAACATATATTAAGGAATACACTTAAGTTCATGTAATGCTTTAATCATTTAGCTGCATGTTAATTGGATTAAATGTTTACATTTGTAATTAATTAAAGTTTGATCAATTTAATTTTATATATTAAGCTACAATACATTTAGAGTTCTGATTCACATAGTTATAGGACTTTAGTACATCTTTGTGTGTCATTTCAAAATTACGTCTATTGTAAAATAAATAAATAAAAAGGGTTACTGCTGAATGTATTATTTGGGATTCCGTGATTTAGTTTAGTTTTTGTTTAGCAGTGCAATTAATAGTATGTTTCCCAAATGTGTGCTCAAGTGACTTAGATAAACAATGATTTAAGCACTGAATGTTACGCAGACAAGTGAGATTTGATGAAAATGCCAATGAAAATCTCAAAAATGGTTTGAACAAAAGGTTAAGTTTATCACTCACATATTGAATAACACGGAAAAATGAGCTGTTGCAAGAAGGACAAGGCCGAGAGCTGATTAGAAACACTTTTTAACACCGAGTCTCACAGAAGGAGATCTGGATGAATTAAAGGAAAGACAACGATAGAGGATCAGGCCTGTACTATTTTTTGTGTGTTTTGTTTATATGTGTGGTTTATGTATATTTGGTTCATTTGTAACCATAACAAGACAGAAAACAAGCCTCTACAGTCTGTTTGGCTCAATGAAAGACCGATTGTTCTGCCGGATTTTGGATCATTGCTTTTTTTAAATGCACATACAAAACTCAATAAATCAAATATCATTGATCATCTGCTAACAAGACCATGGATGAAGGTCTGGGTAGATTAGATGGTGAACAAACAATCAGTTCTCATAATCAATATGATATTCAATGATAATATTTTTGCTATTACAATGCTGTATTTTATTGAATATATACCAGCTTTACTAAATATAAACCAGAAACATGCTGATGTCACCTGCTTTTTCCAGCATGTCTCATCAGAAAACCTTGCAAGTTCACAAGTTATATGTGGTTACACAGGTTCCCCCCATAACACTACTGACTGATTCAGACAAAAGCCCTTTACGACCATTGACTGGCCTCTCCAAGTCTCGGGTGAAAAGAAAGGAAACACAGGTTGAGTCAGTCAATAAATTGGCTATTGTGTATTTGAGCTATCTCAAGGGTTCTTCCTTTTCCAGAGACTCACCTACTGCTTTCATGTAGCGGCTCTGATCATCACAATCGTTTTTAATTGAGGGATCTAAAGGAGGACAAATAGATGTGCTTTCTTTACAGGTTAATTATTTTGTCCAATTCATATGTTCTCACTGTACCAAAGAAAACATTTTCTTCATAATCTGTCATCAGCATTCCTTTGCCCGTAAAACAACATTCCCTTTCGGCTGATGTCATAGGGGACACATTTACCGTTGTTTACGTGCAAAGGCTGGGGGATGCATGTGATCTGGAATTTCTTGTAAGAGGAAATAGTTCCTCATGCAGATTCCACAATAGTTTCAAGTTGGTTTCTTTGTGTTGACTAACTTAAAGCTGGTTAAGTGACATCTGTGACTCATAGATACTAATTTTATGTCAATTTGACATCTAAAAAGTGTGACACGGATGGAAATAAAGAGTCAAATAAATTGGCCTAGATTTATTTTAAACCAATTTCAGTGATTAACTGCCTATTTTCACACAATTACTGGAATCAGTTGAAGACGTTGCAGTTTAAACTGTTTAAAATAATGTTAAACTGCATCTTGATCAAGTCTTGACTATTTATGTCAGATTGATACCAAGGCACCTTCTGGGATGACCTCGATAATGTTGATGAGACAATGCAGCTATTAAACTATTAATGTTTAGTAAAGTACAATACCTGGATCATCTTACAAAGATCTGTGTTACAACACATCGAAGAGAATTTTTCAATGCTAAGCTTCATGGTTTTAAACTTAATTGTAAAACTACTTAAAAAATATTAGGAATGACCCGTTCAAATAAACATTCTTGTGTAAAATGTATATATAAATATATCAAAGTAGAAAGCGCTTGTAGTGTTCTCGTGCAGTGTGTTAAAACTCTGACTAAACACCAAGTTAAACCACAGCCAATGAAGACAAGATCGTAGCAAGGTTGAGCATTTACTTTCCCTTTATCTTGTACATGTAGCATGTGGTGAAAACCGTAATAAACAATACAACAATAATCAGTGTCCATATCTTGGTTAATCATTCAATTATACACAACTATAACATTAACAATAAGTGCTATTCGAACTGTAGCAGCATAAATGCTAGCTCGTCTTTAATAACTCATTAAAAATCTTTTTTTTTCTAGTTCACATATCTCGAGTCATGGTTAACTTGCCAATCCTATTATGTCGTCGTTTTTGAAGTGGAACTGCCAAACTCCCTATTTGTCTTAGTATTTTCGATTCGTTAATGTCGCCGAAATCTAAAACTGTATCTCGAGCACAAAAGAGGGACAAAATCGCCACTTCACATGGTTCTCTCGTGACTAATTAGCATACCTAGTTCACTGCGCATGCGCTGAGTTTGCCTTGCACGTGGATCGCGGTCTGTTGATCTCGTCTGAGGGATAACACGCTGTAGCATCCCACGCGTTTTTTGTGATTTTGTGAGCAATCTTTGTGTTTGCATTGTTGGAGAATATAATTAAAGGTTTGTATCAAGAGTCAAAGGTGGTTTTATTGTGGTGGTTTTGCATGTGCCTTTTGTTGTTGGCAAACATATACACAGTACAGTGTATGTAAATTTTTTAAGATGAATGCCGATCGCTTCATCAAACATATCGCTGCAACACTGTTGCGTAAAAAGACACCAAAAACACGAGCATGTACATTCTCATTTAATAACTCACATCATGTACATCAATACATTTTCATTTTTCTTGCGAGGGTTGTGGTCTTTGGGCTCTGACAGCTGGCTTCGCTTGCACTATCACTCTGACAGCTGGCACTGATAGGCTGTCTGACCTGTCAATCATGCAAGAAGACGTGATTGGCTGTGCTGCCATGAGGGTGGGCTCTTCTCATCTCATCCGACACGCTTCTTAAAGGGCCGAGCTGCACAGCGCAGCGGGAGAGACTGCCTTTTCTTTTTCTTACTTGTTTTTTTTTTTTAATTGTGTGAATTTCGCGCACAAGCACTGTGTACCGAGCCTGAACAGTTATGGATAATTTAAGTCATGCAGCAACAGTTGAAATTCGAAATGTGATCTTATACAAAAAAAATTCATCAATATATGGGTGCGGGTTATGCCAACGATTTCTTACACAAGACCCAAAACCCGTAGGTTTTATGAGCGTGCGGATTATCTGCATCTGTGGGTTATATGTGGGAAAATATATGTTAATATATGTAATATATGTTTAATGAGTTATCTCGATGCTTTTTTGCAACCCCAGAGGCCGTCGACACAACCGAACTCCACTGTCATCTTAAACATGTCTAATGTCACCTCGAAGAACTTACAATATTGCCTCTGACATTTTATAGTGTATGAACAAGATTGATGTGTCTGTTTTGACGTTTTCTAGCGGGACCAGAAAAGCGCTAACCGGAAGTGACATAACCGGAAGTGACATCGTCACATGGTGAATTATATTAATTTTTACAAATGAGGATGAAAAACAGAAAGATCAATAAAGAACTTTACAACACGTGCAAAAAAAAAGAAAGAAAAAAAAGCATATATCAGAAAATTATATTCCTTAAAGGACAACACAGTGTTTGTCACAGATATAAAAAAACAGAAGATAAAAGACAAACCTTTCAATATAAAAATATCTGCTTTTAAGTCTGAGACCACTAGTGAGAAATTTTTTTAGCATTTTTCTAATATCAAGCCTATATTTAAATTATAAATTATATTATTAGAGTAGCAGTGAGGTTAAAAGTAGTAATTTATTACCTATAATGTGTAATGTAATGTAATAGTAATGTCATGTAATTTCCAGTCGGTAATGAACTAGAATTTATTAGTTTTTTTTATGCCATTTAAAATGTCTAATAAAAAGCACAATAGTCTTGTGTAATTTCAACATCTTCTACATGAACACTGTAAAAGTACCAGTAAATAATAAACTTTTCATCAGTCAAATATAATATTAAATTTCAGTCCATCATACCTGTCCATCATATAATGTTGCACAGAAGGAGTTGTAAATCCACGATGTCGTCCTTAGAGTCTGTCAGAACTGTGCACTCTTCTACAGTTGAAAGAGTGTCCTTTAATAATTCAACAAAGTTGGAGAGAGAGTGAAATATCCAATGAATTTGTACCCAAAAACATTGTAAAAATGATGTCTTTGTGCCTCTACCAAAACATTAAATGGAAATGACTTCTAACCCCGAATCTTTGGGCGGTAAAACATCTATATAGTGTAAGAAATCATTAAGATCAAGCTTATTCAAAGTTTTTACAAGATAAAATGTTTCAAAGTTCCTTGCACAGCATTCTGCCCCAAACATTTATTTCTGGTAGTATTTAAACTAGAATAATATATTATGTAAATGATTGATTGTTAATGCAATCAAAGAGATGCAGAGATCACCAAGAGCTAAATCTAGGAAATGTAGTTCATGTGTGCGTGAGGACAACAATAGTGGTCCTGTTAAACACACAGATAAGTGTGTGTAAGAAAATTAGCTATTTTTAGGTGTGGGATCAGTCTGACGTGAGTTTTGAGAGAGTTAGAATAAAGGCTTTGTTTGTTACTTTTTGCCATTGGGAAAATTTGTTTAGTTATGTTTATTTCCGTCTTTATGACTACTGCTATTGTGTTTGTCATAATGTGGAGGTTATATTAATAATATATATATATATATATATATATATATAATGATATAATAATAATATATATATATATATAATGATATCAAGTAAATAACAAAAACGTATGTTTAACCTGAACAAATACTTCAAATTGAAAATTAAGACAAATAATTTTGGTTTTCTGCTGATTAGAGACAAAAACTGCTCTGTCATGTGTCTTCCTAAAATAACAAACTGAGACATTGTCATAGTTTCCTGGATCAAATACAAAAAGGCAGAAGCCTAAAACAGTATTGGTGCGGACAGAATAAAACATCCTGAATCAGCTCACCTTTCACTTAAAATAACTTATAAGTTTACTTCTTGAAGTCATATTTAGAGATGCATAAAAGAGAGTAGTGTCACAGGTCAGGGTGTGTCAGCGGTTCTTCACTGTTGTTTGTATAGTCCTGTTAGTTTATTCAGCAGGTACGTTGAGAAATCAGCGCTGGGCTGAAAACCCTAAGTAAACGAGTAAACTCGTTCCCTCAATTCAATTAAGTAATGGCAAAAAACAAAACTTGTATATTCAAGTTTACCTAACTTGCCGCTCACGTTGACTGTACTTAAACAATTAAGTTCACTTAACTTGGTGTACTTGCATATTTAAGTTAACTCAAGTTCAGAATTAAAATGTTTAGTCAAGATTACTTGATTGTTTAGGTAAAGAACTGTTAATACATCATTAGGGTTTACAGTGTGGACTGATCTCCCACATCTGTCGCTCGTTCCCCCTTCCCTTCACATTTCCAGCTGTGTCTCAGTTGATGATTGTTCGTGTCGCATGGATGTTCATGTTGTGTGTGCTCATCAATCTGTTTTACTGCCGTGTTTTACCTGCTTGTGACATTGTGCTCAGGAACCATAGACGTGTGTGTGTGTGTGTGTGTGTGTGTGTGTGTGTGTGTGTGTGAAGTACACAGGAGCCAGCACTACCATTGCCACTGTCACAGATTATTTTCTTATTTTTGTTCCTTTCACCTTCTAATAAACCTCTTCTTTTTTTCACCGCAAATTGAGTCGTCCATTTAACTGTATCCCGTGACTGATAGTGTTTCCATGACATTTGATTAATAATATGTCGCTAAGTGCAATAGAAAGCTGTGTTTAAGTGCAGTAGTTGTAAAAACCCCCGATGTAAGACTCACATTTCATGTTTTTGTGACTGCTTTGTTGCCAGACCAGGAAGACGCCATAAAAGAGCATCACAGTTTTAGTTCAAACACAGTCTTGTAGAAGGAGTTTCATTGGTTCATTCTTGTACATTTACTTGTGTTTTTCCTGTTAGGCCACACTCAGATGAACAAAAATGTAAACAGCGAAGGTATTTACAATCTTTCGCAATAGATCAGATGAGAGGATTTATGTATTATATTTTCATTATAGCTAAAGGTCTCTTTTCTTGCCTCTTTTCTTTTCATGTAGTAAATTGTGTATAATTTATTATAATATGTACACATACTATAATCTTTAATGTCAAGCAGGATGTTTTTAAACTATGTTAAACACCCAAGGGGAAAATATTTGAAATGTTGGTTGTGTCAGAAAAAAAAGCACAGTCACACATGACTGCACATATATATATACTGTTACAACCAGAAAGGAATCTACACGTAAAAAAAACATTTCAAGTGTGACAAAAAATGTGAACCGCATTCTTGAAAATCTTGATAGCATGACTAAGACTAGTGAAATGGAAAAAATGCCGTCAACATGTCAACTACATGATGTCACTGATTTCCAAGTTACTAGGCCTCTTGAATTAACGTGAGTTTTTTGCTCACATAATTCCTGCAAGGAACTTGATTTGGATTTTATCTGTAGGGGAAAATCAAAGACAATGAGCTTGATTCGACATACTGTCAGGTTTGGAGGTGAAGGAAAGTGCAAGGACTTAGACGCAGGAAGATGGCGTTTTATTTATAATTGACAAAAATCACTCATAAAACTGATGATCACACAAAACATGACATGAAAGCACGTGGCTGATGTAAACACAAACCGTGTACTACACACACGGACAAGATGTTTTTATACTAGTGTGTGTCAGTGTGATAGCATACTGACACACTAGCATAAAAATGTTATATAATTCATGACTCATACCTACAAGTGAAACTGACAACCATATTCTTTTCTGTTTGGCAAGTAGATTCATCTGGTTTCTTGTACTGCATGCTTGTTCCATGCATGAAACGTAAAAAAAATTTGGTCGAATAGTGTGTCAAAAATTATTTTTAATATACATTTTATTGTTTTAAAATATTTTAAAACATCCCTTTTTCTTAGAACCCTTGTGTCAAACTTATTTGCTACAATGATTCTCTTTCTTCCTCATATTTTGACTCCATATTTGATAAGTGTAGCATGAACCATTGTGTCACGGATCACATGACAGACCGGTAAGTTTTGCAAACAGCACCAAAGCTTTGAGAAACTTAAATCAAAAGATAGCAACGGAATATTACGGCAGCAAGCAATGAGGAACTTATACATATTAACTTTGACAGTGACTGAAAGGGGTTGATGGAACTTTCCTTTATCTCTATTAGATCATATGTGGGACAACATCATCTTTTGTTTGAGTCTGCAGTACTTGTGTGTTGTGTTTAATCAGGTCCCAAGATCAGTTTAATTCTGCTAACCAGCCTTTTCCCAGCAGGTTTGGACCATTTCTAGCCACTACAACAACGGAAAGTGTGCTCTTGGTACTCCAGTGCAACCTGACCATCGCCTCTCACTTTGTTGTCCCGTGAGGTGGGAACCACTGAAGAAAAGTAGGGAAAGAAAGCAACAACTGAAAAGAGATGAGAGATTTTGGAATCCCATATCCCCCCGAGTCTTCAAACGAGAAGGTTTAACGCTCACACTAAGTAAATTGTGTGAAAACAGCTTAGCCCACCTTACAAATAGTACACAACAAGCCTATAGCCTGTGAATGGCTGAAACTGAAGCAAAAGTACAGCAGTGCAGCACTGAAGTGGAACAAAACCCCAGCAAACGCCGCTGTTATTCTGAATCACAATGAGAACAATTAAAGTACAGAATATAATACAAAATAAAATACAAATAAGCAGAGAATCAAAATGAATCCTTTTAATTTAATTCCTCAAAATTAAATGCAGGCAGAAATCCACCAGACGAGTTGACATGGTCTGGATGAAAAACTGAATTCATGAATCTAACTTCATTGCAAGAGGCTTTCTTTTCCCAAGAACAAAAGTCGAAGGGGTGTTGCAATACACTTTTGTGAATTTCATGAATGAACACAGCCAGCCCGCTCCGAGATGATAATGCATGATCCTCATACGCAGGAGAGTCCTCAATCCCCATATGGATGCTCAGAACATCTACCTCCTCAGAGCTGAATAGCCATAAGTTGTAAGAAGCCATGATGTGGGCTTCCGATCATGGGAGAGAGAGCTGGATCCCCTGGGTAAAGCCAGAGATAGGGCAGGTCCTGTCTCTGACCCCTCGGAGAGATAAATTGTGAACTCCAGTCTCAGCTTCTGTGCTGTCCCGGCAGAGAACACAAGCCTGAATACTCTCCTCAAAGAGTGGCAGGAGCTAAATGTGCCAATGCTTCTCTGCCAACCCCTCGAGGGCAAGAAGAGCCTACTCCATTTCCAAACACAAATCAGGCGTATGCCAACCTGTACTGAATCAAGGGCAGGGAGAAGCACACCATTTAAATGTTTCTTAGATCGCTGTTCTTCTAAATGATTGTACTGTAGTATTTTTGGGAGAGACAACAAGAAATAAGACCGTTTGAACACAGAGGCCTTGCAGAGGCACAGAACTTGACGTCAGATCATGACGTCGTCAGTCGCCCATGACGTACCGTCTCGTTCCCAAAGCGTCACTGACACAGTGCGAGTTTCCTCGAAAGGAAACTATAAACCCTCTTGCCTAAATGTCTCTTGACCGATATCACTTACATCGCAAATTATGACGATTTTTGAGAGTGTTATGTATGCTGTACATAAGAATGTGTGCTGTGTGTGTGTGTGGGTGGTGTGTTTAGTGTATTTCAATTTCATTGGACCCAAGGAAGTTGATGCCAATCACATCACGCCGCCCTTTTGAAATATGCTTGCTTGCTGTTTAGTATAATGGTGTGAGTCATTGCATGCTTTGTGTTTAACGTCTGATTGCAACATTATTTGTATTGTTGCATACTGTTCTGCTTCATCATCTTTTGTGTGAGGCTGGAAGGGAGGGAGCAGGCAAGCAAGTCGTGTGACATACATTGCTGTCCGTGTCCTGTTCTGCATTAAACACACTAGGTTTCGGGGAGAATTCCACACTCCGTATATTTTATCTGGTTATTCAGCATTGTTTACCTAAGGCGTCTTGATGCTCTTTTGTTTTATAGTTTCCTTCAAGTAGTTGAACTGGTTAAACCTAGTCAGTTTTATGTATTTGACTTGGCATCTCTCGTCCTTGCATCTCTATTTAACGTGTGTGTGACAAATACAGTTTGAAATTGAAATTAGTAACACCAGTTCAACTGCACATTGTTTTGATAGAAGATTTTAATCTAAAAATGTGAAAGGAGAAAGTTCAGTGCGATTGCGAAACAATCATGAATCAGGCGTTTGTACCTGGGTCTTGTTTATATGTGTAAATAACCCTCACTGTTTTCTGTGTTACTTTGCCTGTGTTCTTGCTTTTTTCCTGTTTGTTTTAAATATCGTTCACTTATTTCCTTGTCTCTGGCTGCACTCGATGCTTCCTCATGTTATGAAAGCTATTTGTCTTTGTACCTGCAGTTAAAAAATGAACAGAAGAAAAACTAAGACTTGCAGATCCATCTTTAACCATGAGGTGAATTATTAAAAAAGTTCCTGTTTCAGTGTGACTTTGTGCAATTTCCAAGATAAAATAGACAGATTTGAAATCACATACTTACATATACTCATCTCAAACTATTCAAAATCTGGGTGTTACATTTGATAATTAATTTACATATCACACTCTGGAACTCACTTCCACTATTCATGACTCCTCTACTGTATATCTTTTCTCAGTGTATTTCAGTCCACCTCTGCCTAGTGTTTTAGGTTTCTCTTTTTTTCTTCCTGTTTGCTTGGTGCTTATACATAACATTATTTTCACATGTATTTCATGTTACATACTTTTTAAGGGCAATTTACTTGTTTTGTTTAGTCAATTTGACTATAAGGTTTTACAATAAATCATTAATTTTCTTAACTTTACAGTAAACTACTGTCAGAAGGGTTGCCAGAGTATTAATGCCACATTCCAGTCAGAAGTGGGAATATCCAAATTTAAATGTTCCAGTCAATCAAATGTTCACGTTGATCACATGATGATGCCATGGCACCACAAACACATTTCATGTTTTTGTGCACAAAATAGCATAGTAGAAGTAGTATACTCTCTTGAATAGTTACTTAAAAAGTAATTACTTCATGGCAGCTAAAAAAGTGAGAATTATATAGTATTAATGTGTGTAGTATAAATACAATCCGGTCATACTATATTCATAGTTGTCATGTGACCCACCCAAATCCTCATGGGATAGTAAAGTGTCCATCTGATGCACACTTCAGGATCTCACCGGAATGTTACAACCTGAATGACCAGAGTGGGTATATATTACATATATAATAATATATAATTAAATGTATGTTTAAAAGTACATATTAAGATACAGATTATGAAAGAAATTAAACGGGAGAGAATTTCAAGGACAACAAATGAGAGTCCTCTAGCCCGAGAGACCACAATGAAAATCAGCTTCTTATCAGTCTGTTGATCACAGGTAATTTCCAGCACACCTGCTACTCAACTCCACCCTGCAAACACACACACACAAAATAGAACAAACACACCACCTAGCGGCACACAAATCCAATTGAAAGAGCAGGGCGTAACAGAAGAAGGTCATCATGGTGCCTTTTGCCAACTCTTTTATGAGTACTGCAAACGTTTTTAGTCAATTACTGTCTTTTGCCTATTCCAGTTGCAGCCGATGTGTCTCACTGAGGTTGGGTTGGTCTGGATGAGATGTGTAATTGATTGTGTTATGATCCTGAATCACTTGTCATTCATTCCATTTGCTTCTGTGTATACTGTCTCAGTGCATGTTTGTGTTACAGGTGGCTGGTTCCTTATGGTGATGGATTTCATTTATGGAAATACAGTAATACCTTGAGATACAAAGCATAATCTGTTCCAGGACCGAGCTCGTAACTCGAATTGCTCGTATCTCAAATAATTTTTTCTCATAAAAAATAACAGAAATTTTTTTATCTGTTCCGGCCCTCTAAAAACTCCCTTATTAGTGCTAATAACAATGGAAAAAACATGTTTTCAATTGCTATACAGTGGTACCTCGAGATACGAAATTAATCTGTTCCGAGGCAGCCTTCGTATAATGAGTTTTCGTATCTTGGAACACATTTTACATGTAAAATGGCTAATCCGTTCCAAGCCCTCCAAAAACACCCCATTAAATTTCATAATAAAGCTAAATTGACCTATAAACAATGAAATGACGTAAAATGTCGAAGCTTACCTTTCGAGTGAGGCTATCTCTGAAAGTGGCGGCAGAGGAGGAGGACAAACGGCAGATAACGTACGTACACTTAACTTTACGAAAACACATAAAAAATGTAAAGTTTCGGGTGCGGAGTGGCTGAGCTAAAGCACGCCAGCACGTACGTATAGAAGATGCATGATGGGAGGGATGCTGTCCAATTAGAGAGAAGGATGTCATGGCTTGGCTAGCATCAGGAACCAATGGGAGAGCAGGAGGATGGTGGCGAGTCTACTATAACTAAGATGGCGGCGTGCGGCGCGAGTTTCAAAATTGTTATGGGGCGAATCTCGGACTTTCAGAAACCTTTCGTATCTTGAAAACTTTTCATATGTAGAGCAGTACAATTTTTCGTCTTTGCTTTCGTAACTTGGATTTTTCATAAGTTGAGCCTTTCGTATCTTGAGGTACTACTGTATAGACACATACACACACACACAAATTGTAGTATATAAGGATTCATGTGATATAAAATAAAATGTGCTTTTAATTATGAGTTGTTACCTTCGAGACAGACGATACAGTAGCTTCTAATGATGGCATGTCAGTAGAGGAGGGAGGGATAACGCAAACACAATACAGATACAGATTGGATTTTGTTTGGTATAGTGCATCAGTTGGGATTCAAAGTGTTGACAGATTCAGATTTCAATTGGATATACAAAATCACATTTGGTCTGACAGTGTCAACATAAGAGATAAGTTTAACCACAAGGCACACAGCCTTAGATAGACTGCAAATAAAACACCCTTTAATCATTTAAGACCTTGAACAAACTGTCTGACAATGACAGTTTGCCATATAGGCTCAGACTTCCCTTCATTGATCCAGAAGTAGTAACATTTACTTATTAAGAGTTACATTATATGAATTGTGGAACACAAAACATTTCGAATTGCATCAACAAAAAGCATATGAATCTCAACAATAGTGACAATCAATATCATGCTGCAAAGCATGCTGGGTGCCAGCATAGTACGAAACTCTAAGCATGTATTGCAGTATGAAAAAATTATGCAGCTGGATTTTTTTACCATTTTCATTGTTTGCATTTATTTTGCTGTTTTGTTCAAATTATTTTGTTTATCTATTGTAAGAAATTAATTTGTCTAATACAGAAATTAAAACTTATTTCTAAGCACAATATGTTTAAAAATCCTGAATAACTGTTTGTTGAAATAATTCTAAGTAATATGTATGATCAAAATCAAACATATTAATTTCAATTCTCTATATGTATGCACTGTATATATTGCAGAATTGACAATAAAGCTGACTTTGACTTGACTGATATTAGTAGTAGTATTTTGGGAGAAACAGCTTTCCAGAAACACCATATTAAATGCTTATTGTTTTCCAGTACACCATAAAAAGTAGAAAAAACTATACAAATACTGAAGCAGCATTTTGAGACACATAACTTTGTCTGTACTAGATTTAGTGTTCTGATATGACATTAAATAGAGGGGTTCTAATAATTTGTATAGGCTACAGTGAAAAAACACACATAGCAATTATCTTTTATTTTTAATATAAGTCTTTGTATCATTAATAAATCCTGTAAATTCCACAACTTAAAACATTCTCAATCAATAAAAAAGCATTTATAAAATCAAGCTGTAAAAACCTTTGATTGAATCTGAGGTGGCACGTGACATCACAACTGCCTCTGGAGCAAGACAACAAAGTGACCAGGTTTATTTTAATGCCTGATCTGTGATCACTGATTTTTGAGGTGTGATTATTCAAGACAGATTTTCTTTGTTAATTGTACAATACTCTTTGTACCTCAAGCCAGTGACTAAACAATCAACTTCACATTGATTCCCCGAGTGGTATGAAAATCAGTGGCGTAGGGCCTTGGCCCCCTCATTTACATGTGCGGCCCCAACAGATTTTCAATTGGTTAAAATCGCGAGTGTGAAAACAAAAGTGAAAGCACATATCGCCCGCCGCACAAGACGATCGCAACGTACCCCCAAAGTCAACAAAAGTCACCTTCCGTCAACAATCGGGCGCAGTTTGACCCCCTCATTTTAAGCCGGGCCCCTCAAAAAAAATATTCTGGCTCAAAAAAAAAACCCCGCTTTGGTTACAATCGCTGGAGCTGTCAATCACACAGTAAGAGATGATCTGGACACTTGCACTCAATGATGATATTACTCTGTGCAACAAAGCTCTTTTGCATCATGTTTGCATTGCTTTTTATGGTGAAAGCATTTGTGATCACCCGAACAGCAGACTGTCTTCTGCTCAATTCTCATCAATGCAACCATTCATGTGATGGGAATCGATCTAAACATAACGCTCCAATCAACACTATTCAAGTTTTGTTAATCTCAACAGCCAAAATAGTAAAAGCTACAAACGTGAGAATCTAGTAGACTAAATAATAGTTGTCAGACGCGCTGGTGCAGGAAGAAGAGATGACGAGGAAGGCAGGAGTAAATGGAAACTTCTCTTTTAATGAACTCAAATCGAACTCAAATCCTTAAATATAAAACAAAAGTGCATTTCCTGTACCAAACCAGAAATAAAATCCAAAGGGATACCAGCAAGGAGAACCACACCAAACAACACAACCAAACAGACAAAGAAAGAAGAAAACATGAGGACATTTATATACAAGGAACGATGGGACACAGGTGACAAGACTAAAGGGGTGACTGGTTGACGCAACAGGTGAAGGGAATGACACTGGAAAAACCTGGAAGAGGGTGGAAACTGGACAGGAATAGTACAGATGCTACTAATCCACACTGAAAGCAATAACTGATCACACGAAAACAGTTTATAATTCACATTACTGTTTAAATGTTACATCTAAAAAGTAAAAAAAAATAAAACATTACAATAATTAAAATAAAATGTTTGCAAAAATACACGATTTAAAAAAAAGTGTATGTAGAGCAGACATTTTTGGAAAATCTCATCTTCAGATCTCACAGTTGCAGCGGCTGAAAAGTGGTCACTCGAAAGTGGGAGTATTTTTTATCCAAACGAGATGGAAATGTTATGTAAACTATGGTCATGTCAAACTGGCATAGAGTCATGCACAACCATATTAATCACAGGTATAATATAAACAACTGCTATAATATACATGCTAAATGTGGAAGTAATCACAATTGTTGCAACTAGCTAAAACTTGTTTAAGGTAATGTTGTGGTTGTTTTTATCTCTTGTTTGTGTTCTATGAAAAGAATCTCTGTACATCCAATAGTCACATCGTGTGACAAATTGAAAAGTACAATCAGTGCTACATTAAACTGATGTTTTCCACTGTTGTTGAAACGTTTGCAATGCAGATTTGAAAGGGAGTGTGGTCTGAATGTGAAATGTGGTCAGTGAGTCACAAAAACAAGTATGTTGCTTCCTGCAAGTCCCTTGAGCACATGTTAAAAATGATACATGAAAGATTTATGGTTATATTGCTATCTGATTTAAAATGTGCATAAAAAAAACATGCAAACGTTGTTGGATGAGCTTTTATTATTTTATAATATTTTCTACATCAATTCACATTTAATTATAGATACACATATGACACAGATATATAAATGCCTGTAGGCCTATGTGTTTGTGGATTTTATTGTACAAGTTTTACAGGTAATCTGTGTTCATGTATGTTTTGGGTGGATTCAGTTATTTTCCTGGTTTCTTTATTCCCATTGATTTGATTAACTCTTGCAGCCATTTTCTCATTTTATTCATTATGTTGCCATTATATTTATTAAGTATATAAATATTTAAGTATTTATTATATTGTAATTTGCATTTTTCTTCGTTGTTGTTTTGTTGTATTGGATTATTTAGTAAACAGTAGTGTTGATTTTCTTTTTAATGTGATTTCTGTTGTTTCTCTTTTTTATGTTGTAGAAGCTGTGCTTCCTGAAGCGGGATGGTTTCTCTCTGCTGCAATACGAGCTTCACTTCACCAAGGGTTGTCATTAATTGCTGTGCCACTATTATGGTATTACCATTTCAATCCATCAAATGGACAAACCATCTTGCATCAACACTGTTGAACACATGCACTTGACATTTCTAATGGGACATATAACCTGTTTTTCTACACAATAATCCATTAGACTTGTGCACTCATAACACCTGAGAGAATAAATAGGGGAGGTCAGGTGCAGAAAATCAAATGATAGACAGAAGAGCACATGGCCATCAAACACAAACACATGCCATGTGCTCAAACAAACGAAACATGATCACACAGCTGAGAACATTCATAAGCTGCGTGCTCACACAAAACAGGACAATATGAAAGCACAAAACACAAGCTACGTGCTAAACAGCACATGACAAAACATGACATGAGAGCACGCCGCCAATGAAAACACAAACTGCGTACGATGCAGAACACAACACATGCAAACAAGAGAGCGCACAGCCTGAGCAAACTTGAAAACGCACGCTCACACAACAAGACAGAGCACATAGATACATTATTTTTTTAGAACAGCTGTCAGCCTAAAGTTTATATTAACTGTAAGCCTGTCCATTAGCTTTCAATTTAATACATTTAATATAATACATTCTCTACATTCAATAGAAAGAATTATCAGTTGTTATAATCTCAAAAGAACTCAAAAGAACAATCAGTACCACATTAAACTGATGTTTTCCACCGTTGTTGAAGCTTTTTTAATGCAGACCTGAACGTGGTTGTGCTCTGAATGTGAAATGTGGTTGTGTGGTTCAGTGGTTTTTTTTTGTCAGAAAACCAATCATGTTGCATCCTGTGAGTCTCTTGAGCACATGTTAAAAATGAGACATGCAACAGTTCCAAAATTTATGGTTATATTGCTATCTAATCTAAAATGAGCAACAAAAAGACAAAAAACATACAAATGTTTTTGGATGAGCTTTTATTATTTCATTATATTTTCTACATCAATTATAGATACACATATGAGACAGATATGTAAATGCCTGTAGGCCTATGTGTTTGTGGATTTTATTGTACGAGTGTAACAAGTAATCTGTGTTCATGTATGTTTCAGTTGGATTTTAGTTTTTTTTTCAGTTAATTTCCTTGTTTTTTTCCCCATTGATTTGATTAACTGTTGCAGCCATTTTAATGTAATTTATTTTTGTGCCATTATATTTTATAAGTATGTAAGTATTTAAGCCCTGTGTTTGGTTAGACATTTTTTTTACGATAATGTGAGCGTTGTGGTGCAGAAGGGCGAAGGAAAGGAGAACAGGATTAACTGCAGTCTTCACTTTATGAACTCAAAAAACAAAACACTTGTGTAAAAACCTGGAGATACAAACTACGGAGAACACCAAGATTTGTCTACATCTTGAAGCAGAAGTTTTTTATTTTTATTTTATTTTTTTTGCAGTCAGTGACATACAGATATAATGACTGACTTATGGACACACTATTTTTTTGTTTTAACTTTTTTCTTGACTAGAGATACAAAGACATGTTTTTAAATGGACAAATGCATATACATTTATATAAATATATTATATAAATATATAATTACTTTGTACAATTTGCTTTCCTGAAGCTCAAACAGTAAAGACAATTTTACAGTAAAGTAAATTTTAAGTAAATTTTACAGTAAAGTATTTACTTTACTGTAAAATTTACTGTAAAATTTATTTATTATATTTTATCTATTTACTGTAAAATTAAGTAAATTTTACAGTAAAGTAAAATTTGATTGACATGTTTGCAACAGTGGCGTTGCAAACGTGTGCCGTTTGCAACGCCAAGGTCACGGATTCAATTCCCAGGGAAAGCAAGAACTAATTAGAATGGCAATGTGTAACGTGAATGCAACGTAAGTCGCTTTGGATAAAAGTGTCTACCAAAAGCATAAATATAAATGTACATTTATAAATGTATTTATTGTTTTTGTTGTAGTGAATGATTATTACCTTTTTTATCTGCAATAATCATGAGGCCAGAACTTTGTGATAAGCTTTGACTCACTAACATCACTGCTGAAGAAGTGTTCAACACTACTACCTTCAATAAATTCAAATAATTCCCCACAAGAACTCTGGTCAATTAAGCTTACTTATTTTATATATTAGAGAAATCCAATACATTGGTGAGCCGCCGAAACAACCACTCAGCCAAATATAGAGAAACCTAACAGGACATTTGAGTCATTTAGTTTCTCACTGCGCAGGTGCCAACAGAACAAAACTGTTCCTTTTTTAAGTGTTCATATCATTATCATGCATTGGTCTTTAGGGCATAAAGTTGATTTATTCATTTTTTTAAGAAATGTTATTATTTGAACTTTTAAACTTGAAATGCTTTAATATGACAACAGATACAAGTTGATGCAGTTTTTTATTTAATAAATTGTCACATCAGAATTTCATAGCAAAAACAGGTCAACAAAAGAGAGTACAGAGAAAACACAAGCTCTAAATTTAAATGGTGTGTGTGATTGTAGAAAGTGAAGAGCTGCTGGATTCAGTGCAGCAGGAAGTAGGAGATCAGAGAACCGCAGAGGAACAGGAAGCTCTCACTGACACTCTGAGCACTGTTACACAGATTCCCCTCACAACATGTGAAGCTTTCAACATACGGAATAGTTTGTGCTGTTCCAACATCACAAACTGATTGAGACACACAGCCTTTTGAAACAAATGACTGGCCTAAAACTTTCCCTGATGAAAATAAAGGAAACAAAAGTTAATTCAGTTGATTCATATATATATATATATATATATATATATATATATATATATATATATATATATATATATTTGTATCTGTATCTAATCTTTAAACCTAAGAGTCCAAAAGATAATGACTTAAATCTTCTTCCTTTTTCCCGATTCTCACCTGTTGCTTTAATACAGCGATCTTCAATCCCTGCACATTTCACTGTGTTTGAGCAGCTCTTCTCATCACAATAGTAACATGACTTTCCATTGGGGACGTAAAAATGAGCTGCAGGAGTAAAACAGGTGTGATTTCAAATGTATTTTCTGTGCAAAATATAATATCTAATGAAACAACATTCCCTTTGCAGCTCCATTAAATCAGTTCACGACAGACGAGCCTCACCCTGCTTTTTTACTGAACTGAATGTCATTTGGATGTAAAATGAGTTTTGACTTTACACAATATTTGCATATGATCATTGAAGTAAAATACCTGGAGCATCTTGAGCGTTACACAGATCTGTGTTACAGCAGGAATAAGTCATCTTTGAAAGGCCAACATTTGTGGATAGTACTCGACAGTCAGCCATACAACCTTTATTCTTCATTTTAGAACTAATTCCACCTAAAAAACATGAACGATGCAGGAAAGACTAAGTGAACAAAATTATTCAATATGCCTAATTTAGCTTTATTTTTATTTCAAATTATTTTTTAAAATACAAATCATAACCTGAAGGAAAACAAAATAAATAAGACATCTATGTAGAATATTTTGTGATTGAAATTGTAAATGCTGCCAGAAAAACAAGTAAATAATAGAAGAATCTTGGTCGAACAGTAAGTTTCAAATATATAACACTTACCATATTGTTGTTCTATTGCGAAACTCATGCACTGATAAGCTCCATTGGGACACGTTTGTTCCGTTTGTCCTGCACAAGAACCCGTCTGACTCGAGCACTCATAACACTTGAGAGAATTTCCTTTAGTAATAAAACAGAGAAACAGACATCAATTATCTGTATTTGTACCAGTAACATCACACACACTATTTGTCTTTGTACCTGCAGTGAAAAGAATGAAGAGAAGAAAAACTGAGATTTGCAGATCCATCTTTGATCAGGAGGAGAATGAAATGACACACCTGTTTAGCTGATCATTTTATACTTTATCAAGAGGGGAGGGTCTTCATGAGAAACTGAAACTTAAACTTGTGTGTTCTGCAGAATAAAGGTTTAAAAACAACTGAAGTTTACATATAGATTTAGGTAGGTGAGTATTAGTATTAGTAAGTACTAGATCTATGATCTTAGTACCGGTATACTCTTTTGTTGGAACATTAACAATGACTAAAAGTGCTATTCAGTAGTATATGGTACATCTACACATCTGTTGGAACATGAAACAGCTTGTTTGAACAGAATCATAAGTTTAATTTTCTCTGAAATCATGAACAGTCAGACTACTGTTGTATAGTCAAACAAAAGCTGATCCTTTAATGACCCTACAGATCAGAGTGAGTTTCATCATTTTCATCACAATCTGAAACACATGACTAAAATTAGTGTAAAGAGTGTGGTGGCAAAATATTTGATCAATTCTGAATAAGAGACAAATTTCCCAATTGTCTTTATAAAGGTTTATTTTATTGCAAGAAAAGGTCAACAGTCATACAGATGTCCAAAGTTGCCCTGCAGAGTGTGATAAAGAAGGGAGGGCTGCTCCAGCACTTATATCTCTAATCAAGGCTAAAGGCTCCTACAACTGTTGTAATTTTCCTCTCCATATCAGGAACACCTTTAGGTGTGATGTCTGTGGTGTAACGCTCGGGGGTAACTGTGGGATGAAGCGCAAATACGGAGACGAGGACAAGAACTAAACTCAGGAATCACTTTATTAACAACGAAAACAAAATTACTTTAAATATAAACAAAAGCGGCACTAGTAGTGCAAAACTTCATCAAACTACTAACTAAAAACTTAAACATAATAGGCACCTCGTGTGCAAACCTGGGGAGAACTCGGAAGGGGAATATCGTCTCGGGTTACGAATGTAACCCTGGTTCCCTGAGGGGAACGAGACGCTGCGTCTAGCGCTAGGGGAAATAGCCTTGCGTGAGTCACGTGAAGATCTGTGCAACCAATGAGAAACGAACGCGTGTGAATGCGTCACTGCCGGCGACTGCCGGTGACGTCATGAGCTAGAGCATAAGAGCGCGTCCGAAACCCGGGCGCCTCAGCATGAATGTCTGAAGCGGGCACGGAGGCTCAAGGAGCTGAGGCAAAGACGCAGCGTCTCGTTCCCCTCAGGGAACCAGGGTTACATTCGTAACCCGAGACGTTCCCTTTCAGGGAACTCGAGCTGCGTCTAGCGCTAGGGGAACGCAATACCCACGCCACCTCAGTGACGCCGGCCTCCGGGTGTGTCCCAGCTCACTGAGAGAGCACCCTAATCCCCGGGGCGGCATCGAGGTCCAAATGGTAAAACCTCATAAAAGTGTGCGGCGAAGACCAGCCAGCCGCAGCACAAACATCAGATAAGGACACTCCGGAGAGGAGTGCCTTGGATGCCGCCATGCTCCTAGTGGAGTGGGCTCGGACCCTCAGAGGAGAAGCATGTCCGGCCGACTCGTAAGCTAAGCAGATAGCCTCGACTATCCACCTGCTTAGTGTTTGCTTAGAAGCTGGAGCCCCCTTAGGGGTCCTAAAGCCAACGCAAACGAACAGTTGGTCCAACCTACACCAAGTGGCAGTCTTGGAACGTAAGCGTCCAGTGCTCGCACTGGACAGACCTTGTTCTTGCTCCTACTCATGATCGCCAAATGGGGGGAGGGCAGAAGGCCTGCAGCGTAATAGACCGAGCCACATTAGTGGGAACCTTGGGGATATAGCCTGGCCACGGGTGGTGAAATGCCATCCCGAGCACAAACTAGATATGAAGGGGCCACTAAGAGGGCCTGAAGATCCCCAACCCTCTTGAGCGAGGCGATTGCCAGCAAAAGAAGGGTCTAAAGAGAGAGGTACTTAATAGAGATTCCTCTAAAGGTTCAAGGGGTGGCTGGGACAGGCCTAGGAGTACCACGGACAAGTCCCAAGCCGGCACCCTGGTCTGTGCCGCAGGTCTCAGCCTTAGTGTACCACGGAGGAAACGAGTGACTAGGGGGTCCCTGCCCAAGGATACCCCACCCAGAGGTACGTGGCAAGCCGCTATGGCAGCCACGAAGACCTTCAAGGTGGAGGGGGACAGCCCTGCCGCAAATCTTTCTTGCAGGAACTCCGGTACTTTGCCGACTTGACAGGTTACTTGGTTCATCTGCTTTTCGCTACACCAAGACATGAAGATCAAGGTGTAGAGTTTCCTCGTGGAGGGAGCTCTGGACTGAAAGATGGTCTCTACAACCTCAGCTGAGAGACCGGATTCTATGAGCTGGACCCCCTAAGGGGCCAGACACATTAGCTCTGGGCGGGGTCAGCAACCCTCCGCCTGGGCCAGAACTCCCGGGAGCAGAGTGATGGGAGGAAAAAGCATACAGGCGTAGCCTCGGCCACGCCTGTACCATAACAACCCGCCCCAGAGGCCCTGGATGTTTAAACGAAAGCCACAGAGGGCAGAGAAATTCTTACGGAGGCAAACAGGAGACCTGTGCCTGCCGTATCTGTCCCAAATCTGCTCCAAATAAGAAGGGGACCAAGGGTTCCTGCCCTCAGGGAGAACCCCTGGTTTTCAGCCACCACTGCAGGGGTCTCGCACACAGTCGGCCCCATGGAATAATCGCTGGAGCCGCTGCATGGACCCTAACACCTCAGAGTGTCTCACGTGAGTGGCTGCCCCTCGATACTCTTGACGGCTGAACGAAGGCTTGAATGCGCTCAGGGAAGAGCCGAGCCAACATAGCCACTGAGTCCCAAAGACTCCCAAGAAAGTGGTTCTCTACGTGGGAGAAAGAACACTCTTCTTGGTGTTCAGCGTAAGAGTGTCACTCGTCGCTTAACAGCTCAACGAATGGCCTGGATGCTCTCGGGGAGGAACCGAGCAGACATGGCCACTGAGTCCCAAATGACTCCCAAGAAAGTGGTTCTCTGAGTGAGAGAAAGTACACTCTTCTTGGTGTTCCGCCGTAAGCATCGACGAGAACCAGGAGTTCTTCCGCATGCTCAGGGTGCGTGGGCATCGCCCCGTGACCTTGATCGCGAAGCGGGTTACCCCTCAGGGAGAACCCCTGGTCTTTAGCCACCACCATGAGTGGCTGGCCCAGCTTAATGCTCCTCACGGCTAGACGAACGGCCTTAATGCGCTCGGGGGAGAGCCGAGCAGACACGGCCACTGAGTCCCAAATGACCCCCCAAGAAAGTGGTTCTCCGAGTAGGAGAAAGTACACTCTTCTTGGTGTTCAGCCGTAAGCATCGTGAGACGAGAACCAAGAGTTCTTCCGCATGCTCAGGGTGCGTGGGCATCGCCCCGTGACCTTGATTGCGAAGCGGGTACCCCTCAGGGAGAACCCCTGGTCTTAGTCTTAACCCCAGCTCCTCTGTGTGCGGGCACAACACCTCGATGTTGTGCTGCTAACTGCGGCGACTTGGCCAGGGTAAGCCAAGTTGTCGACATAGTTCAGGACACGATAGTACCTTGCAAGTACAGAGGAGCTTAGAGCAGCCGGACCAAACACGGAAGCACTGATACCGGTACGCCTTCCCCCCTGAAGGCGAAACACAGGAACTTCCTATTGTGGAAGGATGGGAATGAGGGATTTACATGTCTCTGATGTCGATCGTGCCGGTCCCGTTATAGGACCGAATCTGTACTACGATCCGCCTGAGCGTCGCATCTCTTCGCATCAATTTAAGAGACAAAAATCCAGAACGAGCCGCAACCTTCCATCCTCCCTTCGGAACTATGAAGTAACAGCTGAAAAGCCTGGACTTGCTGTTCACGAGGGGTTCATACCCGATGGCCCCTTTCGCCAGCAGAGTGTCCACTTCTTGCTCCATGACCAGATCCTGCTGAGGGCCTACCACTGCCCGAGAACCGGGGTGGTGAAACCCCAAGATAATGGCGTACCCAAAGGTTACCGCGTGCAGGACCCACTGAGAGATACCGGGTAGTCGTAACCACGCAGCCCGTGAATTCTACTAAGGGAACCGGCCTCTGCGGACCGGTCTCTGGTACTACGAACATATCCACCACTGAGCCGGGGCTGATACCGGAAACCCGGGTGGATTGCTCTAGGACCCTCCTTAGAGGGGGTGGTTTTCCCATGGCGGGCTGACTCTAGAGCTGCTCCTGGGAGACACCACCTTGTTGCGGCTTGTAATCAGGGCCGCTTAGTCTAAGCCTGCTTGGCGTTCAGGATAACCCTCAGATCACTACTTCTACCAGCGGCATGAACTTGAACTTGTGGGCCCGACCCCCCCGGGGATTACCGGAGGAAGATGGGTGGCGACACTTTGTTTCTGAGCGGCCCTGTGCGAGGAGCTTTGAGACCGTGCTTGACTGGCGGTCTCACTTGGAGGCGGCGGGGAAGAAATTCGCTAAACGCCACCTGCTGTCGAGCAGCCTCCTGAACTCGTCGACGACGCTTTTCACGGCATCGCCGAACAAGCCCGAAGGGGACAGAGGAACGTCCAGCAAAACAAATTTGTCCTATCTTTCATAGCTGACAAATTGAGCCAAAAGTTGTCTCTCCGTAGCCACCAGAGCTGCCATGGAGCGGCCGACAGAGTAGGCCATCTCCCTAGTGGCCCGAAGAGACAGATCCACGGTCCGGCGCAGCTCTGCCACTGCCTCCGGACCGATACCGCCGCCCTCGTTGAGGTCCCCAAGCAACTCCGCCTGATATGCCTGCAGCAGTGTCGTGCCATGCAGACACGCTGCGGCATGACTCGATGCTGAGTATGCTTTCCCCACCAAAGACGATGTGACGCGCATCGGCTTGGAGGGGAGCGCCAGAGCTTTAATGGAGGACGCAGACTGAGGGACGAGGTAACTCGCCCTCATCCACTTTCCTCAACCCTCCATATCAATGATCTTGAGCCCCTACTAGATTATTATACATCGTAATATTACGTGTATAAATTTTCTCAGAGGCTGGCCTTCCCCAAAATCTAGATACCTCGGCATGTAAATCAGGTATGAAAGGCATTGCTCGGCGCGGGGAAATGACGCGAGTCAGAAGATAACGCTCGTCTAACATACTTAGGACGAGTGCTTCTGGTCTCTGCTGGCCAATCAAGCCCCAGACGTGAGACCGCTCGCGCCACAACCTCAACAAGCTCCTCAAACGCCGGCGAGGAGAGTGGCGAATCCTCCTCGACCGGGTCAACGCTAGCAAAATCGATCTCACTCTCTGAACTTGATAGAGCTAGTGTTGGAGTCACAGCACGGGCATCTCACTCAGAGTGCTCGTGACTGGGACCCGCTTGATCTCGTGAAGGCTGAGGTAAGGACGGACCCACCCCAGCAGCCTCAGCGAGATCCATTTGTGATCCCCAGGACCGAGAGCGCCACAAAGCCTCGGCTACTGCAGGTCCCGAATCGCGGGGAACACTAGCCTGGGCGGCCTCGTTACAGACCGCCAGGCGGGAGCGGAGATCATGCAATGAAAAAGTTCATCCCACCGGGGCTCCGAACCCCGGTCTCCTGCATGATAGGTAAACACACTATCCACTGTACCACAGTGAGCATGCAGATAGAACCTCTCGCAGTCTTTACAACCGGCATTCTCAAGTGCCGACCGTGCTCCACTCCCAAACAGATTACACACATAACATGTGTATCCCTGCCCGTTATGAAACGTGGGCAAGGATAACACACGGTGTGAACCTCTGTTCATTCGCCACATTTTCACACTCATTCTGATGATTTTTAGCTATCTCAACTCAAAATCACTCTCACACAGACACAGCACGCTGAAGGCATTCAGAGCTGAGGCGCCCGGGTTTCGGACGCGCTCTTATGCTCTAGCTCATGACGTCACCGGCAGTCGCCGGCAGTGACGCATTCACACGCGTTCGTTTCTCATTGGTTGCACAGATCTTCACGTGACTCACGCAAGGCTATTTCCCCTAGCGCTAGACGCAGCTCGAGTTCCCTGAAAGGGAACCACATGGAACACCCACGTGATAACCAACACACCCACTAACAGTGACTAGACAACCAGGAAGTGACAAAGACCCGACAGCTAGGAAGTGCACACATAACACCACACCCAGGGCAAAATGGTAACATGTGGTGTGTAGCTCTCTATACACATGCTTGCAACCCCCTCACATCATATGTGTTTCAGATTTCTTTAAACTGATGATCTCTTACTTAGTAATTCGTTAAAAAAGAAAATTCAATTAATTTCACAAAATAATAAATAATGTCAAGAAACAAAGTATAATCGTGGATTTAAATGAAAACATAATACAACTTAAAATGATGGGGGGGGGGCGGGGGCGGGGGCGGGGGGGGGGGGGGGGGGGGGGGGGGGGGGGGGGGGGGGGGGGGGGGGGGGGGGGGGGGGGGGGGGGGGGGGGGGGGGGGGGGTCATGGTCCGTGTCATTTTGGACCAGGACCTGCTAAATCGCTCAGTCATGCAGTTTAAAATATTAACTTTGAGACACATCATTCCAAGGACGCATACTCCCATTTATTCATCCTTCCACAAGACAGGAAATTCCTGAAGTTCTCCTTTGGAAACAAGGTGTACCAATATCGAATACATTTTTCTTTTGGCCATAAAGTTGATTTATTTATTTTTGAAAGAAATAAGTTAATATTTGAACTTGAAATGCTTTAATATGACAATAAGGAGAAGGTGATGCAGTTTTTTATTAAATAAATTGTCACATTAGAATTTCATAGCAAAAACAGGTCAACCATACAGCTCTGGAAAAAATTAAGAGACCACTGCATTTTTTTGTTATTTTTACCAGTTGTGGCTTTCAGCAAATAAATGCTCTCAATTAGAATATTTATTTGGAATTTGGGAAAAATGTTGTCAGTAGTTTATAGAATAAAACAAAAATGTAAATTTTACCCAATCACATACCTATAAATAGTTAAACAAGAGAAATTGATCATTTTGCAGTGGTCTCTTAATTTTTTTCCAGAGCTGTAGAAAGTACAGTACAGAGAAAATACAAGCATAATATTTTGTATAGTGTGTGTGATTGAAGAAAGTGAAGAGCTGTTGGATTCAGTGCAGCAGGAAGTAGGAGATCAGAGAACAGCAGAGGAACAGGAAGCTCTGACTGACACTCTGAGCACCGTTACACAGATTCCCGTTGCAACATGAGGCGCCCGCAACACTATCACAAACCGCTTTAGTTGCACAACCGTTTACAGGAACCGTTTGACCTGCGTACGTCACTTAAGAAAAGAAAGAAAACAGAAGTTGAGTCACTGTATAAGATGGCCATTGATATATGTGAACTGTATCAAGTGCTCAAAAATAAGACCAGATTTTCCAGATCTTTTTCCAGATTCTCACCTGTTGCTTTAATGCAGCGGTCTTGACTCTCTGAACAGTCCATTATATTTAAGCAGCTTTTCTCATTACAAGTGTAGCATTTCTTTCCGTTAGGAATGGGGGGATTGAGGACATTGGAGATATTGAAGATGTTGGGGATATTGATGCCGTTAGCGCTGGAATCTCCAGAAAGCTCTGTACAAAAATAAGACATCTAATGACATAACTTCATGATTGAAAGTAAAATGAGTGCTGACTTAAAAGAAGATGGTCCTTTGCATATGGTCAGTAAAGAACAATACCTGCGTCTTTGGCATTACAAAGGTCTGTGTTACAGCAGTAGAAAGAGACATCTTGAGTGCTCAAGCTTGGGTACAAACAGGAATATGATGGAACGCAGCCTTTTACCATCACTTTAATAGCATTGCCTTCTAAAAACATGATACAGAAATAATGACTACACATGGTTTGTTGTATAAAATGAGCACTTAGGGACAAGAGTCTAAGATCACTATAACAATGGTTTTTACATTAAAAAAAAAATGTTCACTACCAATTATATTACTTGCATAAAAATTTGACTGAAATTAACTAGCAGTAAAAGTATAGAAAATTCTATGCTTGCAATCACAAATCTTAAATATCCATACATAGTCCCACTACTGGATTTACCAATCTGTCCTACTGTTGTTGAACTGAAGCATGTGGAATGTTCAGGACATGTTGTTTCCCGTTGTCCTGCACAAGAACCCGTCGGACTTGTGCACTCGTAACACCCGAGAGAGTGCCCTTTAGTAATAAAACACAGACCTATTAGTATTAGATCTATTAGTATGCATTTAAAAAAAAATAGAGTAGTTTGTATTTGTACCTGGAGTGACAAGGATGAAGAGAAGTAACACTGAGAGCTGCAGATCCATCTTTGATTGGGAGGTAAATGAAATACACATGAAATTTTCAGTGACCATTTTAAAGACTAGAAAAAGGGATGGGCCTTTACGGGAAAACAGAAAACAAGCTGGTATTTCAGGAAATAGAATTTAGGAAGTGGGACATTAGTATTTTAATTGTAAGGTGGACGAGGACTTTTCTGAGACATCACACCCAACCGTTCCCCAGACACACCTCACTCTCACAATTAGAGGACTTTCCAGAGACACATCACACTGAGTTGAACACCTCTTATACACATCTCTTTGCCTTCACACCCTCTTCCCCCTTCTCTTCTCTCCAAATGATGAAATGGTCTGAAACTCACCCAACAGTCCATATGGTTTGTATGATTATGTTTCACATTAATGTTATACATGTTTGGTATTACAGTAATGCTTCGGTTTACGAGTTTAATTTGTTCCAAGAGCGAGCTCGTGACCCAAAATGCTCGTACACCAAAACAATTCCCCCCATAAGAATTCACTAAAAATCAATTAATTCGTTCCACACGATCATAAATAACTATTTTGAATATTTTTTTTGTTTTACCCTATTAATTACAGTTAAAATTATAACCATTAAGATCTCATATAAATACTAATTAATAATTGACAATTAAACTCAAAAAATACTTGACAATTTACTGTAATGCACTTTGAGCAGCGTCTGCTGGCGTGAAGGAGACGAGAGAGAAGAGGGAGGGGGAAAACACAAAACCCAGATTCAAGTGCAAATGAGTGAATTTATTATAATAGTGCAGAAAACAAACAAAGTGATAATCAAGACGCGCGAGCACCGCGCGGACATAACACAGGAGTGGAGAGAAGTGAACTACATAGGCAGATGATATGAGAAGTGTATGTCCACGGATGATATGAGGTGTGTCGGTGATCAACCGGCAGAACTAGGAGACAATGAATTCATGAACCACGTATACATTTCACTACGTGAACAATAGCGATCACAATTAATTAATGTTATCACTTCTAAAAGTATCACTGTGGTGAATGATGCAGCCAAACAGAGTGAGGCTGAGAGAATGAATGAGTTAAGGGGTGATAAAGGGGTTTGAACTGCATGACTGTGTTATGAGAGGCTGTCATTAGGATATTTCCAGTAAAAATGCGCGCGATGATACTAAGCGTTAGGACTTTCCACACAAAAATGCACGTGGTTGAGGGGAAAAATTTACTCGCACTCCGATACAATGCTCGCACACCAAGTTGACCCTCCATGCTCGTACACCGATTTGCTTGTATACCAAGTCGCTCGTAAACCAAGGTATTACTGTATTTGAAGTGTCTGGTAAGTGTGACAGGTAAAAAAGGTTTTATTCCCATAAGAAGCAAACCAAAGGTGTTAAAGAGTTTAGAAAGTCTGACTGAATGTGATGGGTCTGTTCTCAATAACCAAAATGTCCATTGTTAACTCATGCTTACATTTGAAAGAGGTTCCTGTCCTGATCTGGACATTTAAGTAACCTTTTACTCTATTTCTGAGCATTCAATGTTTGTATTGATTATCTTTGAATTTGATTGTATAATTGGCACAATACATTTACCTGACTAATAATAAATTGTTACGCTTGATTTTATTCTGTCTTACTCTAAAATTATTCATTATTTGAGATTATGTTGCATCCTTTGTTACCGCAATGGCACATCAGGTTAGTTAAAGAACTAAAGTCCAGTTCGAGTTGGATTTTAGGAAACCACCGACTGAGGCTTTAGAGATGGATCCTTTTATGGGTAAAAATCCTTTTAGGGTCTTCTCTTCTCTTCTCTTCTCTTCTCTTCTCTTCTCTTCTCTTCTCTTCTCTTCTCTTCTCTTCTCTTCTCTTCTCTTCTCTTCTCTTCTCTTCTCTTCTCTTCTCTTCTCTTCTCTTCTCTTCTCTGATGATGTGTTGACATGAGGGCGGGGCAACCTGTCACTCACCAGAGATCCACCAATAGCAAACCACAACCATCCAATCAAGTCCCGCCCTTCAATTTTCTTGTTTTCTCTTTGAGTGCACGTCACTATAGGAAAGAAAAGACTGTTTCATGTTGACTATAAACATGAAGTGTCCAATGGAAACAAATGAGTGTATCGTTCAGATGTCCACATGCTTTTGGCTATGTGTCATGAGCCAGCATGATGTCATGCATATTAATAGTTTGGTATAATGATGGTAATATGATATACATATAACATTTTTATTTTATTTCTATTGATTAGAAATTGATAGAGCAACATTAATTGCTTGGAAAGAAGTGGTAAAAGTTTTACTAATATGTCAAATAATTTGTTTTATTTCTATTTTGAAGATTTAAAGACAGACATACCATGTCCAAAAGGACTATTAGTTACATTGCAAGCATGTATTTGCTTCAAATATAGCCTATAATACACACAATGTATCAGAATATTTTTACAATATAATACCTACCTTCATTGAAATAAATTAAAATAAATATTATTATTTTTAATGACATTCATGCACAAGTGCATTGGGGAGAGCAGTACATTTTTGTCCCATAAACCACCGCGTGAACTAATAAGAAATGACAACAATAACATTGCTGACTAAATGTAAATTAATCTTCATGTTGTAGGATATTCTTTTTAATGAATGGTATTCAATTAATGTTTTTACTTTGGCTGGCAGCTTTAACACTAAGCACAGACAGTTTATACGTTTAATTGATCTGCCATATTTTTTGCATCCATTCAACAATTGAGTTCACTTTGTGCTTATTTCTTTAAGTATAGAGAAAACATCCATGTATGTTCTTGCTGTGTTAAAAAAAACTATCTATAATTGGATATGCTCAAGGCAGTGTGCTTAAACTCGCTATAGTGCGTATTATACAAATGGGTGTCAGATTTGTCCTGGGAGTCAGATTTCGGGACAACGCCTGTCACCTGTTCCCCGTCCCACACGACAAAAAGTTCAAGTTCACAAGTTTCATTTACAAAAAGTATAGAAAGCAAAGTAACTCAAAAGGAAGCAAAATAACTTTAGGAGTAGTAAAAAAAGAGTAACTTCTGAATAATTGAGAAGTAAAACAATTCAAACAAAAGAAAAAAATAATACAAAAAAAAATAATACAATAACTTAATAACAAAGCAAAAGCAGGAGAAAAGGGTTTTACAAAATTAAATTAGCACTAACCTCTCTATGGCTTCCAGCACGTTTGAACACGTAGATCTGTTACAAGAGGGAAGATCAACATAAACTTCAGCTGGCTGCAGGAAGCCGAAACTTGATAAAGGTATTTTACAATTTCAACTAATATAACAGAACAATAGCAAGTCAAGCTTCAGGGTGGAAGTCACTTTGAGATTCTTTAAAGTGTCCAGCCTCTCCACCTCTCTCTCTCTCTCTCTCTCTCTCTCTCTCTCTCTCTCTCTGGCAAAGAACAGACAGACAAAGGGAGGAAGAAAAGCACACCAGCACACATCTGAAACATTATACACCACCATGATACACAATTGATTAAATATCCTCGGAACATAACGTCACACCTAAATGTTAAATAATGCTGATTATCAAACATGTACTGTCATGTAGTTAAAGCTGCTGTTATTCATATGTAAATCTTTATGACCCAGTCGTCAAAATCAGAATCAAAAGGAATTTGATGTGGGTTTTCAGGAGCTCTAGGGTAATTAATAATAATAATTCATTACATTTCTATAGCGCCTTTCACAACACTCAAACCGCTTTTCATGGAAGGGAGGAATCTTCTCAACCACCACCAGAGTGCAGCATCCACATATATGTGTGTGTGTGTGTGTGTGAGAGTATATCTTTATCTATATCTAAATATATATGGCCCCGAGGGGGCCCAGCTCAATGATTCTGGTCTCTTAACCAACGTTGTTGAATACTCTCCACTTCAGAGCTCCCGCCACGAGGAAACCGAACACCCTGAAGTGGAAACTCTTTCACTTCCTGGTGCAGTGAGAAGCAGGAAAAACAGTTTACCTGTCAGAACGGCATCATGCTGGAGTTCCTACAGGATAGATTCACTGCAGGGTTATCCCCGCTCACCCTGATGGTTTACACGGCTGCATTAGCCATGTAAACCACGTGCCTCCGGGTGGTTTTTGCACACATTTCCTCTGTGGCACCCTGAGGCTGAGTCCCAGGCCCCCGTTTACCCTTTGAAGAGATTCCCACTAAGTTTTTCTCTCTAAAGACGCTCTTCTTTTCTCTCTTCTCTAAAGACTTCTCTTTCCCCCACCCAAAGACTTTCTGTTGTACTGCAGGCGTTCTGTCCCCTCCCCATTCGGTGATCACGAGCAGGAACTTAAGAACAAGGTCTATCTAGTGTGAGCACTGGACATTATCTGGACACCTATGTCCACGGAGCCTCCCTGTGGCGTAGCTCCGACCAGCTGTTCTTCTGCTCAGGACCCTCGAGGAGAGCTCGACATCTAAGCCAATGAGCAGGTGGATAGTCGAGGCTATCCCCCTGGCTTACGAGTCGGCCGTACTGCCCTATGGATGTCCGTGCCCACTCCACTAGGAGCATGGCTGGAACTTCTGGAAGGAGTTGCCCATGTTTGTAAAGACTTTTCCTCCCCACACACCAGCTTGACCTCAGCTCTGCTCCGGGGACGCAGATGCTCTCGTAGCGATTTGTGACACACTTGTCGGCCTTTGTCACTGAGGTGGCATTGGTACATCGTTCCCATAGCGCTTCAACGCAGCGTGAGTTCCCTTGAAAGGAACGTCTCAGGTTATGTATGTAACCTTCGTCTTCAGCATCAGCTCCTCGCGCCTCCGGCTTGCTTCAGACACTCTCTAATTTTAGATTTTTTAATTTTAGAATTTCTATTTTAGAGCAAATGTAAAGACGCCTTTAACACCAAAATTAAAATAATAAGGCTGAAAGAATTGTAAATTCATCCCTGTACAGCTCAAACAAACCTTTCAGCTGTGCTGCTATTCTGGATTGCAGAAGAATAGGATGCAGATGAAGAAATACTTCACCAGTGAAAAAAAATATATAGTAATTTTTTTCTTATGGTTTAACTGAATCATCAAGTACATTGGTCTAAAAAAGTGATAATAAATGATTTAAATGAACTGATTTTTAATTTTATTTTAAATATTTTTTTTGTGCAAGTGGAGTGGAAAGGGCTTGACTGAAGGGTGTTTGACTCTAGATAAAAATATTATAGGATGTAGAAAATCATTAACATAAACAACCCTGAGGCTTGTGGTGTAACCTCTCCTTTGTTTTGGTGTTGCTCACTTTAAACTGTAGAAATGGTAAAATGGAGCAAAGATGTGTCGCAGTTCGGATGGAACAAAGCCGAGGTCTCTCATTTCAATTCCACTGCTCTAGAGTTTCATGACTGAACTAGAAACATTACATATGATAGCAAAAGGGGGTAACCAACTCTGAAAGATTCAACAAGCTGTTGAGATGTGTCACGCGATATCATTAGCCATTTAATGACCATAGCATGTTAGTTTGCTAGAAAAATTAACTATATAGATGACAATTTTGATAATTATATGCACTGTATTGCATGTTATTTTAATATTTTTACTCATATCATTACAAATATTGTAATGTTATTATTATTTAAAAAAAGCATTATATTAATTAATGGTGGGATCTAATGCTTATAAAGCTAGATTGCCATAGAGTGGTGAAGGTATGACATAAATTTGTAGTGAAAAAGGTCATATTTTGCACTTCTGGTTCCATCATCCTGTTGAAGTGGTTACGTGTCTTAAAATAAGCAATTTTCTCCTACATTAGTGTAGCATTATATTCTATTTTTTATTCATAATTTTCATCCTGTAAATAATAAATATCAATACAATGACAATATATAAATCATGCTTAAACTTCCATTTACCACAACTGATGTGTGAGTTGATGAATGTTTTAGTTCTCAGCTTTTTCTGTTTAACTTTGTTTGTTTAACGTTTCCGGTGTTTGTTTTGTGCTTGAGTGTGTAGCTTTTTCTTATTTTATGTTGGCCACATGCTTCCCTAGTCTTGCCTCCTAGTTTCCCTTTATTCAGTTCTTGTTTCACTAATTGTGCTCACCTGGTTCTCATTTGCTCTACTTCCTTTACGTTGTGCTTTCTTGCTTAATGTCTTGGATCGTTTTCTAGCATTGTGTTCGTGTCCAGGTCAGGTTGTCGAGAGTTCTCCTTGCAGCTTATTGTATTAGCTTCTTTCTTGGTTTTCTTGGTGCAACTTCTCTCAGATTCATAGATTTAGTTTCTGTTCTTTTTGTTTTTTCTGTTCTGATTTGTTTATCCTGCTTAGCTCTCTCCTGTTGTGACTTGTTTTACTTAATTTTAATTTTTAATTTTACTTTACAAGACAACAGCTTGACATGCGAGAACCAGTGAGGAACTCTGTTCATCATATAATGTGATGAAGCCTCTTCAGAAAGAGTCTCTTTTCTTATTGTTTTTTTTAAAGAAATTATTTATATTATTGCAGTTTTATCTGACTTCTTTACACCAGAACAACCTTTATTAAATATGACCACAAGAATAAGGTGAATGTAGTCTTTATTTTATAATATCTCACATCAAAATTTTACGGAAAAATCACACCATAACTCAAAAGGTGGTACAGAGAAAACAATATTTTGTTCAGTGTGTGTGATTGTAGAAAGTGAAGAGCTGCTGGATTCAGTGCAGCAGGAAGTAGGAGATCAGAGAACCGCAGAGGAACAGGAAGCTCTGACTGACACTCTGAGCACCGTTAGGGGTGGTGATGCTCTGATCATCGTTACACAGATTCCCCTCACAACATGTGGAGTTCACAAAATTAGGACCACCAACTGATGCCATGATATCGCAAATAGATTTAGACACACAGCCTTTTACAACCAATGATTGGTCTCCAAAAGGACCTGATGAAAAGAAAGAAAACAGAGGTTGATTCAGTCTAAGCTGGACATTGACAGGTTTATATAACTTTCAGTGTAGTTCTCTCTTGGGTTTGTGACAGAGCTCTGAGGTTGCCCGATTGTCTTCCTGTGTGTCGCGCGGCTTTGAGTGTGCGAATTGCGCGCTCTCCTCTCTGTGATGTTTTGTGTACGGGCCGTGGTGTTCGTATCCCAGCACTTCAGTCTTGTTCGGTTTAAGTTTTGTGTCAGGATTTGGAAATTCATGCTCTGTGTGTTTGTCTTGTGTTGTTAACACACGAGATGAGTGTTCGCTAGCGCTCATGTGCTTTGTCATGTTATGTGTGTGCGCGCAGTTCAAGTTTGTTTTCCCCTCAGGGTGGTTTTTGTTTGCATTTGTTTTAATTTTTATTAAAGAGAGAGCCGTGAGAACGGTGTGATTTCTGTGGTGTGATTGATAATGAGAGGAAGCTTAAAAGGACGAGTGACACCAGTGCAGATGAGAGAAACCAGGCCTAGATTTACGTTGTGTTTTGTGTGTGTGTGTGTGTGTGTGTGGACGGCAGTCATGTGTGAGGAGCGGCTGCAATTACTTTTATTTTGTGTTTGTAAATTTTTATATCAAAAGTTGATAAATGTTCACTGGTTTCCGCCCTCTTCACCCAGAACAACATATTTTACGACAGTGATCTGTATCAAATGTTTAAACTTAAGAGAGTTTAAAAGAAAACAACTTTAATCTTCTTCCTTTTCCAGATTCTCACCTATTAAATTCAAGCAGCGATCTTCAGTCCCTGAACATTTCACTATGTTTGTGCAGCTCTTCTCATCACAATAGTAACATGACTTTCCAGTGGGGACATTAGAGAAATCTACAGGAGGAAAACAAGTCTTTTATTTTCTGTTCAAAAAAATATTCTGATGAAACAATATTTTCTGTTCATTGTTCAAAACTGATAATGCGCACTCTGCTTTTTATTTTCTGATTGTCATTTGGACGTTAAAAGAGTTTTGATTTTACAGCAGATGATTATTGAAGTAAAATACCTGGAGCATCTTGGGTGTTACACAGATCTGTGTTACAGCAGGAAGTGCTCGTCTTTAGAAGGCCTACGTTTATGAACCCACTTAGACAGGTAGGAGTACAACCGTTCACTTTAGAAGTACTGCCATCTAAAAACATGAATTGATACAGGAAAGACAAGTTCAACTGCAATTTTTTTGTGTGATGGATGGGAAAATTAGAAATGACAATATTTAGCATTTTTCTCATTTCAAACCATTTTTTGAAATACAAAATCATAGCAAATAAAAAAAAATCAAATATATGTAGAATAATCTGTATAAAATATCCCATGAGAAAGAACTGCTTGTTTGTCACACCACCAGTAATTTAGCAGCATCTCCATCATTAAAATACAACTGTAAATTTCAATCATATTGAACTTACCTGCTTGTGTCACTGTTGTTGAACTCATGCACTGAGTATATTCACTGGGACATATTTTTACCGTTTGCATTGCACAAGAACCTGTGCAATCAAAACATCTGAGAGAGTGTCCTTTAGTAATAAAACAGAGAAACAGACATCAATTATCTGTATTTGTACCAGTAACATCACACACACTGTTTGTCTTTGTACCTGCAGTGAAAAGAATGAAGAGAAGAAGAACTGAGATTTGTAGATCCATCTTTGAAAAGTAGGTGAGTGAAATGACACACCAGTTTCACTGATCATTTTATACTTTATCAAGAGGGGAGGATCTTCATGAAAGAATGACAGTTTAACACAGGCAGACATTTCTTGAAACATAATCTCACAGTTTACTTGGCAGTTAAAGATGAGGGAAGGTTTAATAGGAAATTGCAAGAAATGTGTAGGTCTGCTACACATCTTCTTAAAATGATAGTTGACCCCAAAAAATGTAATTCTCAAAAAGCCTGTATGACTTTCTTGCCTCTCTAGAACTCTAAAGTATATATTTTTTTTGTTCTGCAGAAGAAATTTCAATGTAAACAGAAAGACTTTAGGGCAGTGCTTCTCAATTATTTTCTGTCACGCCCCCCTAGGAAGAGGTAAACGTTTCGCGCGTTTGCCTCATGGTTTCCATGGCAACGCTTCATGCTTGTCACGTGACACCGCAGTCACAAAAAGCGCTCTATGATAGATTAATACATTTATTTAGTTTTTCTTTTTTATTCAAAATAGTCACCAACTTGTTGAAACCTAAAAGAAACCTTATGTGGTTGAAAACACTGAATTGCTGTGATAAATGACAAGCTCTGAGCACATCTTTTTTGGATCAGTGCCAGATATCGCGTAAGAAAACACGTGTGAATTGAGCTGTTGATCACGTGACACATGAACACCGGTGTGATCGTACACGTCAAAGGGTGAGGGGATGGTTATCTGAACTTCATATATGCTGCTCTTGTTCAGTGCAAGAAAACCTACTCCCTGGCAAAAAAAAGCATGTACTCCAGGGTCATGCGCGCGCCCCCCCCTGGCATCGCTCCGCGCTTTTCCGGATTCCGCGCCCCACTATTTGAGAACCACTGCTTTAGGGATACATCCTGTTTAAAACGGATCAAAATGACTTGCAAGTTTTTCACATTCTCAAGCCCATGACTAAATAAAATAACAGTAAACCCTGTTCCCACTGTTCCACCACCAACACTCTCTCTTGATAGACGTACAAGGAAGTACATGCGCAAGTGACGATTCTCTGTCAACCAGTCAATATTCTGCAGTGAGTTTAGCTCCACACTTTATGTCCTGGACTATTGAGCTAGAGACCCCAACAGAATGGTGAAGGGTAAACAATGAGATGGAGATGAAATGTGGGTTTCAGGTTATTCCTCTGTCCACAGTAACACCTATTTTAAATATTGCCACAATTGCATACAAGTTACATTTGTCTACAGACTTTAACAGTATATATATATAGGTTAGGCTTTTCTAGATTTCGTGGTATGGGGAAATGTAAACTGAAAATGGTGAAATGCTGTCTGACAACAATAACTGAACATTTCAATAATGAGCGTATCCTTCATTTTAACACAGTAGTGCTTGCAACAGTGTGATGACTCAGAGGTTAATACGGTCACCTCACAGCAAGGTGTTTCCATAATAATACAGACTTGCACATTTGAGAATTTGACGTTGTGTGGAAATCACAATTGTGACGTTTAGAAGAAGTTGGGTTTCGGATAGCATACCTTATGACAGTGTTTGGCATCAATGTGGCACTGGCTTGAGATGTTGACTTGACACTGGACTTTGGTTGGTTAATACCACAACTTATAACCAAAAAGAGATCAACACGTCAAAAGGAGACGTTGTGTGGACGTTAAGAAGACGTTGGATTTTGATCACCATCTCTTATGAACAATTGTTAGTATTTGACGTCAATATGACGTTGGCATCAGATTATAGTTTACAGTTTAAATTGATCAGACATGTTTTTTTGCAGAATTTCTACAGTTAATTTTCTGCTTATTTATTGAAGTGTAGAGCAAACAGTTCAAGTTCACAAGTGTCATTTACAAAATGTATAAGTAACAAAGTGACTCATAAGGAAGCAAAAAAACTTCAGGATTAACAAACAAGACTACTCAAACAAAAGAAATTATACAATTACTCAATAACAAATCAGAAACAGGAAAAGGGGGTTTTATAAAGATAAAACTAGCACGAACCTCTCTATGGCTTCCAGCACGTTTGAACACGTAGATCTGTTACAACAGGGAAGCTCAACATAAACTTCAGCTGGCTGCAGGAAGCTGAAACTTGGTTCACAATTTCAACTCTACAACTCAACTTATAACAGAACAATAACAAGACCGGTGAAGGGCACAGCACTCTGGAAGTCGAGCTTCAGGGTGGAAGTCGCTTTGAGATTCTTTAAAGTGTCCAGCCTCCCTTTCTCTCTCTCTCACACTCTCCCTCTTTCTCTCTTTCTCTCTCTCTCACACTCTCCCTCTTTCTCTCTTTCTCTCTCTCACACACTCTCCCTCTTTCTCTCTTTCTCTCTCTCACACACACTCTCCCTCTCTCTCCCTTTCTCTCTCTCTCTCTCTCACACACACTCTCCCTCTTTCTCTCTCTTTCTCTCTCTCTCTCTCTCTCTCTCTCTCACACACTCTCCATCTTTCTCTCTCTCTCTCTCTCCTACACTCTCCATCTTTCTCTCTCTGTCCCTCTCTCTCTCTCTCTCTCTCTCTCGTGCGCATGCGTGAGCGTCTGTGGAGCGTGAATCAGAGCGTGGCTGTGGAGTCCTTTCGTTTTTCGAAGGTTTGGTATCTTAAGTGTTGTTTCTTGCACTTTTTTGTTTTTGTTTGTTATTTTTTTGTATGGTCACAAAGCACGGGGGGTGGTGGTGGTGGTGAATAGGGGGTTGTGTTTGGCCAGTGCTCTCTTTGGCTGGCCGGCATGGCGAGCGCGGAGGCGGCGGGGTTTGAGCAGCTCACCCGGCAGCACGGGGTGAAAGTGCCGGTGGGAGTGGAGTGCTCGGTGGAGGAGTGTGTGTTAGCGGTAGGAGAGCTGGTGGGGCATAACAGTGTTCGTTCGGCCTCCAGAATGAATGGTGCTGTAGTGTTGTTTCTGGATAAAGTGGAAAAAGTGAATGTGATAGTTGAAAACGGGATCGTCATGAATGACAGCCTGATTAAAGTTTTTCCGCTGGTCAATCCAGCGAGAAAGGTGTTGCTTTCCAATGTGCCTCCCTTCATCACGGATAGTTCGTTACAGCGCGAACTGTCTCGGTATGGACAATTAGTTTCAGCGATCAAAAAAATCCCTTTGGGGTGTAAATCTCCGTTATTGAAACATGTGGTGTCCTTCCGCAGACAAGTTTTCATGATCTTAAAGAGCGATATTGATGAGTTGAACATTGCTTTTAAATTCAAGGTTGATAGTTTTGACTATGTCATCTTTGCTACAACTGAGAGCATGAAATGTTTTGGATGTGGCAAAGTAGGGCATTTGGTGCGAAAATGTCCCGACAAAAACACAGAAAAAGGTCCAGAAGTGGAAATTGAGACAAACACCCAAAATCAAGATCAGAGGGTAGAAAAAGAAAATGAAGTTGGTGAGGTTTCAGTTTTGAGTGTTGACAAAGAAAATGAAAGCGTTGTAGAGAATGGTGAAAAAACAGTTGAAAAGAATGATGAGACGGTGGACATTGAGCTTGAGTTGGAGGGTGAAATTCTCAAGGAGGATGAAGCGGTTTTTAAAATGCCATCAGTAAAAAGGAAGTCAAATCGTTGTGAGATAGCAACTACTTCAAAGAAAAAAGCTCAGGATGAGGCGACTTCTGAGGAAGAAGTGACTGTGAGTGATCTGTCCGGCTCAGAAAGTGAGCAAGAGGCTTCAGAAAGCATGAGGACAGATGCTCAAGAGTTTAGCGGTTACAGTCTGGAAAGAATGAAGAGCTTCTTACAACGTACAAAAGGGATGAGAAACGTTGAGGTGATTGATTACTTTCCTGACCTGTCTTTATTTTTTGAGACCGCAAGGAGTCTTACTAAGCAGAAAGGTGACTTACGTTTGTCTAACCCTGAAGTGTACCGATTAAAAAAGTTTGTTCAAAAGGTTCGGCCTCAAGTCAAGCATAATGTTGTGTCCCAAGAATAATGTAACACAAAGACACTGGCTTCTTGTGTTTTTTCTTTTCTTTTTTTCAATGAGTAATTTTAAAGTCTCTTCCCTGAATGTAAATGGTGCAAGGGATGTAAAGAAAAGAGTGCAAGTGTTTGAGTTAATGAAAATTAAGAAAATAGATGTAATGTTTTTGCAAGAAACTCATAGCACTAAAGAAAATGAAGTTGACTGGATGAAGGAGTGGGAAGGACAGGTTGTCTTGAGTCATAAGACTGCATCTAGTGCTGGGGTGGCGATACTCTTCTCAAAGAACTGCTTACCAATAACTTATGAAGTTACTGAGGTCATGAAAGGTAGAATAATTAAAATAAAAGCAAAGTTTGAAAGAGTAACAATGGAATTAATAAATGTTTACGCTCCTGTAAAGGCTGTGGAAAGAATGTTGTTTCTTGGTATTTTATGTGAGACAATTAAGCAATGTCAGACTGAAAGTATTTTAATTCTTGGTGGAGATTTTAATTGCACGAGTGATGATTTAGATAGGAATCACCCTGAACCACACAAACCATCAAGAAGTAAATTATTAAATTTGATGAAAACTTGTCAACTCTGTGATGTGTGGAGGATGTTTTATTGTAAAGAAAGGCAATACACATGGGCTCATGCGAGAGAAAACTGCCTCTCTTTAGCAAGACTAGATCGGTTTTATTGTTTTAAATATCAAAAACAATGTTTTAAGTCTTGTGAAATTTGTCCGGTTGGTTTCTCTGATCACTCAATGGTTTTAACATGTTTATTTATTAATGCTTTTAAAAATAAGAGTGCCTACTGGCATTTTAACAACATTTTACTGGAGGATGCCCATTTTAGGAAATGTTTTAATTTTTTTTGGTTAGGATGGAAATTGAAAAAACCCTCATTTGCTTCCATACAACAATGGTGGGATATTGGGAAGGTGAAGATACAACAACTCTGTAATCAGTACACTTTTAATGTTTCCAGAGAGATGGCTCAATCCATAGAGACGTTAGAGATGGAAATAGTGGAACTGCAGCTTTTAAATGGAGTCTCTGCAAACCAAAGCCAAATGCAGTCTCTTAAAAAGAAAAAAGCAGCGTTAGCTGATCTTTTAGGCACGAGGTCACAGGGGGCGCTGGTCAGATCCAGGTTTCAGAATATTGCTGAGATGGATGCCCCGTCCAAGTTCTTCTTCAGCTTAGAGAAAAAAAATGGCCAAAGCAAAAGTATTCAGTGCTTACGTTTAGAAAACGGAAATGTTGTAACTGAGGATTGTGACATCCGAAAAAGAGCGGCCAAGTTTTATAAAGAGCTGTATGCGTGCAGTTCTGTGGATGAGCAGCTGATGACGGAGTTTGTGTCAGATCTTCCTAAAGTTAATGAAAACTCGTATGAAAAACTGGAATGTCCCATTACGAAAGAGGAGCTGTTCAAGGCTTTACAGGGCATGAAGAATGGCAAAGCACCAGGACTGGATGGGTTGCCTGCCGAGTTTTATAAAGCTTTTTGGCATTTAATGGGAGAGGACTTGCTTGCAGTTTTAAGTGACAGTCTTGTTAAAGGACAGCTGCCACTGAGCTGCAGAAGAGCGGTTTTAACTTTACTCCCTAAGAAAGGTGATCTTAAAGAGATAAAAAACTGGAGACCAGTCTCGTTATTAAGCACTGATTTTAAGATTTTATCAAAAGCTTTGGCAAACAGACTGAAAGAAGTAATTGGACAGATTATACACATAGACCAGTCGTACTGCATACCAAACAGATCAATAGTGGACAACATATCTTTGATTCGAGATGTTCTGGAAGTTTCACGACTGTGTGGGAAAAAGTGTGGTTTAATTTCGCTTGACCAAGAGAAGGCTTTTGATCGGGTAGATCATCAGTTTTTATGGCATACTTTTAACGTTTTTGGTTTTCCGCCTGTTTTTACTTCTATGATTAAAGTCCTCTATGAAAACATTGAAAGTGTACTGAAGGTTAATGGTGGTTTGAGTTGCCCATTCAGGATACACCGGGGAATTAGGCAAGGGTGCGCCCTGTCAGGAATGCTGTACTCTATAGCAATAGAGCCCATGCTCAACCAAATACGGACGGTTTTAAATGGTTTTAGTTATGAAAGTACATTTCCACCGATAAAACTTTCAGCATATGCCGATGATGTTTTAGTTTTAACCAGTGGACAGGAGGACATTGATAATCTGGTGGATATTGTTAACACGTATGCAAAAGTTTCTTCTGCCAATGTGAACTGGGCCAAAAGCTCGGCATACAGGGCTGGAGAATGGGGGGAAGAAGAGCTGTTTTTACCTGGCGGACTGACTTGGTCAGAAAGAGGTTTTAAATATCTTGGCGTTTTTTTGGGCGACGAGATGACAATGCAAAAAAACTGGGAAAATATTTTAGAAAACACAGAAGGAAGGTTAGAAAGGTGGAAATGGCTTTTACCCAAAATGTCTTTTAAAGGGAGAACATTGATTATTAACAACCTGGTAGCCTCCTCATTGTGGCATAAATTAGCCGTTCTGGAGCCACCGGAAGGAGTGCTGGCAATAATTCAGGTAAAAATTATCAATTTTTTCTGGGATAAACTCCATTGGGTACCCCGAAGTGTTCTGTACCTTCCAAAGGAAGAAGGGGGACAAGGGGTTGTTGATCTCATCAGCAGAAAGCTTGCTTTTAGACTACAGTTCATTCAGAGGTTTTTATACAGTTCCAGTGTCTCATGGTCTGGACCGGCCTGTTGCATTTTAAGTAAGGTTGGAGGGTGGGGTCTTGGAAAAAATATCTTTTGGACAGACTGTATGAGTTTTAATTGGAAATCCATTTCTTCTTTTTATGAGAGTTTAAGAAAAGCTTGGTGTGTTTTACAAGCTAAAAGAACTGTGTCACGCAACTCCCTGCACTGGTTTTTAGAAGAACCCTTGATCAATGGAGCTCGGATGGACTTATGTGGACTTACCGCTCTAGGACTGATGCAGATTGTAAAAAAAGCCAAAGTTGTGCGTCTGAAAGACTTGGTGCAAGTGGCTGGCAAAGCCTTGGACAATACTGATGCTCTTGCTCAGAGACTGGAAATGAGCTCCAGAAGGACTGTCAATCTCTTTTTAAGGACTATTCGAGAACATTTGAATGAAGAAGAATGGACTCTTCTGTCCAGTGAAACGCTGCCTGATGAGACTGATGCTTTCCCTGGAATGGTGATTCACAAAAGTGTAATGGAGAACCATGATGTTTTAATGACTGATGAAGAGCTGGAAGACATTATGATGTTTGACTCTGCGGGGGGGAAAAGTCTCTATAAAGTTTGTGTAAAGGTGATAAATAAAGATAAACTCAAACGTATTGATACACCTTGGAGAGATTTTTTAGATGTTGATGTGGAAGTTAAACCGTCCTGGGCCTTATGTTACAAACCACCATTAACTAAGAATGTGGGAGATCTGCAGTGGAGGATTTTACATGGTATTATTGCTGTTAATGCTTTTATATCCATATTGAATCCCAATGTCCAAGACGATTGTCCTTTCTGTGGTCAAAGGGAAACCATTTTTCATTGTTTTATGCAGTGTGAGAGACTAAGACCGTTGTTTATTTTAATGGAGTTTTTATTTGCTAGTGTCAATGAACTTTTTACTAGGATTGTTTTTATTTTTGGTTTTAAATATACTAAAGAGAAGAAGAAAGGACGATTGTTAAATTTTATTTTGGGTCAAGCCAAAATGGCGATCTACATCAGCAGGAAACGAAAGATTGAGTTTGGTCACAGTCAAAAGGCTGAACTGTTTTTTAAGGGATTAATTAGAGCAAGAATAAAACATGATTTTATTTTTTATTCTCATATGGAGAATTTTAAACAATTTGAAGAGCTGTGGACTGTAGGAAAGATGCTGTGCTGGATTGAAGATGCTGTATTACACTTTGTTGATGAAATTGAATAATTTTATGTGAATTTTAGTAATTGAGTTTTTTTTGTTTTTGTTTTTTTATTTTTGTTTTGCTTGTTGTTTTTTAAGTACATGTTGTGAAGTTAATAAAGGTGTGTTAAAAATCAAATCTCTCTCTCTCTCCCTTTCTCTCTCTCTCTCTTACACTTTCCCTCTCTCTCTCTCTCTCTCCCTTTCTCCCTCTCTCTCTTACACTTTCTCTCTCTCTCTCCCTTTCTCTCTCTCTCTCTCTCACACACACTCTCCCTCTTTCTCTCTCTCTCTGTCTCACACACTCTCCCTCTCTCTCCCTTTCTCTCTCTCTCTCTCTCTCTCTCACACACACTCTCCCTCTTTCTCTCTCTCTCTCTCTCTCTCACACACTCTCTCCCTTTCTCTCTCTCTCCCTCTCTCTCTCTCACACACACTCTCCCTCTTTCTCTCTCTCTGTCTCACACACTCTCCCTCTCTCTCCCTCTTTCTCTCTCTCTCACACACACTCTCCCTCTCTCTCCCTTTCTCTCTCTGTCTCTCTCTCACACTCTCCCTCTTTCTCTCTCTCTGTCTCACACACTCTCTCTCTCTCTCTCTCTCTCTCTCTCTCTCTCTCTCTCTCTCTCTCTCTCTCTCTCTCTCCTCCCTCTCCCTCTCCCTCTCTCTCCCTCTCTCTCCCTCTCCTTTGCACCTGGCAGAGTGGCAAAGAACAAAAAGAGAGACAGAGAAAGGGAGGAAGAAAAGAGAGAGACTGCTCTTTCTTTTTCTTCTGATTCTGACTTGTGTTTGTTTTCTTATTGTGTGAATTTCGCGCACAAGCACTGTGTACCGAGCCTGAACAGTTATGGATAATTGATGTCATGCGACCAACATTTGAAATTCGAAATGTGATTTTACACAAAAAGGTTCATCAATCCATGCCAACGATTTGTTTTTAAATAAACATAATTTTATTTTAAAACACAGAACAAAACATAAAGTCCGGGCCTGGTCCTCTCTCGTCCTTCACTGTCGTCGCTCCTTCTTTTATGCCTCCGCTCCTCCGTGAGACACGAGACCGGTGACTCGCAGGTGGCCCTCATTATCAGTCACGCCACCGGCTCTCGTGACGCTCTCACGGTCCCTCGACCCCGCCCTGCTCACCACATATGGTATCTAATTATTGTATAATAATCAAATTATTGCCTGTGGCAGATTGAACTTTTTCAGTTGATAAAGAAAATACAACCACAGTTGGGCCTTTTTCTCAATGGAGTCAGGGAAGTTGTTCCTCTTCAGGTCTTGAGAGATGGTGGATTAGATTAGATTAGATTCAACTTTATTGTCATTACACAAGTACAGGTACAAGGCAACGAAATGCAGTAACAATAATGCAGAAACAAGAGTGATGCTTGTTGTGACAGTGCAGGGGTGTTTCTCCTAAAGTCCACGATCGTCTCCACAGTTTAGAGTGTGTTCAGCTCCATGTTGTTTCGAGTGCATCACACAGTCAAGTGCTCATCCTCTTTTCTGTAAAACAGATTCATCACCGTATTGGATGAGGCCGATAACTGTGATGTCGTCTGCAAACTTCAGGAGCTTGACAGGGAAAGCAAGAACTGATTAGAATGTAATGTAATGTGAGTTGTTTTGGATGAAAGAGTCTGCCAAATGCATAAATGTAATTATAAATGAAATGAAAGGACAGAAGTGTCTTTAGAGATGCAGTGATTTGGGGAGGATCTTCATGAGAAAATAACAGTTTAACAGAAAATAATTACATGAAACAAGTCGATATGTCTTGAAATTGAAATATTTTGACTTGCTTAAGTCTTTTATCCGGTATGACAAAGGGAGTTTTAATAAGAATACAATGCAAATTATAAGTGTTGTTAGCCAACTCTGGACTCAAGTTGCGTTGACTTATGTTGGTAATGACAGTTGGCTTTTGGGAAAAACACCCAGAACAGGTTACAAGTCACTGATGAGTAAACCAAATACATTTATTTGTGTTCATATTTACAGATTAAACCTTATTTTATGTGTGTGAAAGGACAGGAATCCAATTGCAGCACAGTTAATTTGCAAATACAAATAAAGAAAAGCCACACTGAAGTTCCAGACCAGAACCCACAATAATCTTGAATTTCCTGTGACCCCTCCCAGCCTCTCTCTTGCCTCCTCTAACTGAAGTGTATGGATCCGCTTCTGTGTTTTAGGTCGCCAGTTCCACCTAAACCAGAGGATTCCCTTGCTAGCCTCCATCTTCTCAACCCAACACTCCACCGTGGCCTGTCGACCATCTCCGGTCGTGTCTTGTTTCCTCTCGAAACATTCAGCCTTACGACTTCACCAGGCTCCCTTGTCCCACAGGCTCTACATTAGTCAGATGTTGTCAAGCCTACACATTAGGTTCTGTCTTAACAACTTAAATAAGGCTAAAGCAGGAACCAGAGGTTAAGCCAGAACCATTGAGATAATGCCGCCCCAATGCTTGCTATTATCTCAATAGTTGTTTTATCTGGCACCGTATAGTTTGTGCGACTGCATAACAACTTAATTAAACTCAAGCAGTTAATCAAAAATCTAGAATCTCACCTGATGTGTCTAATGCTCCATCTAACCTGAGATCTAGTGTGTATTTAACCCTTGATGCAGATTTGTGGTAACAAAGGATGCAGCGGAATTTACTGAGGTGAATAATTTCAGAATAAGACCGAATAGAATCAAACGTAACAATTTATCAACATTCAGGTAAATGTATTGTGCCAATTACATAATCGAATTAAAAGATAAAAAATACCAACATCGAATGCTCGGAAAGAGTAAAAGATGCATACCTGAACTTAGGACAATACGTAATGCTAAGTGTCTAATAGGCACTCAACATTACGGGCTGATCTTGGTTATCAATTGTCTAGAAGAATTCACTATTCAGAGTGTCTGTTGAGACACTCAGCATCATGAATGAATCTGACCACCACAAGACAGAGCAGCCATGAGCATCCTGAAACCTTCCCTTAAATAACCCAGACCAGGACAGGAACCTCTTTGGAGTGTTAAATATAACAATGAGCCTTTTGGTTCTTGAGAACAGGCGGTAATTAGCATGGAAGACCTCAGGAGGGGCAAGCTCATCTCAAATATTTCTAACTCTTTAACACCTTTGGTTTGCTTCTTATGGGAATAAGACCTTTGTGCCTGTCACACTTAGACATTTCAATTGATACCAAACATGTATAACTTTGTATGATCATTTTTCACATTAAACCATGCATTCTGTTGGGTGAGTTTCAGGCCATTTTGAGAGAAGAAGTGGGGGAAAAGGGGGTGAACATATTGAAATTGCAAGAGTGAGATTGGGGTGTTATGCCCAGCAGGTTGTGTCTCTGGGGATGTGGATTAAGACGATATGTCACAGCATGATGCGTCTCGGGAACAGTTTGGCGTGAATAGTCGCGGCCAACCTTGTCCACCTTACAACGCCTTTTTAGGAGGGGGTCATTACCAATTGCATTCACAACTATATTATAATCTAATGTACCTCCTGCTAGAACTAATCTGGATTAAACTGCTGTTAAATGTTCTGCACCTTCAGAATGGAACTCTCTTCAAATTAAATTGAGGTTAAGTTAATTGGTGTCTTTCAGTCCATTTAAAACACTTCCGGATGCAATAGAGAAAGATTTAGTGATTTGCAAATGCTGCCAAGGTTGTATTATATTTTATTTTGTGTTGTATTGTTGATTGTTATGTATGTATATGGATAACTGGGCCGCCTATCTTGTCCTGGAGGTAACTTTCAGGGCATGTAATTAGCCATAGTAACTCACTCTCTGAACATAATCTCCAAAGCAGATTCAGTTTGAGTTGAGGTTAGTTTAGTTCAGAATTGTTCAGCCATTGCACGCCCTATTGATTGTCAGATGTACGTGCAGAAAGAAGAGGTGAAGATGAGGTACTACAAAGCATGTAATATTTATTTAAACAAAAGGCAGACTACTGGACTAAATACCACACAGTAACGACCAGAATAGACACAGACTAAGACCAAGGCAAGGCTTAAATACACAGAGGATGATTAGGGAAGTGGGAGCAGCTGACGAGACTGATGAGGTAATTAGTGCAGACACAGGTGAGACAGATGACATGAGGAGCGAACAAAAGTGGAGTTAACAGGTAAACATAACAACCACAAAGACAGGGATGACAGAACCGTGACAGTACGCACCCTCCTGCAAGGTGTGATCTCACGGCATATGAGGAACACCTTGCGGAGGGAGGGGGACCAGGAGGAGGACTAGACAAACATGACAGACAAGAGAAAGGCAGGCGGGATGGTGGGCACCCTGGAGACCGGGTGATAAACATAACCGGGACACATATCATTATGTTATTTATCATAACATAATCATAAAAGGAAAGAAGAATGCAAAATAATTTATGAGAACAAAAATATTTTTTCCCCCTTTTAAAGAAAATAAACAATTAGCATACCATTTTTTTCTGAACATAAAGTTGATTCATTACTTCTTTCAATAAGTATATTATAATTTGAACCTTTGAACTTTTTTACACCATGAGAAGCTTTAGTAAATATGACCACAGGAACAAGGTGATATAGTATTTTATTTCGTAAAATATCACAGCAGAATTTTACAGCAAAAAATAAATTCACATCTGAACACCAAAATGTACAGAGAAAATCTAAGATATATATTCAGTACAGTGTGTGTGATTGTAGAAAGTGAAGAGCTGCTGGATTCAGTGCAGCAGGAAGTAGGAGATCAGAGAACAGCAGAGGAACAGGAAGCTCTGACTGACACTCTGAGCACTGTTACACAGATTCCCCTCACAACATGTGATGCTCTCAATAGCTCTAACTGATGATGTAGCATCACACACTGATTTAGAGACACAGCCTTTTACAACACCTGACTGGCCTCCAAAGGTCCCTGATGAAAAGAAATAAAAGATGTTGATTCAACTGGACATTTGTATATATGATCGGTATCAAATGTTTGAAAGAGAATTTAAAAGATAATGACTTTAATCTTCTTCCTTTTCCACATCTCACCTGTTGCTTTAATGCAGCGATCTTCAATCCCTGAACAGCTGACTGTGTTTGTGCAGCTCTTCTCATCACAATAGTAACATGACTTTCCATTGGGTATAGGATCTACAGGAGGAAAAAAAAAAATTTCTGCATAAAATATTTAACGAATCACTCTTTTAGCAGGTCCTTTCAACAAGTTCATGACAGACATGCCGCACATGAAGTAAAAAGATAGTTGTTTTTACAGCAGATTTGCACATGGTCATTGAAGTAAAATACCTGGAGCATCTTGAGCGTTACACAGATCTGTGTTACAGCAGGAAGTGGTCGTCTTTACAATGCCAACATTTATGGACAGACTTTGACAGGCAGCAGCACAATCTTTATTTTTCACTTTAGATATAATGACACCTAAAAATAAGAGTGATGAAGGGTAGAACAATCAAACTATATTTAAAAAAAGTCAATATTTTGACTTTTTAAATTTAAATATTTATTTTATAAAAATAAAAAGAATCTGAGAGAAAGCCAATTAAATATCAGAAATCCATGTAGGTAATGCTGTGACTGAAATTGTAAATTTTGCCAGAAAAACAAGTAAATTATAGCAGCATTTCATCACTCAAATATAACAGTAAATTTCAATCATATTGAACTTACCAGCTTGTGTCATTACTGTTGAACTCGTGCACTGAGAAAATCCACTGGGACATGTTTTTACTGTTTGTCCTGTACAAGAACCCGTCGAATTCATGCACTCATAACAGCTGAGAGAGTTTCCTTTAGTAAAAAAACAGAGAAAGAGAGATCAATTATCTGTATTTGTGCCCAGTAACACACACTATTTGTCTTTATACCTGCAGTGAAAACAATGAAGAGAAGAAGAACTGAGATTTGCAGATCCATTTTTGCTCAAGAGGTGACTGAAATGACACCTGTTTCACTGATAATTTTATAGCTTATCAAAAGGGGAGGATCGTTATGAGAAAATGAAATTAAATTAAACATAAGCTTCAGCTTACATCCGCCACAAATCTATTGTGTCTCTGTTTACATCCTGGTTCCTCCCGTGCGCTCCCACACTGTAAAAAAATGTTAAGCCTTAAGATCTTTTTCTTGTTCTTGTACTTAAATATTATTTATACTTTATTTAGTTATACTGACTAAAATTAAGTTGTCAGTCATACATTTTTTTTTTTGTTGAGTTAACTTAAAATTGTTAGTTTTATGGGGAGATGCAACTATTCTTTAACAAACCTTTTTAAGTTGGGCCAATTCAATTCCGGAGAGACGTTACATCGGACTGATGTCACGGGGTCTCGTCTGGCAGCCCAATCACCTCCAAGTTTGATAAAACGCGCCAATGAACATTGGCTAGTGAGATTTGCATGCTCGGCACATGGCACACGGGTATAAATGGGACCGGGATCAATCACTTTATTCATATTTTTCTGAGGAGCAGAGAGAGTATCCCAGCCATTCAGCGGTTGTTCATGTCTGTGGCAGGGGGACGGGGTTACACTGGTAACCTAGACTTTCAGTCAGTCACACTCGATGGTACGTCGGACTGACGTCATGGGGTCCCTCTGGAAAAGGCCAAAGGCACTGGACTGTGTTACAACTATTGGAGATGCAGGTGCTGGTAAGCTGTGCTATGCCCTTTGGAAACTGCTCTCACGTAGTTGTAACCTACCCAGCGCCCCGAGCAAGCCTGAGCTTAATCCTCCAGTGCATATACAACTATATAAACTGAAAGGACACATCTTGTGAAAAATGTTTCAAATAGGTGAATAGGAAGAGACCAGGGTAGAGACACAACATAACACGGACATAGGTGGATAAAGACTATAGGAAGACACAGAGTAGATATACACAAGGGTTGAATGAGGGAACAAGACACAGTTGACAAGACTAATGAGGGGACTGATGATGAAACAAGGGAGTGTAAACACACTGGGAGGAACCATGAAGTAAACAGAGAGATGACAGTAATGAAACACACATGGCTTTTTGCCCAGAATAAAGTAAGTTAAACTACACCTTACATCTACAAAGCAACATGGCACTCATCTCTTCGTGATGGGGGAAAAACAATTTTTTTTTTGTCCAGCAATGTTTCTTCCATAAAGAGAACATCCTGAGAGGCAAAACTGTGGTAGAATCAATAAAAAGCCAAAAGTTAGAGGAACAACAGAACAGAGTCTATATTCCACTCTTTAGCATCAGGTCTTTGAGTGATGATGACACATGCAGAGCAACAGCCAAGCAGCTTAAACAGACTGATGATCCTAACAGAAGAGCTGGCATTCCTTCCCTTACTGACACAGGTGTGGCATTTCAATGTTCACAATAGAGAATGCTTAAAATTTGTTCACTGATCACATAGCAATCCTTTGTATTCTCTGCTAAACTAACTTTCTCTCCTTTTGCAATAGGAACCAGTCAAGCTATATGTCTTAATAAAGACAAAGGGAATTGCAGTTAGACAAATGGGTCACTTCATTTGCATTTTCTGACTTGTGAGCTGCGTCAAAGTGTTATGGGATCGAGATGCCAACACCGCATCAGCGAACAAAGTACGCCACCTGAAATGTGCTCCTAAGGAGAAGACCTGGCTCCCTCGGGAGGCCAACCCTTCTCGGCAATAAAATAGCCTCAACTAAGGCTTGCCCAACAAAAGGTCTGCATAGAGGAAAATATGCGCCAAGTGCTCACACTGGGCTGTAGACCCTCCTGGCACACGACTGTTGTGCTGCAGTGGTGTGACCCTCCTGCACACCACTGCAGCACAAGTAGTGGCTGCATAAAGTGGCTTAAAAACTAAGGATAAGGAGAGAAAGAGAGGGGAGACCCTGGGAAGGCCCACTAGGACCATGACTGAGGTGAGACCCCAAGTACTGCAAGTTACCTCCTCGGAGTCAGGACCTCAGTCAAGAGCCAAAAAACCCCAGTTGGCCTGGCCAACGAAGCGAAGCGCACGGGAAGAACCCGTGCCAACAACAAACTAGATCCCCCAATACGCCTAAGGTGGGGGCCCTCCGAGGAGGGACCTAGCACACCTTAAAATGTGCGTCGTCAGCCAAAGCCGTGGAGAAGCCATGACAGCGAACATCGAGGCGCACAGAGAAATCCACGCTAACCATGGTATCCAGTCACTACAGACGCCTAGGGAGGTCGCCCTCAACGGAGGGACCGAGCACACCATAAACCGGCGCGTAACCGCTCCAACTACTAGTGTTAATTCACCAAGAACCAGAAGGTATCGAGGCGTAGACGCCTAAGCCGCAGAACCTCAAGTTTAAGCCGCAGCTGAGGAACAGCTTTCTTAGGAAAGAATGGTGTCGAGGGGCACGAAAGATTTGTGCTAACCAACCAACAAACCACCATAACAGAGTTAGGGTAGAACAACAGACGACGCCTAGGGAGGTGCCCCCCCCCCCCAGGAGGGCCTAAAGCACCCAAAACAATGCGTCAAAATATACAGTCTGTTCCTTGGAACCAACAGAGAGGAGAGGCCGTGGAGCGCAAGGCCAAAATTTAAGGGTGGAGGCCTTCTGAGGAGGGACCGGTACCCAGCTGCCCATGCTGCAGAGCCACTGGCATAAGCTGCGTCTAATTAACAGCTTCCTAGGAGGAGCAGTGTCGAGGCACACAAAATTATTTGCACTAACCAGCAAGACCAATAATCTTTTCCCGACAGGGAGGGGAGGCAGCGAAGCACAAGGAGCCAAGCCTGCCAACGACACCCAAATTACCCCGCTGTCCATGCCACGGGGGCACCTGGCCTAAGCCGTGGTTGATGAACAGCTCTCTTCCTTTTAAAGAAAGGGGGACTCGAGGCGCACAGAGCACCGTGCTAACCCCACAAGCTTACCCAGTGCAACCTGACTCCCTCAGGATACCAGGAAGCACATGGCAAAACTTCATCTTGCCCTTTCAATCTAACGCAAACGCAGTGTCCGCTGTACCACAGCAGATTAATGATTTTTGATCCCCCTCCTCAAAGACTGCTAGGCGAGAGCAGAGAGTTCACGGCAAGAGTCGCTCACAGTCTGCATAGGCAGCGCCCTCGAACGCTGCTCGTGCATCTTTCCCCAAGCACGACACACACAAAACGTGTGTATCCCTGCTGGAAATACTGAGGGCAGGGAGAACACAAACTTTCCCTGTTCTTTTAAACTAGCTTTTCTTGTTTAAACACACAGAGATGCAAACACAAGTTTCACTCGCTTGTTGAAGACACTAAAGCGTCCGTTCTGGGTTCTGGCGCGTCTTTTGTACTCCTGGCTCATGACGTCATCTGCGTGCATTCACATAGTTTTGTTCTATTGTGCTTCAAGAGACAATCGCCTAAGGCATTCCCATAACGCTTTGACGCAGCTCGAGTTCCCTTGAAAGGGAACAGTTATTTTCTCTGTTCTTCTTCTGCTTTTTCTTTCTTGTTGTGGCGATTATCAAACAGTGTTGCAAACACTTCTCGTTTGGAGTGACTGACTTTATCGCCTGACTGAATGCACCAAACTGTGACATCTCATGATGGTTTGGGATGAATACATGTAACAGATCCAAAGGGATCAACAGGGACGTTAATCCAGAAACATGCTCTACCCTGATAGCAAGAACTTTTGGACCAAACATGGAAGTACTTGGTGAAATCATGTTCACAAATGTCACAACTAGCTAAAAACATGTGTTTAAGGAAGTGTTGTGGTGGTTATTTATTGTTTTAGCTTCCCTACTCAAAAAAACTCAACATTTAAGCTCATGATCTACAGCTTTTGCAATTCTGATATGAACGTGTGTGGTCTGGATAAGGAATGTGGTCAGTGGTTGTGTGGGTTTTCAAGCATGTTGCTCTTGTGCATTTGTTAAAATTTTTAAATACACATATATAACTCTAACTTAGGTTCAGTAGGGTAGAAGGTATGTAGGTGAGGGTTGGTGGATTCTCAACTCCTCTCTCCACTTCTTCTAACCAGGATGGCCTTTTATCCAGTCTCACCATGTCAATTATTGGGGTGCTGTACATTGGTGGTGATTGAGGACATCCCCCCCCTTCCATGTAAAGCTATTTGAGTGTTGTGAAAAGTGCTATATAAATGAATTATAATTATTTCCCACTTGACCTACTTATGTGTGTTTCTCTCTCTCTCTTTTTTTCATTGACTTTTCTCACTTCATTGAGTAGTTTTCCTTTGGTATTTTAGCCCTGTGTTTTGTTTAGTTCACATATCTGTCCTTGTCAAGTTTATACGAGTGTTCTGTTTGCGGTTTTCAGTAAGTGTGTTTTGTTTCATTAATAATAAATCTTAATTAATAAGTTAAAATCTTCAAACATGATTAGATCTGTTGTGCTCCGTGTGAGGATACACACTGTGAGAAGTGGTTTATGTGTGGTATCAGTGATCTTGTGAAATGAGGAGACATTGGGTTTGGGGTTTTGACTCTAAGTGCAATGCACTGAACATTCATTTTTCATTCTCCTTTGATGTTTACAGTTTCTGGGCTGAAGGCATGTTTACCTAATATTTCATATTTAGCCTATAACAAGCAATCAATACCATGAAAGTTTATTTTAATTTTTTTATTAATATATTATTTAAAATCAAGTCACTTATTTTGTTTGTTTATTTGTTTATAAACATCCATGTCATCAAACAGAAATACAAAACAAGAATCTTTGCACAAGCTTTTATTTTATATGTAATATTTAATTATAGTATTAATATCACTACCTTTTTGGAGGATTAGTGGTTAATTAGTGAATCACTCAAGATCATTTATTCAAGCAATTTAAAGTCATTTCAATTCAACTGGGCTCAAAGAAGGCAATAGAGATGCTACTCCCTGCTGAACCTTTATCAAAGTCTTCTTGGTATTAATTGTACATGGCAAATTGTTTCATCTATTATGTTTATCTCCAGTTTATCTCCAACATGTTTCTACAAAATCCCCCACAGGTAACCAATAGTGTTCAGGGGTGTTTTCTTCTTGTTAAAATTTTGCGCACAAGCACTGTGTACCGAGTCTGAACAGTTATGGATAATTGTCGTCATCCGAGCAACATTCGAAATTCGAAATATAAACTTACACACATAACTTCATAAATCTATGGGTGCAGGTTATATAAGTGTGCGGGTTATGCCGACATGTTTTTACACAAAACCCCAAAACCCGCGGGCTATATGAGCGTGTGGATTATCTGCGTCTGCGGGTTATATGCAGGAAAATACGGTACATACAGTAAACATTGTCAAGTTGAAATAAACTTCTTTTTTATTACATCACACAATGGTATTGGAATTCATAACATCATCGATAAAGCTCAACTCTCCCACAGCACTTCAGCCCTCATTGATCCCTATAAATGAAATGTATGGCCACCAAACTTCACCGTGGGAACCAGGAACCTCTCGCTGTACTCCTGCAAGTATCTAATGCAGCATTCATTGCCATAACTCTTCATAAATATTCTAGTTTGTACAGTAACAATGTATGGCTACACAAACACATATGTAAACTCTTTCAATGGCTCGCTGCATCATTATTCTGACTGGTGACGCCGTGCGCAGTGACAGCTTTTCCATCTCCACTTCTTGCAAAGTGATGTATCAATGCTCTGTTGTTTGCAGTGGCCGTCGAACTGAACATGTTCGCGCTCTTCGGATTGGAATCTCACTTAAGAATCTGAAATGCCCTGTGAAGTTCATTTTGTCGTCTAATTATGGTTGAATAAAATGCACCTTCAGTTTTGACATGGCCACGACACAGTGGATGCAACTCAATCAGTTCCTTAGTAGTCAGTGCAGTGACAATGCCATGTGGTCAGACACAAAACAAACATTCAACAAAGGCAAGACAGACAATGATAGTGCATCTTTTTTCAAAAGCTGGATGCTGGTTGCTATTCACTACTCTATTTGAAATTTCTCCTTTTATGGTCCAAGAAAGAAAGAAAGAAAGAAAGGCATACTGCATTACAACAAGACAAGGGTAAGCAAATGATGACTTCATATATGTTTTATGCTGAACACTTATTTTATATTATTTCTTTTAAAAAAATACATTCATTATTGCACAATGTTTTTCTGAATTCTTTGCAGTTTATTAAGTATGACCCCAGGAGCAAGGTGATGGAGTATTTTATAATTTACATCAGTACAGAGAAAACATAAGTTATCTGCACAGTCCGATTGTAGAAAGTGAAGAGCTGCTGGATTCAGTGCAGCAGGAAGTAGGAGATCAGAGAACAGCAGAGGAACAGGAAGCTCTGACTGACACTCTGAGCACTGTTACACAGATTCCCCTCACAACATGAGAAGCTCTGAACGTCAGGAATAAATGACGAGGAATCACAAATAGATTTAGACGCACAACCTTTTATAAACACTGACCGGCCTTCAGAAGTCCCTGATGAAAAGGAAGAAGACAAAGATTGATTAAGTCTAAGCTTGACAGGAGTATATGTGATCTGTATCAAGTATTAAAACCTGAAAGAGTTATAAGATAATGATTTTAATTGTCAACCTTTTCCAGATTCTCACCTGTTGCTTTAATGCAGCGATCTTCAATGCCTGAGCAGTTCACTGTGTTTGAGCAGCTCAATCCATCACAATAGAAACATGACTTTCCATTGGGAACAGGATCTACAGGAGGAAAGCAAGAACTTGAAAGTAACATGATTGTTGACCTTACGGAATATTTGCACATGATTATTGAAGTAAAATACCTGGAGCAACTTGGGCGTTACACAGATCTGTGTTACAGCAGGAAATAGCAATGGTCACGCCGCCAATATTCATGGACTTGTTTTGACATGCAGTAGTACAATTTTTAGAAGTTACAGCACCTAAAAAACATGAATGATGAAGGAAAGACCAGTTCAACTATAGATTGTTTTGGAAAATTTGTTTCTTTTTAAAGGATTAGCGTTTTTCTCATTTCAATTTTTTTTTAAAATAAAGAATAATAACAATCAGAGAGAAAACAATCAAAGTCGCTGTCGTCTATGTAAAATATTCTGCATTGAAATTGTAAATTCCAGCAAAGAAATAAGCAGCTGTTCTGTTGCAGCACCAGTAAATTATAGCAGCATCTCATCAGTCAAATAAATCAGTAAATTTCAATCATATTGGACTTACCAACTTCTGTTGAAATCGAGCATTGAGATCCACTGGGACATGTTTTTACAGTTTGATTTGCACAAGAACCCATCAGACTCTTGCACTGATAACAGCTGAGAGAGTGTCCTTTAGTAATAAAACAGAGGAACAGACATCAATTATCTGTATTTTTACTGTATTTTCACACACACTATTTGTCTTTGTACCTGCAGTGAAAAGAGTGAAGAGAAGAAAAACCGAGATTTGCTGATCCATCGTAAAGCAGGAGGCGAGTGAAACAACGTATCTGTTTCAGTGATCATTTTATAGTTTTCAAGAGGGGAGGATCTTCATGAGAAGATGACAGTTTAACAGAAGTAGACATTTCTTGAAACAGAAACTTCAAATTAATAAGGAAACTACTACTTGAACCAATATTCTTAAAGTGATGGTTGACCCAAAAATGAAGATGAGACCCAAACCTGTATAACTTTAGTTCTTCCTTTAAAATGTATGTGTGTGTTTGTGTAAGAGCACAGGTTTGGCTTTGTTTGTGTGTTTACTTATTTTGTGACCCATATTTTGTCCTCACTAGTTATTCAAACTTGTAAATCACAAAAGTTTTGCAAATGTTTCTGTGGTGGGTTAGGCCATGGAAAATCAGGGATTACTTGCATTCAGTGGAACGTTTTTTATATTACTTTACTGTTGATCAATTTTCAGACATTTTTTAGTCTCATCTTTTCATCCTTAAGTTATTCCCACCTGATCTCAGTGTATATCAGTAGTTTAATTTGAAATCTGTTTGCACAGAATTTTTGGATGAGTTTGCAGTCTTAAAATATAGGGAACTACAAATTTTGCAGATTTTCAGGTGGATCTTTATTGGTTGTTTGAGCTTGAGCTGGTAGTTTGTGCTCTTTCTACATCAACTAAAGTAAACAGTGGTGTGCAGCTTGGTTCTATTCCTGGGCCTAATTTATTCTCATTGTAAATGCACCCATTAGGCTAAGCATTTTATAAACATTAAATATTTTTATAAACATAAATATTTTTAATAATCTATAAGCAGATTATACAAATGTTCTCCTTTAAGGACATGGAAACTGTAATTTCTTTAGATATTAGGGATTATATGGGTCAATAATTTTATCTTAATTTAGTGCAAAAGGCAGCTGTCAGGCTTTTGGTCCGTACAGAGAAGATTAATCCAGTTTCGGATTCCTTATACTGGTTGCCTGTAAAATCCAGAATGATTTAAATTCAGAACAATAGCATATCAGGTGACACAGAAGGGGGTTCCAGGTTGGCCTCTGAGGTAAGGGCATACTGAAGGCACTGAGTGTCACAGTCACCGTCACCAAGGACTCTTATTTTGCCCTTTGTTCACGTTGTTTTGGTTCAGTTCCTTCAGTCACTCATTTGTTTCCATGGCCACAGATCATCACAAATCATTCACAGGTGTTTTGTCTTTTGGTTAATCACTGTCTATGTATTTAGTTCTCAGTGTTCTCCATTCAGTCATCGGTTCTCGTTTACGTTTACTCTGTGTTTATTGCCCTGCCTGAGTTCCTTGCGATAATAAAACACTATGTTTCTGGTACCGGTGTCTTCGAGTCTGCCTCCGAAACGAAACCGTAACAGAAGAACCGACCACAAAAACGCGATGAGGAGGAACGCGGCGGCAGAGAGAGAGAGAGCGGAGGATCTTCTTCTGCGGATTGTCCGACAAGGAGGGCGGCCGTTAGAGGAGTACGTGGAGGAATTTTTGGAACTGGCTGAGTTGGTGAGTTGGGAGGACACCAAACTCAACATGCGCTTCTGGGCTGGGTTAAATGACAACGCGTGCTATCGGCTGGACCCGGACCAGTGCTGGCAGCCCTTCGAGACGTTTTTAAATCATGTACTCTATGTAAACGGTTCCACCTTCTACGTCGGGGAGGCTGACGCGGTAGTTCCCGGGACTCGTCAACCCGCGTCAGCTCCCGTGCCTCGCCTGCCAGTGCCAGCTCCCGTGCCTCGCCTGCCATCGCCAGCTTCCGCGCCTCGACGCCCGTCATCAGCGCCTGTTTCCGCGCATCGACGCCCGTCATCAGCGCCTGTTCCCGCGCATCGACGCCCGTCATCAGCGCCTGTTCCCGCGCCTCGACGCCCGTCATCAGCGCCTGTTCCCGCGCCTCGACGCCCGTCATCAGCGCCTGTTCCCGCGCCGCGACGCCCGTCATCAGCGCCTGTTCCCGCGCCGCGACGCCCGTCATCAGCGCCTGTTCCCGCGCCTCGACGCCCGTCATCAGCGCCTGTTCCCGCGCCTCGACGCCCGTCATCAGCGCCTGTTCCCGCGCCTCGACGCCCGTCATCAGCGCCTGTGCCAGAGATCCTCAAGCCGGAGATCCTCAAGCCAGAGATCCTCAAGCCAGAGATCCTCAAGCCAGAGATCCTCAAGCCAGAGATCCTCAAGCCAGAGATCCTCAAGCCAGAGATCCTCAAGCCCGAGATCCTCAAGCCCGAGATCCTCAAGCCCGAGATCCTCAAGCCCGAGGTCCTCAAGCCCGAGATCCTCAAGCCCGAGATCCTCAAGCCCGAGATCCTCAAGCCCGAGATCCTCAAGCCCGAGATCCTCAAGCCCGAGATCCTCAAGCCCGAGATCCTCAAGCCCGAGATCCTCAAGCCCGAGATCCTCAAGCCCGAGATCCTCAAGCCCGAGATCCTCAAGCCCGAGATCCTCAAGCCCGAGATCCTCAAGCCCGAGATCCTCAAGCCCGAGATCCTCAAGCCCGAGATCCTCAAGCCCGAGATCCTCAAGCCCGAGATCCTCAAGCCCGAGATCCTCAAGCCCGAGATCCTCAAGCCAGAGATCCTCAAGCCCGAGATCCTCAAGCCCGAGATCCTCAAGCCAGAGATCCTCAAGCCAGAGATCCTCAAGCCAGAGATCCTCAAGCCAGAGATCCTCAAGCCAGAGATCCTCAAGCCAGAGCCTGAGCTGCCGTGGCCCGACGCGCCAGAGCCTGAGCTGCCGTGGCCCGACCCGCCAGAGCCTGAGCTGCCGTGGCCCGACCCGTCAGAGCCTGAGCTGCCGTGGCCCGACCCGCCAGAGCCTGAGCTGCCGTGGCCCGACCCGCCAGAGCCTGAGCTGCCGTGGCCCGACCCGCCAGAGCCTGAGCTGCCGTGGCCCGACCCGCCAGAGCCTCCGCCGGTGCAGCCGCAGCCGGCCCTCCCAGAGCCTCCGCCGGTGCAGCCGCAGCCGGCCCTCCCAGAACCTCCACGGCCAGCACCCCAGCCGGCACTCCAGCCGGCCCTCCCAGAGCCTCCGCCGGTGCAGCCTCCGCCGGCCCTCCCAGAGCCTCCGCCGGCCCTCCCAGAGCCTCCGTCGGCACCCCAGCCGGCATTCCAGCCGGCCCCGCCTGAGCCACCGCCGGCACCCCAGCCGGCACCCCAGCCGGCACTCCAGCCGGCCCCGCCTGAGCCACCGCCGGCACTCCAGCCGGCCCCGCCTGAGCCACCGCCGGCACCCCAGCCGGCACTCCAGCCGGCCCTCCCAGAGCCTCCACCGGTGCAGCCGCAGCCGGCCCTCCCAGAGCCTCCGCCGGTGCAGCCGCAGCCGGCCCTCCCAGAACCTCCACGGCCAGCACCCCAGCCGGCACTCCAGCCGGCCCTCCCAGAGCCTCCGCCGGTGCAGCCGCAGCCGGCCCTCCCAGAGCTTCCGCCGGCCCTCCCAGAGCCTCCGCCGGCACCCCAGCCGGCCCTCCAGCCGGCCCTCCCAGAGCCTCCGCCGGCCCTCCCAGAGCCTCCGCCGGCAGCCCAGCCGGCACTCCAGCCGGCCCCGCCTGAGCCACCGCCGGCACCCCAGCCGGCCCCGCCTGAGCCACCGCCGGCACCCCAGCCGGCACTCCAGCCGGCCCCGCCTGAGCCACCGCCGGCACCCCAGCCGGCACTCCAGCCGGCCCCGCCTGAGCCACCGCCGGCACCCCAGCCGGCCCCGCCTGAGCCACCGCCGGCACCCCAGCCGGCACTCCAGCCGGCCCCGCCTGAGCCACCGCCGGCACCCCAGCCGGCACTCCAGCCGGCCCCGCCTGAGCCACCGCCGGCACCCCAGCCGGCCCCGCCTGAGCCACCGCCGGCACCCCAGCCGGCACTCCAGCCGGCCCCGCCTGAGCCACCGCCGGCACCCCAGCCGGCACTCCAGCCGGCCCCGCCTGAGCCACCGCCGGCACCACCCTGGAGGGCGGCGCCACCCTGGGTCCCAGATCCTCCGGCACCACCCTGGAGACCTCCTGGACTCTGGATACCCTGGTCTCTAGGGTGCCCACCCCCCCACCCAGTTTTGAACTCTCGTCGGCGCGAGGTCGCGCCTTCCGGAGGGGGGGTGTAATGTCACAGTCACCGTCACCAAGGACTCTTATTTTGCCCTTTGTTCACGTTGTTTTGGTTCAGTTCCTTCAGTCACTCATTTGTTTCCATGGCCACAGATCATCACAAATCATTCACAGGTGTTTTGTCTTTTGGTTAATCACTGTCTATGTATTTAGTTCTCAGTGTTCTCCATTCAGTCGTCGGTTCTCGTTTACGTTTACTCTGTGTTTATTGCCCTGCCTGAGTTCCTTGCGATAATAAAACACTATGTTTCTGGTACCGGTGTCTTCGAGTCTGCCTCCGAAACGAAACCGTAACACTGAGGTGGCAGCTGTGGCAGGTGGAGCCTCTGGCGTGACAGCCATGACTTGAAGGGGCTCTGGTCTTGAGACCACCAGAATTGAAAACTCTGAGAGCGCTGGACTAACAACCAACAGGACCAGATGTAAGGAGAGTTTGATACATCCTGCCCCCTCCTATAATTTTTTTCAAGGGAAGTGTCATCCTCAACAGTGAAGTTCATTCTTTTCTCTAGGCATGCATGATTTTATGGGATCAGCTATGAGCTATAACCATAAAAGTCCTTAAAAACAGCATCTTTCCAGTTTAACCGATTGGAAAAAATACAGAACTGGTCAGTATAGACCTCTATATGTGTACCTTGATGTATAAACAGAATTTCCTCTGCTGGATCAATGTTTGGCTGAGGATTCTTTAACACACTGTTTGGAGACACAAAGCATGAGAATCCAAATTCAGTAGTTTATTGAAAGGGTAATCCAAAAATGTAGTCCAAGCTAGGCAAAAGGTCATAAACAAAACACAACAGCAGGCAGGAATATAAGACGAACAGGGAGAAACAGGAAGTTTGTCAAAACCATAAGCAGGAAAGCTCTCAGTATGAATAACTAAAAAGACAGAATTAAACTAGCAAAAGATACAATCGTAGATGATGAGACCGGGCAATGAGGTATGGGAAACGTAGTCCTTGATAGAGTGACAATAGTCTGGATTGGAGTGTCCTCTGATGGCTATCAAGGGCACTCCAGCTTGTTATTGAGACACATATAGTGTTATAACATCTAATCTTGGCACATTATTTATCATATAAGCTTAATGTCCCAGCTATTCACTGATGTATTTTAACAGGTTGCACACACATTGAAACATTTACTCCCGTACAACACAGGGCCCAGAAGAATTAAGTGTCCATGAATTAAGAAATTGTTTATCACATATAAAAACTTTATAACCTATAAGTTAAACCTTTAAAAATGAAGAAAGGAATAAGTAGGCTAAAAGATAGCCACACTTTAACTACAACAACTACAGTCACCTAAAGGATTATTAGGAAGAGCACACTAATACTGTGTTTGACCCCTTTTCACCTTCAGAACTGCCTTAATTCTAAGTGGCATTGATTCAACAAGGTGCTGAAAGCATTCTTTAGAAGTGTTGGCCCATATTGATAGGAGCATCTTGCAGTTGATGGAGATTTGTGGGATGCACATCCAGGACACGAAGCTCCCGTTCCACCACATCCCAATGATGCTCTATTGGGTTGAGATCTCGTGAATGTGGGGCCATTTTAGTGCAGTGAACTCATTGCCATGTTCAAGAAACCAATTTGAAATGATTTGAGCTTTGTGATATGGTGCATTATCCTGCTGGAAGCAGCCATCAGAACAGAAACTAAATCTATGAATCTGAGTTTAGTTATAGTAAGAAAACTTGGAGGCAAGACTAGGGAAGCATGTGGCCAACATAAACTAAGACAAAATCCCACGCTCAAGCACAAAGCAAACATGGAAACATTAAACAAAGACCAAACAGACAAAGCTGAGAACTGAAACTGTTCATCAACACATATCAGTTGTGGTTAAATGAAGTTCAAGCATGTTCACATGATGTGCGAGAACCAGTGAGGTTCATTCTCATGATACACAAGTTCAGTTGAGCTTCTGTTTAAGTTAAATCAATCAGTATTTAAATGTAATAAAAGTCTACATCAATCATTAAAAGTGATGAAGCCTCCTCAGAAAGAGTCTCTTTTCTTTTTGTTTTTTTAAAGAAATTATTTTTATTATTGCAGTTTTATCTGACTTCTTTACACCAGGAAAAGCTTTATTAAGTCCACAAGAATAAGGTGAATGTAGTATTTTATTTCATAAAATGTCACATCAGAATTTTACAGAAAAATCACATCAGAACTCAAAAGGTGGTACAGAGAAAACAAAAAGAATACAATATTTTTTGTAGATGTGAAGAGCTGCTGGATTCAGTGCAGCAGGAAGTAGGAGATCAGAGAACAGCAGAGGAACAGGAAGCTCTGGCTGACACTCTCAGCATCATTACACAGATTCCCTTCACAACATGAGAAGCTCACAACATTAGGAACATTACCTGATGCAAGGATATCACATACAGATTTAGAGCTACAACCGTTTGTAAACTGTAAATCGCTTCCAGGAGGACCTGATGAAAACAAAGAAAACAAAGTTTGATTTAGTCTAAGCTGGACATTGTCAGGGTTAAGCCCCTTTCAGTGTAGTTCTCTCTTGGTTTTGGTTTTTGAGCCTGATTGTCGTGTCTTCCGGTGAGCGCGCGGCTTTGAGTCACATGCTCTCCTGTGTGTGATGTTTTGTGTATGGGCCGTGGTATTCGTATCCCAGCACTTCAGTCTTTTTCAGTTTCAGTTTTGTGTCAAGATTCGGACATTCATGCTCCATGTGTTTGTCTTGTGTTGTTAGCACACGAGATACACTCATGTCCGCGTCAGTTGTTGCAGCACGCGGTTCATGTTTACATCGGCCACATGCTTTCATGTCATGTCTTGTCTTGCATGGACACACAGATTTTGAGGGTTCTTATTGGCTGTGTATTCATGTCATGTTTTTGTCCTGTCATTGTGTGTTCCTCCACATCTTGTTTCCTCGTTATTAGTTGATTTTCCCCTCCTGTTCTCCCTCATTTACCTACCTAGTGTGTTCCCTATTTATTCTCCTTGTGTTTGCTGTCCTGTGCTGCTTCGTTGTCGCTTGTATGTTGTATTTTGATGTTGCTTTTTCTTGTTGTTAAGTTTCGTCAAGTCTAGTCTCGACTCGACTAGCCAAGCCAAGCCAAGCCAAGCCAAGCCAAGCCAAACATGTTTTCCCCTCAGGGTGGTTTTTGTTTGCATTTGTTTTCATTTTATTAAACAAAAGCCCTTCTTCATCCTGCAATTAAGTCCTTGCCTCATCCCTTCACAACCAAACCTGACAGACATTAGTATATGTGATTGTGGCGAGCAGGATGGAGCCAAGAGCCGTGAGAACGGTGCGATTCCGGTGGTGTGATTGATAATGATAAAAGAGCATAAAAGGAGGAGCGACACCAGTGCAGAACGAGAGAGGACCAGGCCTGGATTTACGCTGTGTTTTGTGTTTGTGTGTGTGGACGGCAGTTGTGTGAGGGGCGGCCGCAATTATTTTTATTTTGTGTTTGTTTATTTTTATATTGTACATTATATCAGATTCTCACCTGTTATATTAAAGCAGCGATCTTCAGTCCCTGAACATTTCACTATGTTTGTGCAGCTCTTCTCATCACAATAGTAACATGACTTTCCAGTGGGGACATTAGAGAAATCTACAGGAGGAAAACAAGTCTTTCATTTTATTTTCTATACAATATATCTGACAAAACAAAATTCACAGATAATCTGCTCTCTGTGTTTTTTTTTCTTCTGATTGACGTTTGGAAGTTAAAAGTTTTGATTTTACAGCAGATTTGCAGATGATTATTGAAGTAAAATACCTGGAGCATCTTGGGTGTTACACAGATCTGTGTTACAGCAGGAAGTACTCGTCTTTACAACGCCAACGTTTATGGACCCACTTAGACAGACAGGAGCACAACCCTTCATTTTATAAGTACTGCCATCTAAAAACATGAATTGATACAGAAAAGACAAGTTCAAAAAACATGAATTTTATAATTTCAAACTATTTTTTGAAATCCAAAATCATGGCAGAAGTTTCAAGTATATGTAGAATTTTCTGTATAAAATATTCCATAAGAAAAACAAGAAATTGTCACACCACCAGTGATTTAGCCGCATCTCCGTCATTAAAATACAAATGTATAATAGAATCATATTGAACTTACCAAATTGTGACAATGATGTTGAACTCTCGCACTGAGAATTTTCCATGGGACATGTTTTTACTGAACATGAACCTATCGAATCTATGCACTCATTACAGCTGAGAGAGTGTCCTTTAGTAATAAAACATAGAAAGAGACATCAATTATCTGTATATGTACCAGTAACATCACACACACTGTTTGTCTTTGTACCTGCAGTGAAAAGAGTGAAGAGAAGAAGAACTGAGATTTGCAGATCCATCTTTGAAAAGGAGGAGAGTGAAATGACACACCTGAACCACTGATCATTTTATAACTTATTAAAAGGGGAGGATCTTCATGAGAGAATGACAGTTTAACATAATGAAATCTTGAAACGTGATCTTACAGTTGACACAGATTACTAGCCAGTTAAAGATGAGGGAAGGTTTAATAGGAAATTGCAAGAAATGTGTAGGTCTGCTTAAACCAACCTTCTTAAAATGATAGTTGACCCAAAAATATAAATTCTATCATTTTTAATTCACCTTCAAAAAACCTGTCTGAATTTCTTCCTTTTGTACGACACAAACGTATATATTTTTTGTTCTGCAGAATAAATTTCAATGTAAATAGAAAGACTATAGGATACATCCTGTTTAAACACATCAAAATGACTTGCAATCTTTTCACATTCTTAAGCATGACTAAATAAAATAACATTAAACCATGTTCCCACTGTTCCACCACCAACACCCTTAACTTGATAGACGTGATGTATGTCGTACAAGGAAGTACATGCGCAAGTGATGATTCTCTGTCAACCAGTCAATACCAGTTAATATTCTGCAGTGAGTTTAGCTCCACACTTTATGATTTTGATTTTGGTTGGTTAATACCACAACCTAAAACTAACAAAAGAATGTGATGTTGTGTGGACGTCATCACTACGACATTAAGAACATTAAGAAATATATTTTGATCACCATATCTTATGACTAAATGTCAGTATTTGACGTCAATATGACGTTGGCCTCAGATTATAGTTTACAGTTTGAATTGATCTGCCGTGTTTTTTTGCATCCTTTCTACAGTTAATTTTCTGCTTATTTATTGAAGTGTAGAGTTTCAATAAATAAGTTTCAATCAAGTTCACAGGTGTCATTCACAAAATGCATAAGTAACAAAGTGACTCATAAGGAAGCAAAAAACTTCAAAATTAACAAACAAGACTACTCAAACAAAAGAAATTGTACAATTACTCAATAACAAATCAGAAACAGGAAAAGGGGGTTTTATAAAGATAAAACTAGCACGAACCTCTCTATGGCTTCCAGCACGTTTGAACACGTAGATCTGTTACAACAGGGAAGCTCAACATAAACTTCAGCTGGCTGCAGGAAGCCCAAACTTGGTTCACAATTTCAACTCTACAACTCAACTTATAACAGAACAATAACAAGACCGGTGAAGGGCACAGCACTCTGGAAGCCGAGCTTCAGGGTGGAAGTCGCTTTGAGATTCTTTAAAGTGTCCAGCCTCTCTCTCTCTCTCTCTCTCTCTCTCTCTCCTTTGCACCTTGTAGAGTGGCAAAGAACAAACAGAGAGACAGAGAAAGGGAGGAAGAAAAGCACACCAGCACACATCATCTGAAACATTATACAACACCATGATACACAATTGATTAAATAACCACAGAATGTAACATCACCCCTAAATGTTAAATAATGCATTGAATGATGTATGTATTATCATGTATTTAATGCTGCTGTTATTCATAATCATCAGAATCAAAAGTGTTGCAAACACAAGGAATTTGAGTTGTCAGGAGCTCTTGGTACATACATACATACACATATACCGTATTCATATATGACATGAGAACAGTTAAAAAAAAGTCTAAGGAATAAATTAATAAATAAAATAAACAATAATAAGGTGGTATAAAACTGGAACAGTAGACTTATGTACAGATTTGTGCATTATATACTCTATGTACAGCTGTATAATTACCGTATTTTCCTGCATATAACCCGCGGGTTGTACCAGATTTTACAAACCCCGTGGTGGTGCGGGTTATATAAGGGTGCTGTCACAGTCTTGTCGCGTCTGTTCACATCCGGGTCCTTTCTGTGTATCTGTCATGTCCTCCCTGCACCTGTCTGTGTCTAATCACTGATTGTTAGTCCCGTCAGCTGTGCGTCCTTTCATGTTTAGCATAAATTCCTCTCGTGTCTCCCTTGTCCTTGTCGGTAATTGTCAGTGTTATGTGGTTGTCGTTCCGTGCCTCTTTCTGTTCCGAGTTTTGCACCCCCGTGTGCCTTTTGAGTTGTTTATTGTTGTTAATTGTTTTGTTAATAAATCCTTGAGCAGCAACTCCCGTTCTGTCTCCTGAGTCTACGCATCACACACCGGCATATCCCGTTACAGGTGCAGGCTATATCACACATTTCTTACACATAATATTATTTAAATATATTTGTAACGTCCCTAAGGACGTACAGTTTTTTTTTTTGAGTATTTTCTTGTTGTGTTTTTTTTCTTGCGAGGGTTGTTGTCTCTGACGCTTGTACTATCACTCTGACAGCTGGCTCTGATAGGCTGTCTGACCTGTCAATCATGCAAGAAGACGTGATTGGCTGTGCTGCATGAGGGCGGGCTCTTCTCATCTCATCCGATGATCAACAGCTGTAGAATCGCTTCTTAAGGGACGAGCTGCTGCACAGCGGGAGAGACTGCTCTTTCTTTTTCTTCTGATTCTGACTTATGTTTGTTTTCTTATTGTGTGAATTTCGCACACAAGCACTGTGTACCGAGCCTGAACAGTTATGGATAATTGACGTCATGCGAGCAATATTCGAAGTGTTAACTTTCACAAAAAAGTTAATCTATGGGTGCGGGTTATATAAGGGTGCGGGTTATACCAATAATTTTTTACACAAAACCCCAAAAACCGTGGGCTATATGAGGGGGCGGATTATCTGCGTCTGCGGATTATACGGGAAAATACGGTATCTAATTATTGTATAATAATTGAATTAAGGCCTGTGGCAGATTTAACTTTTTCAGTTGGGAAGATGTTCCCCTTCAGGTCTTGAGAGATGGTAGATCCCAGGAATGTGAATGATTCTTGTTGTGACAGTGCAGGGGTGTTTCCCCTAAAGTCCACGATCATCTCCACAGTTTAGAGTGAAATTGAAATTTTTTGACTTGCTTAAGTCTTTTATCCGGTATGACAAATATAGTTTTAATAAGAATACAATTCTAATTGTAAGTGTTGTTAGCCAACTCTGGACTCAAGTTCAGTTGACTTATGTTGGTAATGACAGTTGGCTTTTGGGAAAAACACCCAGAACAGGTTACAAGTCACTGATGAGTAAACCAAATACATTTATTTGTGTACATATTTACAGAGTAAACCTTATGTTATGTGTGCGAAAGGACAAGAATCCAATTGCAGCGCAGTTTATTTGCAAATACAAATAAAGGAATGCCACACTGAAGACCAGACCAGGGGTCTCATTTATAAAGCGTGCGTACGCACAAAACGGGACTGGAAACGTACGTACGCCAGTTTCCACGCAAAGGTTGTGATCTATAAAAAAAACAACTTGACGGGAGAATGTGTGCACATTTAAGCAAACTTTGACCCGTGACATCTGCGATTTATAAATGGAATGTTCCTGACAGGTGTGCATACACACGGTTTTATAAATCTGAATATTTTTTGGCGTATAGCATTTTTGGGCGCACGTAAACTTTTAGTAGTGATCCTACGCACAGTTTTATAAATGAGACCCCAGACCAGAACCCACAATAATCTTGAAGTTCCTGTGACCCCTCCCAGCCTCTCTCTCCTGCCTCCTCTAACTGCCAGTACCTCATCCCGGCCACTGAAGTGTGTGGATCTGCTTCTGAGTTTTTGGTCTCCAGCTCCACCTAAACCAGAGGATTCCCTTGTTAGCCTCTGTGATTGAATTTCCATAAATTATGTTTTCTTTTATTTCATGACTATATTTTGTTTCTTGATATTATTGATTAGTGTGTGATTAGTATTCTGTTTAGTGGAACTAGTAAGGTTTAAGGAATCTAAAGCATGTACACATGCTGGCATGGGTGTAGGGAGCTGCATACCACCATAGATTTAAACTAGAGATACACAGAGTAACGGCATCTTTTTACCTGAAGGATTAAACTTTGATCTAATAATTAATAGCCTGTCTAAGCATTACTGGACAAGAAGAGTTGTGTTAAAGGTGTAAAAAGACTAATGTGTTCCTGATAGAGGGAGGGAAAGTTTGGGCTTAACCTTGGAGTTTAGAAAAGATAGAAATGTTGACCAGCCCTCCTTTTCTTTGTCACACTCTCCAGGGCAACTCTGAATGTCTGTACGACTGTGGACCTTTTCTTGCAAGAAAATAAACCTTTATAACTTATAATTGGGATATTTGTGTCTTATTCAGAACTGATAAAATATTTTGCCACCACACCTCCATCCTCTCAACCCAATACTCCACTGTGGCCTGTTGACGTATCATCTCCGCCTTGGCTCCACTCGAAACCTTCAGTGTTACACTTCACTGGGCATTGTGTTCGCGTCTAGGTCTGGTTGTCGAGACTTCTCCCTGCAGCTTATTATATCAGCTTCTTGGTTTTCTTGGTACAACTTCTCTCAGATTCATAGATTTAGTTTCTGTTCTTTTTGTTTTCTCTCTCTTTGTTTGTCCTTAGCTTTCTCCTGTTGTGACTTGTTTTCCTTAATTTTTTTCACAAATCCTGTCCTGTCCTTTGATCAAGTCAGCTGTCAATTTTCCCAAGTTTCCTGTTCAGCTGTTACACTGTTCACTGGGGATCATGTGCAATGCGGAGAGATGAGGAGAAGTGGCAGGATTCAATTTCAACTCTCTTTATTCAGAAAACGATAAATAAAAGACTTGGGAAACAAAATGGCAAAACCTTAGAACAAGGAACACGCCATCCACACAAATAGATACAATGCACAATAAGATGCACACAATGCACGACAGGAAACACCATCAAACAATAACAACGATCGATACAGACATGATTTATACAGACATGAACACAGGAGGGTTTTAAACAACTTTTATAAAAGATGATATAGTAAAGATTGGGACACCTGATGAGACTAACGAGAGGAGTGATTGACAATACACAGGAAATACACAGAAAGTGAAACAACGACGTAACATATTGGGGGCTCCTCCCCCTTGTCTACTCACAGGAAGCCTGATTACCACCTGAACATGATTATCCAGGAGGGAAGTCTATAAAAGAAGGAGGGAAGCCTATAAAAACCTTGCAGTATGCTGAGAGGGGGGATATGGAGAAGACAGGTAGTCTATAGAAAATCCAAAAGAAAGTAGGATTACAAATTATTGAGACTGGCAGTTACTTTAAAAGAAGAGAAGTAGTAATTACCCGATTAAGGTTAGGACATTCATCTTTAAATGGAAACCTGCATAAAATCAGGAAGCACCATTCAGGGTTTTGTAGATGTAGTGGTGAAATTGAAACAGTGGAGCATGTTCCCTGTCAAGGGAACTCGCACTGCGTCGATGACGCGATTGGGAACGCTTTAGCGTGTATGTCTCTTGAAGCACAATAAAACCAACGTGCGGGCGTGTACAACGCCGAGATGACGTCATTACGTCATGACCCAGGAGTATAAAGGCACGTCACGACCCGGAAGCGGGTTAGCTTTTCGTGTCTTCACAGCGCTCAAAGCTCAACGTGTGTGTGTGTGTGTGTATCTATTGCTGGTCGCGTGCCCCGAGTCTAGTGTAAAAGAAAAGGGATTTCACGTGTGTTTGTGATACAAGTAAAAATGGCTCAAAAGCAAGTTTTCAGACGCTGTGTTTCTCCCTGTCCCCGTTTTCTTTCGGGAAGGGATACACATGCGTTCTGTATTTCTTGTCTGGGAGAGGAGCATGCACGATCGGCGCTTGAGGGTGCTGATTGTGCAGACTGTTTGCAGTTGCCTTTGCGAACGCTCCGATCCCGCCTGGCGTTTTTTGAGGAAAACGCACAGGCTCGCGGTCCTCGCGGTTCCGGTCCCGCTGTGGCTGAGGCTCAGCGGCGGCTGCAATCGTGGGGATCGCAGATGGACCTGTCAGAGGGGTTAGAGACGGGCTCTGCCTTATCTCCTCCCTTACCTGACAGATCCGTCCTCATTCAGGAATCGGAAGCACACCCTGTGGTGGCTTCTTCCGACCCTGATGAGGCGGTACTGCAGCTATCCAGTTCCGAGGAACTGGACGCTGTCAGTATCGACGCTGATGAGGTGGGTCCGCCAGCCCCCTCACCAGCGTCAGATGAGTTGCTCGAGGTGGTGACTCGTGCCACCGCTAGGCTTGGTCTCGAGTGGCCGGCCGAGCGGGTGGATGCTCGTCCTAAGAGTAGGTTGGACGAGCGCTTCCTGCCGTCCAGAGCACCACCTCAGCGCCGGTGCCTGCCTTTCTTCCCCGACCTCCACACCGAGGTGTCGAGGTCCTGGAAAAGGCCCGCCTCCCACAGGGTGCATACCAGTGAGACCGCTGTCTATGCGTCCCTCGTGGGAGCTAAAGAGCGCGGATACGGGTCTATGCCTAGAGTGGAGGAGTCGTTAGCTAACTATTTGGCTCCTCACTCACCGCAGCCCTTAAAGGCACCGACGCTGCCCACCAAACCTCTCAGAGTGACATCGTCATTGGTGGGGCGAGCGTACTCATCTGCTGGTCAGGCTGCAGCATGCCTCCACACATCCACGCTGCTGCAAGCCTACCAGGCGGAGCTGTTGTCAGACCTCGATGAGGGCGGGGGTATTGGCCCAGAAGCAGTTGCCGAGCTGCGTAGGGCAACGGATCTCTCTCTCCGGGCTGCCAGGGAGACGGCCGCCTCTATTGGCCGGTCTATGGCAGGCCTGGTAGCCACAGAGAGGCATCTGTGGCTGAATTTGACAATCCTTAGCCAGAGAGACAAAAATATTTTGTTAGACGCCCCTCTGACGCCTCCTGGCCTCTTCGGCGACGCTGTAAAAATGGCGGTCGAGAGGTTTCAGGAGGCTGCCAAGCAGGAGGCAGCGTTTAAAAAGATCCTCCCCCGCCGCTCACAAGGTTCCCAGTCTGCGTACCAGCCGCAGCCCAGCATCTCCGCACACCGCGCCGCCCAAAAGCTGAGTGTTGCGACTCGGCAGCCCCCTCAAAGAGCTCCAAGCCGGCAAGCTCAGCCTCAGCCTTCAGGCCGGCGGACCGACCTGAGGGTCGTTCTGCAGGGCAAGAAGGCTAAGAGCAAGCGGCCCTGACAACTACCGTGTCTGGCCTCGCAGGGAGCCCCTCGTTGGTTTACCATCAGACCAACGCCCTGCAGGCATGCCTGCGGATCTGGTATCCCGAGGGAGCCAGACCAAGCAGGGGTTAGGGGGTCTGTCCCAGTCGTCACCCCGGCAGGGTGCGCTGGGCAGATCACCCCCTCCAAGGAGGGTCCTAGAGCATCCACTCCAGGTTCTCTCGGGCAGTTTCCCGGGGCCTGGGGTGGAAACCCAAACTCCAGAGGCTGGTCTCGAGAGACTGGTACCCCTAGAGGAGTTTCTGGCAGCGTGGGCACGTCTGCCAGGCATTTCTCAATGGGTCCTGCGCACCATTCACTTAGGTTATACCATCCAATTTCGGTCGAGCCCTCCCAAATTCGCGGGGGTTCTTTCGACGGTGGTAGACCCTGGGCAGGCTCTGGTTTTGGAACAAGAAGTCGAATCACTGCTGAGGAAAGAGGCCATAGAGTATGTACCTCTCTCAGCCATAGGTTCAGGCTTTTACAGCCGTTACTTCATTGTTCCGAAGAAGGGTGGGGGTATGCGTCCTATTCTAGACCTTCGCCTGTTGAACAAAACAGTCAGGCGATTGAAATTCAAGATGTTGACATTAAATCAGATCGTGTCGCAAATCAAGTCCGAGGACTGGTTCGTCACAATAGATCTCAAGGACGCTTACTTCCATATCTCCATCCTTCCTCAACATCGGAAGTTTCTCAGGTTCGCCTTTGGGGGCAAGGCTTACCAGTATCGAGTACTTCCATTCGGCCTAGCGTTATCCCCTCGCACCTTCACCAAATGCATGGACGCAGCGCTAGCCCCGCTGCGGTCCATTGGCATCCGTGTACTGAACTACATCGACGATTGGTTGATTCTAGCTCAGTCACGAGAATTAGCGGTTCGACATCGAGATGTTGTCCTCGCGCACATGAAGGAGCTAGGGCTGAGGCTCAATGCCAAGAAGAGCGTCCTCTCTCCTGTTCAGAGTACGACCTTCCTAGGCGTTGTATGGGACTCGACGTCAATGTCCGCACGGCTTTCCCCCGTGCGCATTGCTACTGTTCTGTCCACAGTCCAGAATATCAAGCTAGGCCAGTTAGTCACCGTCAGGCACTTTCAGAGAGTGCTGGGTCTCATGGCAGCAGCGTCCAGTGTTGTTCCACTCGGCCTGCTCCACATGAGGCCTTTTCAATGGTGGCTCAGAACCAGAGGGTTTTCCCCGAGGGGCAACCCCTTCCATCTGATCAAGGTATCAAGGCGATGCCTTCGAGCCTTGCATCCGTGGAAGGAGAACTGGTTTCTTTCCCAGAAGCTCGCACTGGGACCCATCTGTCACCGCGTAATGCTGTCGACAGATGCTTCCCGCACGGGCTGGGGGGCGGTCCTGAGGGACCGCTCGGCCCAAGGTCTATGGGACAGGCACCACCTCTCCTGGCATATCAACGCTTTGGAGATGATGGCTGTCTGGATGGCGCTACGAGCGTTCTTTCCCGACCTCAGAGGCCATCACGTAGTAGTCCGGACCGACAATATGTCGGTGGTCTCCTACGTGAACCACCAAGGAGGTCTCCGCTCCCGTCGACTATCCAAGTTGGCGGGCAGGATCCTCCTCTGGGCCCGGGGGAGACTGCTCTCTCTTCGAGCAGTCTATATCCCGGGGGCTCAGAATTTGGGGGCAGACTTCCTGTCGAGGCAGGGGCCGAGGCCCGGGGAATGGCGGCTCCACACCGAGGTAGTGGAGCAGATTTGGGAGAGATTCGGCCAGGCTCAAGTGGATCTGTTTGCGTCTCAAGAAACGACTCACTGTCCGCTCTGGTTCTCCCTCTATCTTCCAGCGCCTCTGGGCCTGGATGCCATGAGACAGGGGTGGCCAAATCTACCCCTGTATGCTTTTCCCCCCGTAGCTCTGCTCCCAGGGGTTCTGGAGAAAGTTCGCCGGGAGAAGGTCCGTCTCACATTGGTTGCCCCGCGCTGGCCGGGCAGGGTGTGGTTTTCGGACCTGGTGTCCCTCCTAGACGGCACTCCATGGGAGATTCCGGTCAGGAGGGACCTTCTGTCCCAGGCTCAGGGGAGGATCTTCCATCCTCACCCAGAACTATGGAAACTATGGGTCTGGCCCCTGAGGGGGCCCAGCTCATAGACTCTGGTCTCTCAACCGAGGTTGTGGAGACCATTCTCCACTCCAGAGCCCCCTCCACGAGGAAACTCTACGCCCAGAAGTGGAGGATCTTCACTTCTTGGTGCAGCGATAAGCGGCTGAACCCAGTTACCTGCCAGATTGGCACCGTGCTGGAGTTCCTGCAAGAAAGGTTCGCTGCAGGGTTGTCCCCCTCCACACTAAAGGTTTACGTGGCTGCCATAGCCGCTTACCACGTACCTTTGAGTGGCGCCTCTTTGGGCAGGGACCCCCTCATGGTTCGTTTCCTTCGTGGCACTCAGAGGCTGAGGCCTGCGGTACGTTCAAGGGTGCCTCCCTGGGACCTGTCCCTGGTGCTCCAGGCCTTGTCCCAGGCTCCCTTTGAACCGCTGGAGGAGATCTCAGATAAGCATCTTACCCTGAAAACACTCTTTTTGCTCGCCATTTCTTCCCTCAAGAGGATTGGTGACCTTCAGGCCCTCTCCGTGGCCCCTTCATGTTTAGAGTTTGCACCCGGTTTGGCTAAAGCATTCCTTTACCCCAGGCCGGGTTATGTGCCTAAGGTGCTGTCTAGTCCTATGCGCCACATAGTACTGCAGGCCCTATGTCCTCCTCCGTTCACTGATCATGACCAGGAGTTAAGAAACAAGGTTTGTCCAGTGCGAGCACTGGACGCCTACGTCCACAGAACTGCCACGTGGCGTAGGTCAGACCAAATCTTTGTCTGTTTTGGGGCCCCCAGAGGCTCCCCTGCTTCTAAGCCTACTATGAGCAGATGGATTTCGGAGTCTATTTCTTTAGCTTATGAGCTGGCAGGACAGCAGTGTCCACTGTCTGTTCGAGCTCATTCTACCAGGAGCATGGCTGCATCTAAGACCTTTTTCGCAGGGGCTTCCCTCGCGGACATTTGTGATGCGGCTGGCTGGTCCTCACCGCATACCTTTATTAGGTTCTACCAGTTAGACCTAAACCCCGCCTTGGGAACTCTGGCGTTGTCGTAGTGAGCTACGTTTCGCTTGGCATACTCCCGTACGCTGAGGCGGCGTGGGTATTCCTCGTTCCCAATCGCGTCATCGACGCAGTGCGAGTTCCCTTGACAGGGAACGTCTCAGGTTACTATCGTAACCATAGTTCCCTTAGAGGGAACGAGACACTGCGTCTCGCAGCCTCAGCTCCTACGCATGCCGGCCTGTTCAGACACGGTTCAAAGCTAACCCGCTTCCGGGTCGTGACGTGCCTTTATACTCCTGGGTCATGACGTAATGACGTCATCTCGGCGTCGTACACGCCCGCAGGTTGGTTTTATTGTGCTTCAAGAGACATACACGCTAAAGCGTTCCCAATCGCGTCATCGACGCAGTGTCTCGTTCCCTCTAAGGGAACTATGGTTACGATAGTAACCTGAGACGTTTTTACAGTGATATACAACTAATATTAGGCAATAGAAAATGTAGAAGAATGATACTGAAATATTTAATAGATACAAGAAACTTCAGGAGAATATAATTTTTTTACGTATAATCTTTCCCATTGTCACTTAATACTCCAGTTCAGTTGGTGGCGGTAATGCATCAAAAGTTAATAATTAACCCACCACTAAAATTAATCTGTTTATCACATAACGTGATGAAGCCTCTTTAGAAAGAATCTCTTTTCTTATTGTTTTTTTTTTAAATAAATAATTTTTATTATTGCAGTTTTATCTGACTTCTTTACAGCAGGACAAGCTTTATTAAATATGACCACAAGAAAAAGGTGAATGTAGTATTTTATTTCATAAAATCTCACATCAGAATTTTACAGCAAGATTACACCAGAACTCAAAAGGTGGTACAGAGAAAACAATATTTTGTTCAGTGTCTGATTGAAGAAAGTGAAGAGCTGCTGGATTCAGTGCAGCAGGAAGTAGGAGATCAGAGAACAGCAGAGGAACAGGAAGCTCTGACTGACGCTCTGAACACTGTTACACAGATTCCCCTCACAACATGTGGAGTTCACAAAATTAGGAACCCTAACTGATGCTGTGCGATCGCAAATAGATTTAGACACACAGCCTTTTATAACTAATGATTGGTCTCCAGAAGGACCTGATGAAAAGAAAGAAAACAGAGGTTGATTCAGTCTAAGCTGGACATTGACAGGGTTATGTCACATTCAGTGTAGTTCTCTCTTGGGTTTGTGACAGAGCTCTGAGGTTGCCCGATTGTCTTCCTGTGAGCGCGCGGCTTTGAGTGTGCGAATTGCGCGCTCTCCTCTCTGTGATGTTTTGTGTACGGGTCGTGGTGTTCGTATCCCAGCACTTCAGTCTTGTTCGGTTTTAGTTTTGCGTCAGGATTCGGAAATTCATGCTCTGTGTGTTTGTCTTGTGTTGTTAGCACACGAGATGAGTGTTCGCTAGCGCTCATGTGCTTTGTCAAGTTATGTGTGTGCGTGCAGTTCAAGTTTGTTTTCCCCTCAGGGTGGTTTTTGTTTGCATTTGTTTTCATTTTTATTAAACAAAAGCCCTTCTTCATCCTGCAATTAAGTCCTTGCCTCATCCCTTCTCACCCAAACCTGACAGACATTAGTATATGTGTTTGTGGCGAGCAGGATGGGGTCAGAAGTCGTGAGAATAGTGTGATTCCGGTGGTGTGATTGACAATGAGAGGAAGCTTAAAAGGAGGAGTGACACCAGTGCAGATGAGAGAAAACCAGGCCTGGATTTACGCTGTTTTTTGTGTATGTATGTGTGTGTGTGTCCGAACTGCGGTCGTGTGTGAGGGGCTGCTACAATTTTTGAGTTTGTTTTGTTTTTATATCAAAAATTGATAAATGTTCACCGGTTTCCGCCTCCTTCATCCCAGAACAACATACTTTGCTACAGTGATCTTTATCAAATGTTTAAACCTAAGAGAGTTTAAAAGAAGACAACTTTAATCTTCTCACCTGTTGCTTTAATGCAGTGATCTTCAGTCCCTGAACATTTTACTTTCTTTGTGCAGCTCTTCTCATCACAATAGTAACATGACTTTCCAGTGGGGACAATCGAGAAATCTACAGGAGGACAACAAGTCTTTCATTTTATTTATTTCATTTATTTACTGTAAAAAAAAAACATGTGATGAAACAATATTTTCTATTCATTGAGTTCAAAACTGATAATCCACACTATGATTTTTATTTTCTGATTGTCATGTGGAAGTTAAAAGACTGTTGATTTAGCAGATGATTATTGAAGTAAAATACCTGGAGTCTCTTGGGTGTTACACAGATCTGTGTTACAGCAGGAAGTACTCGTCTTTATATTGCCCACGTTTATGGACCCACTTAGACAGGTAGGAGTACAATGCTTCTTTGTAAAAGTAAAGCCTTCTAAAAACATGAATTGATACATTTTTTTATGGGAAACGAATTAGAAATGTCAATATTTAGCATTTTTCTAATTTCAAACAATTTTATGAAATGCCAAATTATAGGAAAGAAAAAAAAATCAAATATATGTAGAATAATCTGTATAAAATATCCCAAAAAAACCCAAGCAATTCTGTTGCAGCACCAGTAATTTAGCAGCATCTCCATCATTAAAATACAACTGTAAATTTAAATCATATTGAACTTACCAACTTCTTTTGAATAAATGCACTGAGTAGATCCACTGGGACATATTTGTACCTTTGGTTGTACACAAGAGCCCATCAGATTCAAGCACTCATAACAGCTGAGAGAGTGTCCTTTAGTAATAACACAGAGAAAGAGACATCAATTATCTGTATTTGTACCAGTAACATCACACACACTGTTTGTCTTTGTACCTGCAGTGAAAAGAGTGAAGAGAAGAAAAACTGAGATTTGTAGATCCATCTTTGAAAAGTAGGCGAGTGAAATGATACACCTGTTTCAGTGTCATTTTATAGCTTATCAAGAGGGGAGGATCTTCTTGAGAAAATTTAAATTTAATTCAGGCAGACATTTCTTGAAACATAATCTTACAGTTTACTTGCCAGTTAAAGATGAAGGAAGGTTTAAGAAGAAATTGTAAGAAATGTGTAGGTCTGTTCAAACCAACCTTCTTAAAATGATAGTTTCTATCATTAGAAATTCTATCATTTTTATTCATCCTCAAAAAACCTATATGACTTTCTTCCTTTGTAGAAATCATACATGTATATTTTTTGTTCTGCAGAAGAAATCTCAATGTAAATAGAGAGGCTTTAGTGATATTCGTTGAGAAAGACGGGAAGTTACTGAGAAGCAGGAAAAAATATTAAACAATAAAGTATTACAAAATCTGCATTTCAAGAGTAAATGCCCCACAGCTACACACTGGATGGAACATTATACATACCGTTTAAACACATCAGAGTGAGTTGCATAATTTTTTCACATTCTCACATGACTAAACAAAATGTTTTCCCTTGAGACAGTATATTGCAAGTAAAAAAGATCCTTTGACCACTGAATGTTTTCAGTTCTGCTCTGATTATTATTCAGTCACACCCCAGTAGATCCAACCGGAAGACTCATTTTATTTATTCACTTAAAATTAGAAAGCTTACATACTTGAATAAAAATTATATATTTTCTGTAAATGCAAGTGAATTAAGAGTCATGTTCTCTGTCATTTCAAATGCTACAGTGCGACTCATAATTTCCTCATGCCCAGAGAAATAAAGAAAAAGGCAATACAAGTCATGGCTCTTTTCCACCGGGGGTGCGAGATGGTACAGTATGATTCAGGACAGTAAACCCTGTTCCTCCTTGTATTTCTACCACGAACACCCTCACTTGATAGATGTATGCTGTGTATAGCTACATAGGTGTTGTCGGACACACAAGCAGACAAGTGACGGTTCTCTGTCAATCAGTCAATATTCTGCAGTGAGTTTAGCTCCACACTTTAGGTACTGGACTATTGTTTTAGAGACCCCAACAGAAGGGTCCCAAAGAAGTGGAATGGTAAAATTTTAATTAAAAAAGCTGTCCATCACAGCTGCAAGTCACAAGTTACATTTACATTGAGTCAATTAGCAGACGGTTTTATCCAAAGCGATTACAGCTTGAGGATTACAGAGAGCGATTCATCCCAAAAGGCAAAAGTACACAAGAGTGTCACAATACAAAGTTTCGAACATTGCTTGAAGTAGTATAAGCCTGGAGAATAGAGGGACTATAGGAAAGTGGAAAGTGTTTTATTTGGTGGTGGTGTGTGTGTTATGTGAGCTGCTAGAAAAGATGAGTTTTCATCTGTCTTTTGAAAATTGACAGGGATTCTGCATTCCGGATGAAGGTAGGGAGATCGTTCCACCAGCAAGGAACGGTGAACGAAATTGTTCTTGAGACTGATTTTGTGCTTCTCTGTGATGAACCACAAGTCGTCACTGGCACAGGATTTAATTGGGTCATCAAGCAAAATAAAGAGTAAGCACAGCAACTATAGTGAAAACAATGCAAGCAAAATTAGAACTATAGCAAAACATTTTTCTGTAGTTTATGTGTATACATACCATTGTTCTGTGTTGTTACAGTGCAAGTCAAACTTGACAGAGACAGAGGAACATCATGTTGTGATTTTGTTGTACTAAATAATGACCCAGTAGCTGATTGTGACATTTCTAGCTTTAGAAATGATCCATGTTCTGTTATTTAAAAGAGAAATAGAATATAAACAAATAATGGTGAAAGGGCATTATTGTGGCTGCTCCTCACTGTCAAGATGTCATGAGTGTTGCCCCTGAGACTCCTCCCTCTCTCCAGCAGAGGGCTCCATCTCCTAAATTTTAGTGAGAAATTCCTTGGACTTCATTTCCCATAACCCCATTCCTGGACTGATTACTGTTTCCTATTCCTTGAAAACTTCCTATTTTTCTTCCAAAGAAAAATAAATATTTCTCGCAACTGGAAATGAATGTAAAAGGATACATTTGATCAGACTAGAAGACATTGGGACTGAGAAAACACACTGGAGGTGTACTGGAGTTTTCTCGAGATAATAAATTGCTAAAACCAAAAGAGCACAAAATCGAGTAATTTCAGATTTATTTTCTTCTCTTTTGTCTTGTCCTGTCTCATCACGTCAAATTATATGTAATAATGTATGGACATGTATAGAAAAAACAAACTTAGTTGTCACAAACCTGGTTTAATTTAACAGTTGGAGGCATCTGCATTTGCTACGTTCTTGTTTTAACCAATGTTTTAGCAAAAGTGTGTTCCCTGTCAAGGGAACTCATGCTGCGTTGACAACAATGGGAATGCCTTAGCGTAATTGTCTCATGATGCACAATAGAACCAACATGTGTGAATGAACCAGGAGTATAAAGGTGTGCTGTGCACCGGAAACGGAAGCTTTAATGTCTTCAGCAAGCGCTGAAGCGAAATGTGTATATATGTAAGATATGCTGAAGCAAACAAGCAGTGATTGTGTCTCTCCCTGCCCATGCTACTATGTGAGCAGGGATGCACAGAGTCTTTGCATTGTTTGTTTGGAAGCGGAGCATGCACAGTCAGTTTTTAAGGTCACTGGCTACGGTACAACTAGCAGTTACTCTGCAAGAGAATACGCTCGGCTCCCGCATGGCTGCTTTTGATTTATTTATAGTTGCCCAGGCAGGTGTTCAGGGATTGTGTCATTCCCTGCCCTTGTTTCATGGCAGTGATACACACGCCGCTTGCCCAGGTTGCATGGGAGAGGAGCAAACACTCTAAGACTGAGGTTTAGGCTCAGCGGCAATCGCTATTGTGGGGATCGCAGTTAGATCCGCTGTTCCCCGGTAGGTCTACCCTCACCCAAGATCCGGAAGCCCGCACTGTGGCGGTTTCTTCCGACTTGGATAAGGATGCTGGGCTACAAAGATAATAATAATCAACCACCACCAATGTGCAACATCCACCTGGGTGATGCAACGGCAGACATATTGTGTCAGAATGGTCATCACACACCAGCTTACTGATGGAGAGGAGACAGAGCAATACAACCAATCAGTATATGGGGATGAATAGGAAGCCATGATGGACCAAACGATCCATTTCGGAGGAGCTGGATGTTCTTAGCGTCTCTAAGAACCACGTGTTCTTCTCGCCACGACGGGTTTGAGCCTTGGTGGGATGCACTTTTTCCGTCTAGATTTTTGCATCTAGACAGCAGATGAAGATTACCCAAGGGGCAACCCACCTCCAATAAATAAGGTCACGTGGCAGTGCTACACGCCTTGGTTATGTATAACATTTCTGGTTTCCCTGCAGAGACATGATCTGCACCGCAACCATGTTTCTTTTCACTGTGCTACACTGTGTTTCACTGTGCTACACCGTGGTATCCCGGAGGCACACATGTCCAAGTCGGAACTCCCAAGTTGCCGCCCATGCTGTAGGTTGCACTGAGGAGTTTGCTCCATCTGAGGAGGCTCATAGAGCACTCCAGGTTTCCCCTGCTCTGGAGGGAATGTTCGAGAAATGAATTTTCCAGAGGCCAGCCATGAGAGGTTTGAACGCGACACATTTTCGGCTGTGCTTCCAATGCTTCTATGCAATGAACCTCATTAACAATTTGTTGATCCTTGGCTCAGTCATGGCAGTTATCAGTCCTGGATCGAGATGTCATTCTCGCTTACTGGAAAGAGCTGCGGCTAAGACTGTACGCAAGAAGAGGTGCTGTATTTTCATTTGAGGACCACCTTCTTAAGCATTGGGTGTGACCCTGTGTCGTTGTCAGCCCGTCTTTCCCCTGTGTATCATCCCACCAGCAGTCAATAGCATACAGAAGTCAATGTTTACAAGAATAGACCAATCAATCACTGAGCAGTCGAGACTGCTGGGCCTCATGGCAACAGCTTCCAGTGTTTTCCATTTGGTCATAAGTACATGTGGCCCCTTCAGTGGTGGCTCAGAACCAGAAGGGTTTCCCCGAGGGCAACCCCTTCCACATTATCAAGGTCACAAGCCAAGGTCTATGCGCTTTAGATAGGTGGAAAAATGTCTGACTTTCGTCCCAGAGGCCCGTTCTGGGAGCGCTATGTCACCATGTTTGCTTTCGACAGATGCCTATCTCACGGGTATGGGGCGATCCTAACAGATCGCTCACCATAAGGTCTGTGGAGCGGATGCCATCTCTCCTGGCACTCGAGCTGCTAGAGATGGTGTTAGTCCGGTTGGCTCTTTCCCAGACCTTAGGGGACATTATGCTGCCGTCCAGACGGGTAACACATCGGTAGTCCCCTACATAAATCAGCGGGACCCATGTTCGGACCAGCTTGACAAGTCGGCATGACAGATCCTCCTCTGGACCCTAGGGAATTACCTCCTGGGGTCCCAAAACTTGGGAGTAGATGTCCTGTTGAGGCACTGGTTGATCTTTTTGTGTTACTAGAGATGACTCACTGTCCGCTTTGACTCTCCTGCTCCATTTGGACTAGACACTTGTGTCAGATGTAGCCAAGGCTGCAGCTGTACTCTTTTACCCTGATCGCTCTGCTCCCAGGAGTTCTGGAATTGGCTGGGGCGAGTGTGGTCCATGGACCTCTCGTCCCAGGCCAATATAGTATAATACTTCCTCGCCCGAAAATGTGGAAACTGTGGGCTTTGCCTCTTCCTCACAAGGAAACTGTATGCCCAGGAGTGAATACTCCCTTCTCGGTTGAGCAAGAAGCAACTAAACCTAGTTACCTTCTAGTCTGGGATCGTTATTGCAAGTCAGACTCACTGCAGGGTTATCCCCTTCCACACTAGAGGTCTATGTGGTTGCCATAGCTGTTTACCACCCCTTTATTAATTGTTTCCTCCATGGCACTCTGAGGCTGAGGACTCCAGTATGCTCTAGGGTTCCACCTTGGGACTTATCCCTGGCATTCCAGGGCCTTCCCAGGTCTTCTTTCTCTTTCTACTCTTTCTCCCTCTCTTAGGAGATCTTAAGCCACTAACGTGGCTCAACTCTTCGTACTGCAGGCACTCTGTAGTAAATGTCAGTAGGAATTCTCTAGGAATCTGCAGTCCAGTCTGAGCACTGGACGCTAATGTCCTCAGAGCTGATGCCCTGTGGCACAAGCCAGATCAACTGTTTGTCTGCGGGGCCCCCGAGGGGGATCCAGCAACTCACAGACCTTAGCAAGTGGTTACTTGAGGCTATGTATCTTGCCAAGAGTCGGCCGGACTGCCTCCTTGGTGGTCCGAGCCCACTTCACTTGGAGCGTGGCACTTACAGCAGGAGTATCTCTTGCAGATCTTTGCGATGCAGGTGGCTGGTCCTTCCCGCATAAATTCTTCAGGCTCTACCAGTTAAAACTCTATTCTGCTCTGGGAACATGAGTGTTATCATAGTGAGCTATGTTTCGCTCTGCATGCCCCGTCCCTGTGGTGGTGTTGGTATTCTCATTCCCACTGCATTTTCGACGCAGTGTGAGTTCCCTTGACAACATCTCAGGTTACATACTTAATGTAGTGCTGAAAGATCATTATTATGGAAGCTTATTTCTGCCACAGTTGAGAAAAAATATGATTCATTTGACATATGAGTCATAATAATGAGAAACTGTCTTGTAATGATGACTCACAAGAAAGGCTCAATAACAACTTTTATATCTGGTATTCAAGATACTTGTGTATCTTGAAACAATGAGAAACTTTGTGACTTAATGACTTAATGTTTTATAATGATGAGAAACTTTGAGATTGAGATGCACTTTGTTGCTGATCCTTACAGATCCTTATATAACATCACATACTGAAAGAAAAGCAATGCTCACTGTATTCACAAACAAATTTACAATTTACAGTAATGCCACAAAGCATCACTAAAACAGATTTGGATGTAGTGCTAGTCGGTCAAAGCAAAAACCATCCATATATTTGGACTGAAATTGTGCAACATTTGTTGGCAGTGAGCAGCAACTGGAAATATTCTCACAATTGACAATAATGTTGTATAACATTAACACTGAATAACAGTTATAAAAGTAAAAAAAAATAGAAGAGGAAACATAAGCTTAAAACAAACAATTCATAAGTAGATGTAAATTGTATGGTGCTACGTAATGTAAAAGACTACACTTTTATACAGAGGCAGTACTCTACTCAACTCTAACTTCCATCACCCACACATTGAAATCACAAGATTTTGTTTATTTCGGCTCTACACAACCACAAGTTTGTGCAACTGGCCTTCGTTGGAAGCCTTGAACCTGTGTGAATTTAATGACAATAGTTTTTCCCAAAAAGGATCATAACCAGTGCAGAATCTAAAAAACCAAGTGTGTGCCAGATTCCCGAAGGAAAGCGTTTAAATAGTTCAAGTTGTTCTCTGGGAAATGAAGAGTCCTCAGAACCTTTCACAATGGGGTGCAAGTTTTCATACACATAGGAAATTTAATCAAGATGACTGATGGCAGTGGAAAGCATGTTTGCCCACTGCTCAATAACATAGGCAGGCTCTTGAATCATTTTTTGTGGGCAAGTTCTTGTAAGATTTCCTCTCTATTGTTCTGTTGGTGTTTTATAACAGCTATAACCATCCAAAACTTCAAATAGTTGTTGAAGATAGATTGTCATGCTTCAAAGACTGCTCCTTATGACTGTGGAACAAATTTTAGGAAATTCTCAAAACATTGCTTTTCGCACTTCCAAAAGTGGTCTGCTCCAGGATTACTGGAGCTATTTTCACAGGAAGGTACTTTTCCTTTTGTCATCCAAAGGCAAGTATACAGCCTACACTTCCCAGTGTATTTTCCCAAAATCATACCTAAGGAAAGACACCTTGAAAGAGCTCCCAATTGTGCACTGTTCATCAACTCATATTATTTCATACCCTAACACACTTTCATCCAAAAATTGAGCAATGAGTTCTGGGAGGACATAACCAGGGTGGACAACAACTCTTTATTTGTTCACTATATGCAATGTTGTTCAAAGGTGAGAGAGGTCATCCAAACTTAATAATAATCCACATTAAAAATGTGTCCAGTGAAAAATATGGCAGTGTTCCAAAGCAATCTTATTTATCTAGGAATATTGGAAAGACATATCTGGTTCCATGTTCCCAATGTAAATAACTTTTGTGTTATCTGTATTGTTGTTCACTTCTTGTGTACTGGATGCCACATTGATTTCCTGTACCATATGCGAGCCTGAGTTACTTTTCTTCTTTGTTGTGAGGTAGAATCATAAAAGTGGCAACCTGGTGTCTGCATACAATTTTACGTTTACATTCATGCATTTGGTTGACACTTTTATCCAAAGCAACTTACATTGCATTTAAGGAACACACTGACATTCTAATCAGTGCTTGCTTTCCCTGGGAATCAAACCGATGGCATTGACGTTGTAAACACCAATGCTCTCCTGGTTGAGCTACAGGAAAGCTGTAATTTTCCATAAATTCTATAGACATTTCTTTGTAATCCTTTAAATCCACCTCAATCTCAGTGATGTCTCCCTCAGGGCTTTTTCCATCTGCAAAAAACACCTCGAGAGCTTACTGAATCAAATCAGATTTCTTTGATTTTCGTGTGCCACCACCCCTTCTTGTTCTCACTTGTTTAAAGATTTCATCTTCTGTATCTTAATTCATCCATCCTAATTCTACCTTTCTCCTAGCCTTCTGAGCATTCTTTGTTGCAAGTTGTGACAGAATCATCACACTTAAGTTTTGTGGAGATTTTAGATTTCAATCGCTCCAAACGTTTAGATTTTTTAGATTTGTAGCTGATGGTGTGTAGATTTAAGTCTTAATTTATATTTGCATACAACAGGTTGTTTTACCCCTATTTCATTGAAAATGATGTTTGGATTGTGACTGTTTGATTCAGTTTTGAACTTACTTCAGCACTGCCTCACATGGGGTCTGTATCGATAGTTCAGGAACAGTTCCCTAGTTCGGGCTGTGTTTAAAGTGTTTGGTTTTGTTCTGTATGCTGTTAATCATGCTCAACACACCAGCTCTGAAGGTGAAACGTGTATAATTAGTAGCATATACATAGCACTATTTCGTCTCACTTTTCACTTGTGTGTTTAATGTTCAATGATTAACAAACGTGACATCTTTAAAGAGAACAAAGAGAAACGACTTGGTGAACATAACCTGTCCCTCTTGTGATCACACAACCGTAATTCTTAAACCATGCAAAATGTTTACGATATGCTAAGTTTGAACTTACAATTTTAAAAAAGTATTCAGCTGTTGTCATACATACATGCTTACTTTCAAAACTGATATTCATGATGTGGATGCCTTTCAGATTTTTTTTAAATACTTTTTTTTACTTTTTTGAAGACATTTCAAGAAAGTGTCGTGTTATTATGAAAATGTTTCTCAATTATTACGAGAAAGTTACTCATTATTATGAGAAAGTTTAGCATTATTTCAAGAACATTTCTCATTATTAGAAGTTAAAGAAGTTTTTTTTTTACTCAACTGTGGCAAAAACGGGCTTTCATAGTAGAAACGGTAAAATGGAAAATATATCTTGCAGTCCGGATGGAGCAAAGCTGATGTGCGCCTTTGAATACTACTGCTCTAGAGATTCATGACTGAACTAGATACACTACATATACATTTAATATTTATATAACCTTGAGTTTAATAGTAATAGCATTCTGAAAAGCAGTTACTGTAAATGAAACATGTATACAGCATTTAGCAACAACTTGGGATCGTTGTTGATCGTTGCCATTGCATAAACTTTATTACCTCTTTAATTAGAAATACCTCTATGCTGCAGGAGTTTAAAGCTAAACTCAAAACTTATCTTTTTACTTTGGCTTTTAATTGAAGCTGATTTGTGCTGTGTCTGTTCGGTGTCAACATTTATGTTGTATACAATGTGAAATGCTGGCGGTACTTAATATAATGTACCGAACCTTGGACAACTGTTGTTTTTAATGGTGCTATATAATTAATGTTGAGTTGAGTATAATGTACTGAGCATAATTGAATACACCCTCTCTAAACAAATCACTAACACCATTCCATTCATATGGAAATATGGCAAACGTCTCAGGTTACATATGTAACCCTAGTTCCCTAAAGAGGGAACAAGACGCTTTCTTGTGATTGTCTCGTGAAGCACAATGAAATCGATCGATTGAGTGTGAATGCACGTCAAGGGATGATGACTTCATGAAAAAGGAGGATGCAGGTGCGCCGGAAGCTGGGAGAGTCAACTAGAAAGTGTCTGAAGTAAGACACCGGCAGGCACGTAGGCGTTATGAATATGAGCTCTGCGCTCCCCTCCTTGGCCACCAGAGGGAGCTCACACATATACTGACACTACACTACATTTCCCATCATGCAGTACACTGGACTGATTACACACCAGCTGGACACCATTATGACTGTTTGTTACACCAGCTGTTTCCCATCATATGAACTATAAAAGACTCCTTCACCCATTCACAAACTGCGAAGTCTTGTTTAGCTCTGGTTGACATTTCTGAGCGTTATTTCCACTGCCTGATTTTCTGTTACTATTCCTGCCTGTTTATCCTGTTATTGATTCTGCCTGTTTGCCTGTGTTTGATCCTGTTCTGCCTGCCCCGACCTGTGCCTGGAATAACGCTTCTGATTGATATCTGCCTGTCTTGACCAACCGCCTGGATTATCGTACCTGATTCTGTCTGCCTGCTTTTCTGACCCCTGCCTGGATTACCGTTTATGTATGATCTCTGTTTGCCCTGACCTCCTGCCCGTACGACCACTCTTAATAAAGACCAGCACTTGGATCTCTGCCTGTGAGTCCCCCTCTGTTACAGTAGGAGGTGTGGCAGAATGACGCAGAGTTTAGTTCCCTCTTCAGGGAACCAGGGTTACATGCATAACCTGAGACCATTCGCTTTCAAAACGTTGAATCGAAACTCTATGGAAACGAGTATGCCGATGTCACCACAGTGATGAAGGCCGAAAGCAGATTGCGAGCCAGAGCAGTCTCCCCAGAGACTGCATGCATGGTCCGCCCTGGACCAGAATTAACCTTCCATCCTTCTTTGGCGTATCGAGACCAAAATGTTTTTGGCGCTATATATTGGAGTGAGGTAACACTCAAGCGCCGCCTCCAATTTCAGTGACCTATAGTCATGCCTCTTTTTTTAAAGGATTTTTAAAAAGTAAATAGCTAGCATCCTCAGATGCTAACCGTGCATACTCTGCTCCTGAAAAAAAAGAGAGACTGCACAGAGACCGCGTGTATCCCTGCCCGGGATCTGTAGGTAGGGCAGGGAGGAACACACAATCCAAACTCCTATTCACTCGTTTTCAGGTTTCAGGAACAAAGTAATTTCTTTAAATCGAAACACTCAGGAACTCGACACACCAAAAGAAACAAATGAGAGAGGAAACACAGGAAGGATATACAGAGGAGAGGATTAGATGAAGAGACACTGCTGACAAGACTAAAGAGGTGATGATTACGAGACAGGTGAGTGGAAAACACTGGAAGAGCACATGAGGAACCAGGAAATGAACAGATGACAGGACAGAAGCGTAACATGTTCACTTGTTAATCGAGGATTGTTTTTAACCTGTACTAGAAAATGTTTATAAACATTATTTATACATAATTCTCACTAAGCAATATTCTCTTACATCAGAGCAGATAGTTCACCCAAAAATGTAAATTCTGTCATTAATTACTCACCCTCGTACCATTCCAAACCTGTAAAACTTTCGTTCTTCTTCAGAACACAAATAAAGACATTTCTGTTGAAATCCTAAGAGATTTAGATTTATTCTCTATTTACAGCTATGCAACTACCACTTTGATGCTTCATAGTTCATAACGAGATCTGTATGAATTGAGTGGTTTAGTCCAAATTTTCAGAAGAGACACAATCTATTCATTTGATGAAGAGTTTGAACTTAAGCTTTTATTCACACATGAACATTCTGTCAGGAATCACTGGAAATAACAGAATCCAAGTGCAGAGATGATCTATGAATGGGGATTTATTCAAAATAAAGGGAGTAACAATGTGGAAGAGTTGAACAGGAGACTTGAGATTTTTTACAAGTGATTTGATCACAGGACTGAGCAACCTGGAATTCAGCAGACCGTAGAGTCCTCAGGCTGGACAGGACAAGACTCTTAAATTGATAAAGTAAAACAAGTAACAACAGGACAAAGCTAGATGGTAGATACGTGTAAGCACAAGATTAACAAATAAGAGAGAAAATATTCTAAATCAACAAATCTGAGAGACTGAACCAAACAAAAACTAGAATAACACAACTAAAGAAGATAAAATAATAAAGAGAAGTCGAGCAAAAACTACACGGATACAAGAAGCTGCAGGAAGAACTCTGAACAACCAGATCTTAGTAAGAACACAATTCTAGAGAACGATCCAATACATGAACACAACAATCCAGCAAAGACATAAAGCAAGAAAGTACAATGTAAAGAGAGTAGAGCACATGAGAACGAGCTGAGAACAATTAGTGAAACAAGGGCTGAATAAAGGGCCGTTGTAAAGGGAAACCAGCGAGGTTCTTTCTCATGTTACGCAGGTTCATTTGAGCTTCTGTTTAAGTTCTCTGAACAGTATTTAAAGGTAATAAAAGTCTTACTTCAATCTGTTCATCATATAAAGCAGTTGAGTTTCCTCTGAAAGAATCTCTTTTCTTATTGCTTTTTTAAAGAAATTATTTGTATTATTGCAGTTTTATCTGACTTCTTTACACCAGGTCAAGCTTTATTAAATATGACCACAGGAACAAGGTAAATGTAGTATTTTATTTCATAAAATATCACATCAGAATTTTACAGAAAAGTCACATCAGAACTCAAAATTACAGAGAAAACAATTTTCTGTACAGCTTGTGTGATTGTAGCATGTGAAGAGCTGCTGGATTCAGTGCAGCAGGAAGTAGGAGATCAGAGAACAGCAGAGGAACAGGAAGCTCTGACTGACACTCTGAGCACCGTTACACAGATTCCCCTCACAACATGTGAAGCTCTGAACTTCAGGAATCGATGATACAGTGGCATCACAGATAGATTTAGACGCACAGCCTTTTACAACCACTGACTGGCCTCCAGAAGTCCCTGATGAAAAGAAAGAAAACAAAGGTTGATTAAGTCTAAGTTGGACATTAGTATATGTAATTGTGGCAAGCAGGATGGTGTGATTCTGGTGGTGTGATTGATAATAAGAGGAAGCATAAAAGGAGGAGCGACACCAGTGCAGATGAGAGAAAACCAGTCCTGGATTGACGTTGTGTTTTGTAATGTTTAAATGTTCGCCGGATCCCGCTTTCTTTTTCCCAGAACAACATACTTTGCTACAGTGATCTGTATCCAATATGTAAAGCTAAGAGAGTTTATAAGATAACCACTTTAATCTCCTTCCTTTTCCAGACTCTTACCTGTTGCTTTAATGCAGCGATCTTCAATCCCTGAGCAGCTCAGTGTGTTTGAGCAGCTCATACCATCACAATAGTAACATGACTTTCCATTGGGGACATCAGAGATATCTACAGGAGGACAAAATGTCTAATCAGACATTCAGAGTTCAAAACAGATAATCTGCACTTTTATTTTCTGATTGTCATTTGGAAGTTAAAAGAGTTTTGATCTTAGATGCAGATGATTATTGAAGTAAAATACCTGGAGCATCTTGGGCGTTACACAGATCTGTGTTACAGCAGGAAGTACTCGACTTTACAACGCCCATGTTTATGGACCCACTTTGACAGACAGGAGCACAATCTTTATTTTTCACTTTAGAACTAGCGCCGCCTAAACATGAATTGATAGAGGGAAGACAAGTTAAATTGCACATTATTTTGATGTAAAAAGTATTGTAAATATCAATATTTAGCATTTTTCTCATTTCAAACCATTTTTTAAAATCCACATTCATAGCAAAGAGAAAATAAATGAAATATCAAGTACGTATGTGTAGAATTTTCTGTATAAAATATTCCATAAGAAAAACAAGCAATTCTGTTGCAGCAGCAGTAATTTAGCAGTATCTCCATCAATAAAATACAACTTTAAAATGCAATCATATTGGACTTACCAGATTGTACCAGTGCTGTTGAACTCGTGCACTGAGAAAATCCACTGGGACATGTTTTTACCGTTTGTCCTGCACAAGAACCCGTCATACTCATGCACTCATAACAGCTGAGAGAGTTTCCTTTAGTAATAAAACAGAGAAAGAGACATCAATTATCTGTATTTGTACCAGTATCATCACACACACTGTTTGTCTTTGTACCTGCAGTGAAAAGAGTGAAGAGAAGAAGAACTGAGATTTGCAGATCCATTTTTGATCAGGAGGAGAGTGAAATGACACACCTGTTGCACTGATCATTTTATACTTTATCAAGAGGGGAGGATCTTCATGAGAAACTGAAAATGTAATGCAGGCAGACATTTATTGAAACCTGATCCGACAGCTTACACAGTTTACTTGCCAGTTAAGGATGAAGGAGGTTTAAGAAGAATTTGCAAGAAATGTGTAGGTCTGCTTGAGCCAACCTTAAAATGATAGTTGACCCAAAAATGTAAATTTTTAAATAATTTATTCACCCTCATAAACCTGTATGACTTTCTTCCTTTGTAGAACACATAAGTATATATTTTTTGTTCTGCATAAGAAATTCCGATGTAAATAGAGAGGCTTTAGTGATTGTTATTCATTGAGGAGGATGGGAAGTTACTATGGAAGCCCATTTCCGCCACAGTTGAAAAAAAGATTATTTAAGTCGAAATAATGACTTAGTATCTGGAAATAACGAGAAACTTTCTCGAAATAATGACTTAACTTCTCGTGTTTCTTCACATGGTCATAGTGTGTAAATGCGAGATCACAGCAAACATGACACGTTCTGTAAAACAGCTGTTAAAGTCAGTGTGTTAATCAATAATATAATTAAAGAACAGGGATGATAAATCATTAGTATATAAGAGGGGATTCCATAGTATATAGTATTTTATTCATTTGTATTTTTGTGTATGAACAAGCAACAGTGATCGATGGATTTTAAACAGAGGAATTATTTGTTGTATTATAATGAAAAGAATGTATGTGTATGAAATGTTATAGTATTGTATTATAGTGACTCTTTATGATGAACCTGCACATCAAAGAGCATCCGCGAAATTCGCGTTAATATTAACACATGTACCCATGCATTTTATGAAGACGTTACACTTAAACTTAACGAATAAATCCAGTATTAATCAGAAAGTTTTGTAAATCAAGCAAGTTTTGAATTTTTCATGCAACTGTTTTCACCGGCTCTTCGATATTATAGTAACCGCCCTGCTTCTGTTCCACTTCCACACCTTCCTATGTGCATGGAAAAGTGTGGAAAATATACTGATAATCTATAATTGATGTTACTATAGATTGCATTTTATATATTACACTGACTTTAACTAAGACAGCTGTTCTTACAGAACTTGTCATTTCTGCTGTGATCTCGCATTTACATGCTTTGACCATGTGGAGAAGCAGGAGAAGTTAAGTCATTATTTTGAGAAAGATTCTTGTTATTTTGAGATACTAAGTCATTATTTCGACTTAAATAATCTTTCTTTTTCTCAACTGCATTGGAAACGGGCTTCCATAAGTTACTGAGAAGCAAGAAACAAGATTAAACAATAAAGTATTACAAAATCTGCAATTGGAGGGAACACACTGGATAGGACATGATACATCCTCTTTAAACACATCCGAGTGAGTTCCATCTTTTTTTCACATTCTCAAGCCCATGACTAAAAACGAGTATATTTAAACCAACATGCTCAAACTATGTTAAAGCTTTTGCAATGCAAGCATTGACTTGTATATGTATTTGGGTGTGTACAATTTTTGTCTATGGTTGTATAGGTATTAGTGAGTGAAAAGAATGTATGTGAATGAATGTATGAAAGGTATGATCTTTGCATGTTGAAAGTTATACATTTTAAATGTAAATATTTTGCACAAAAATCAGATGAAATGTACATTTTTGAAGCAAAGATATGTAATCTATATTATCCATGTAACAATAATCCACAGGAGAAGAGTTGAGTTGAACTCAAGTGCACTTTTCTTTACCAAAGTAATGCTGAAAGAACCTCATAAACTTTGATCTCCTGAGACACAGATAATTCAAACACACACAGGCATCTGTCGTCACACACCACAGAGTGAAGATGCCAGAAAGCTTTTTACCTTCTGTCCTTCATTCATATTTGTTCTCTCTCCCCCACTTCCTTCCCTTTACCCACTCTCCCCTTCACTCAGTTCACTGTGCATTAAAAAGTGCATTGACAGTCATGTTTGTTATCATTTGAAATGTCTCAATGCATCGGGTATAAAGGTCTCATGCCGAGAGAAACAAAGAAAAAGACAATACAAGTTATGGCTTGTTTCCACCAAGGGGTGCGATACGGTACAGTATGATAGAGTTAAGTCCAGCTCCTCACTAGACATCCAGTGAGAAGGAATGAATGTAATTTGGGCTTAATGGGTGAAGCTCGAACATCTAGCCACACCCTAACCCACAACTCTATCTCTCCACCCCATTAGACGTTCGGAGAGGAGTAGCTGAACATCATTTGACTCTGCAGTGAATAACACTTGGTCTTGCACTTTTTCTCTCCTCTTCTCTCTCTCACCTAAATATCAGCTGAGGTACTTCTCAAAAGATCATATTATCTGCTCAAAATCCATGTCTGTCATAGACACATCTGATTTCTCAACAATATGCAAAGATTGGGGAATAAAGGGGTAACAACCAGGAAAATTTCACTTTTAACCGGTGTGTGATGAGCGCACTGGATCCACTGTACCATCAACATATTGTATCGTCACACCACTGTACCATCAACCCAGTGTACTATCAACATATTGTACCATCAACCCAGTGTACCATCAATCCAGTGTATCATCATACCACAGTACCATCAACCCAGTGTACCATCAACCCAGTGTACCATCAACCAAGTGTACAATCAACCCAGTGTACCATCATACCACTGTACCATCAACCCAGTGTACATCATACCACTGTACCATCAACCCAGTGTACCGTCAACCCAGTGTACCATCAACCAAGTGTACAATCAACCCAGTGTACCATCATACCACTGTACCATCAACCCAGTGTACATCAAACCACTGTACCATCAATCCAGTTTATCATCATACCACTGTACCATCAACCCAGTGTACCATCATACCACTGTACCATCAACCCAGTGTACATCATACCACTGTGCCATCAACCGAGTGTATCGTCATACCACTGTACCCGCAACCCACTGTACCATCAACCCAGTGCAACATCATACCACTGTACCATCAACCCAGTGTATCGTCATACCACTGTACCATCAACCCAGTGCAACATCATACCACTGTACCATCAACCCAGTGCAACATCATACCACTGTACCATCAACCCAGTGTAACATCATACCACTGTACCATCAACCCAGTGCAACATCATACCACTGTACCATCAACCCAGTTTACCGTCAACCCAGTGTACATCATACCACTGTACCATCAACCCAGTGTACCGTCAACCCAGTGTACATCATACCACTGTACCGTCAACCCAGTGTACATCAAACCACTGTACCATCAATCCAGTTTATCATCATACCACTGTACCATCAACCCAGTGTACCATCATACCACTGTACCATCAACCCAGTGTACCATCAACCCAGTGTACATCATACCACTGTGCCATCAACCGAGTGTATCGTCATACCACTGTACCCGCAACCCACTGTACCATCAACCCAGTGCAACATCATACCACTGTACCATCAACCCAGTGTACCATCAACCCAGTGTATCATCATACCACTGTACCATCAACCCACTGTACCGTCAACCCAGTGTACATCATACCACTGTACCATCAACCCACTGTACCGTCAACCCAGTGTATCATCATACCACTGTACCATCAACCCACTGTACCGTCAACCCAGTGTACATCATACCACTGTACCATCAACCCAGTGTACCATCAACCAAGTGGATTCTGAACAATGGCGGTGATTGGTAAGAGACCCTTGACATGATTGCAAAGTGCAATGGGTGTACAGCAGTTCATATAAATGCATATTTTAATCATATAAAAAACTATAAAAATTTAATAGATTCATGTTGTACTATTTAAAAAAAAATGGCAATAGGGCATTTTTTGTGGTTGCTCCTCACTAATATCATGATGTCATGAGTGTTGCCCCTGAGACTCCTCCCTCTCTCCAGCAGAGGGCTCCATCTCCTGGGTTTTAGTGAGAAATTCCTTGGACTTTATCTGCTATAACCCTTTTCCTGGACTGATTACTGTTTCCTATTCCCTGGCCTATTTAAGCATGTAACGTCTTGTTTTGGTGGACATTTATGCGCATTTATTTCCACAGTTTTATCAGTACTGTGTTGTGACAGTAACAACTACTGTCTTCTTTAATAAAGCTACATTTGGATTTGTGCCCAAGCTCATCCAAGTCTTTGTTCCAGTTTATGGATCCCTCTTTCAATGCACATTCAATTTTCCTAAATTGTGGATATTTTTAAGTCTAGTTTGAAGATGTGTCTTTTTAGTATGGCTTTTATATCTAATAATACTGATCAAGGGGTGTTCAAGAAAGCAGGTTGTGTGACATTCCCTGATATGTTTAAGGGTAAATGGATGGATAACTCAACTTTCAGTTCTAAACGATTTTAAAGATTTTGGGTGAATTATCCCTTTAACCACAAATTCAAACTCACAAACCCACACAGGTTTGAAACCACTTGAGGGAGAGTAAATGATGACATAATTTAAATTTTTAGATGAACGATCCATTAATGATCAATCCATTGTGGGAACTGAAACCAACACGAGGAAAACTGGTCCAGAACTGAAAGTATTTAACTGAAACATTTCTGATTTAGCCAAGCTAAAAACTGTCAATATTAATATTTTTTTATATTATTGTCTGCGTATAAAGATGTAATCGGCACAATAAATCTAAAATACAACCTTAAAATGGCATACATAAAAAAGCTAGAAAAACCAAATATATACATAAACAATGAAACAGGTCTCAATACATATTGTTCTAAATATTGAGTAAGATGTAGTAAATTTATCCAAAACTGTTCCAATAAAGATACAAGACAAGATGGTCTGTACATTTTCATCAAATTTCCATTTTTATGTGAACTCTTTAACTCTTTCTTTAAGCAAACAGCACAACAGAAACATTATTAGATAGCCATATATATATATATATATATATATATATAGTGTAATAATTTTACATAAGTCTGCAGCAATTAAAAAATGTATTGCATGTTAGGAAAAAACCTAACCTTGGATTTGTGATGGATGACAAAGACTTCCAGCTTTTTTCCGGAAGTTTTGTAGTGGTTTCTGTTTTGTGAAAATAAAAAGCCACAGGAAGTCTTTTTGAGACAATGTTGGTTGGAGCACAATAAAGAAGGATATTTGTTTTTTATTTATTTATGTATTCTCTTGTGAAGTCTGCATGGACTTGGACTAAAATTTACCTACTCCTATTATCAACTGCAGCAGCTTACTGGAGAGCTACAATCTATTAGCTATTCATTTTAGATGAGCGTTTTCATAATTTAAAAAGCTTTTGCAATGTGAATGTGGTCTAGATGTGGAATATGTTTGTGGCGAGCAGGGCGGGGTCGAGGGACCGTGAGAGCGTCACGAGAGCCGGTGGCGTGATGGATAATGAGCGACACCTGCGAGCCACCGGTGTCTCTCGATTCTCACGGAGGAGCGGAGACATAAAAGGAGGAGCGACGACAGTGAAAGGGAGAGAGGACCAGGCCTGGATTTTATGTTGTGTTTTGTGTGGGCGGCGGTCGACCGCGAGGGGCTGCCGCCATTACTTTCGTTTTGAGTTTATGTTTTATTTATCATTAAAGTCTGTTTAAATGTCTGCCGGTTCCCGCCTCCTTCCTCCCTGAACGTTCAACATTGTTACAATGTTAATTAAATGTGAGTCATTGGTTTGCAAAAATTAGCTTGATGCTTCTTTTAAGCCTCTTAAACATATATTTCAAAAATAGTAAATGTAATGATTATTTTGTCATCCAACTTAACGTGCGCATCAAAAAACCTTTTGTGTTGTTGGCTGAGCTATTCTTATCTTATAATATTTTCTAAAGCAAATATTAATATAGGCCTACCGGTATATGAAATATATAATAACACAGATACAAAAATAATACGTATGTGTTTGCTGATTGTATTGCATCGGTGTACAAAACATCATATTATAATTTTTTCCCACTTATAATGTATGTATTTGATCTTCATGAATGCAGTGTATGCATCAATTTGTGTATGTGTGATGGACACTGTTAGAAGTGGTTTATGTGAAATGAAGAAGCTAAATCCCCTCTGTGGGTTTGGGTTTTTTCCTTTTTGTGCAATGTTCTTAAAATTAATTTTCCATTTGATGTTTAAAATTTCAGGGATGCAGGCACATTTACCCTTTAACAAACAGCCACAAAGCTACTAGTTTATTTTGACTTTTTTAAAAAAAACCAAGCCACTTCAAATTATTATTATTAAAGTTTAGGTGTTTGTATTTGTTTATTTACAGTCTTAAGGGCTGATTCTTTGTTTAGTTTCCAAACAGCGTGTAACATAAATCTAAAATGTTCACACGTCTTTGTGTTTCATTGCAAACGTGTTGAATTTGTGCGTGTTTCAACAGCTTGGTAACCAAACTCCTTTTTTAAGGCAAGTCATTTATAAAACTTTATTACTCACCACAAGAGAATACATCAATATTTTGTCTAAATTTGCAAACTGTTGTTCATAGCAAGTTAAAAATACTACCTCAGTTTTTACATGATTTGATGTCCACATTTTGTTCATGAAATAACAATGGCTGAAGCATTTTTATCTTACAGAAGTAGCCAAATATATATTTAATGACATTTGGAAGCAAACTTGTTTGACCAGTTTTAAACAAGAATTTGATCTGCTGTAAAGTGTATCAACAGCAGGCCGCTGGGTGTCTCTGCAGGCAGTTCACACTTACAAATGATTCAGGTGTGGTAAACGGTATGCATATATGGCTTGCTGTTTGAGGAGAGGCTTCAAGCTCGGTATTTAGCCGAAACCCAGAACACACCCTCGTATTCCTGGCTGTGATTGGAACAACCAAGAGTGAGGAGTTGGGTGATGAAGGAATGCTGGAAACAGTCAAGAGTTGTAGGTGAGTCAAAAAATGTCTATATATGCGCTTCCTCTTATGCTGATAGGGTGAGGTGGAATTATTGCTGATGACGAGTTGATTGCATTGATCATTTGAATATGCTCCTCCTGAACTTTTCCAATAAAACATCATTTGTTATAATACAGAATGTACAGTGAATAGACATGTATTATAACATGTTCAATAAAACCACATGATTACTTGCTTTTGATACTTAATTTGCCATGCTGTAATAATGTGATTACTTGTAAGCTGCATGTAAAGAATATATCAGTCTGCAGATTCTCTAGAGAAGGTGTCATCAATTAAATTTTCGAAAGCTCCGGTCCTTCCCAGTGGAGGTCTGGAAAATACTTTGTTGGTAGAGTTATACATTTCTGGTGGTAGGGGCAGCCGTCGTGCTTTGGAAAATACTCAAAATAGTCAACAAAGTTGGGAATCTTGGGCCCTGAAAGCCAAATAATTTTTACCAATATTTACCTAAAAATTACGTATTTATCGCAACTGGATATAAAAGGTTAGATCATGTATTTTATCAGGGTATTTTTATGTGTTAGTATTTTATGGCATATAGAAGACTTTGGGGGTTCAGGGTTTACCTCTTAAGAAAAATAGAGGCCATTTTTATATTCTGTTCTAAGTAATAAAATACTAAAAAACTAAAAATTACACAATATGATAAGCAAAACTCTCATCATAAGCACGAATTATTTCAAATGTTTTGTCTTCCCTTGCCATTTGTAAATAATTCCAAATGATAATATTGTTTATAATGAAATGCTCTTAATATGTGGATTAATGGGGATAAATGTATGGAAAAAACTAAACTTAGTTGTCACAAATCTGGTTTATTTAAACAGTCAGAGGTGTTTGTATTAGATTCATAAAATGTGTTTCCTACGTTATAGTTTTTTTAAAAAATGTTTTATCGGTGTGCAAGAAAACTTTTCCCTCACCCACACGCATTTTTGTTTGGAAAAGTCCTAACGCTCAGCATCGTCGCGCGCATTTTTACTGGAAATATCCTAATGACAGCCTCTCATAAAATAGTCACACAGTTCCAACCCCTTTATCACCCCTTTACTCATTCATTATCTCAGCATCACTCGGTTTGGTTCATCATTCACCACAGTGCATACTTTTATAAGTGATTTACAGCGGTTTTACCTCATGTTGTTAATATTAATTGTGATCGCTATTGTTCACGTAGTGAAATATATACGTACAGTACAGCATATAGAAAGAAAAATCCTCCCTATAAGCAGTAACTGTCACGGTTCATGTATTCATTGTCTCCTAGTTCTGCCTGTGTGTGTATGTGTGTGTGAGTGGGGGTGTGGTCACTGATCACTGCCATCATCTCATGCACCTTATTCTCATCTCATCTAGTTCACTTCTCTCCACTCCTGTGTTGTCGAGTCGCTGTCTCTGTTTATGCTCACGCTGTTCAAGTTCAAGTTCAAGTTTTATTTGTCACGTACAAATCATACACAGTACAACATGTAGTGAAAAGCTTTGACGCCTGACCAAGAGTTCGTTTTAAGGGAGGGGAAGGGAGAGCAATGGTGAGATTGTACAGAGGGAAGGAGAAATGTACAGGTTACAGTATACTTAGTGTATACATATATATACTATGTATAATATACAATTATGTACATTTATGTACATAACATTACTGTATAATATACAATTATGTACAGTGTTTATAAATAGTGAAGTGAAATGTATATACATAAATACAGTATGTTCAGTAAGTACTACGGGTGTAAGTGTGTAGTATATGACTGTCTCTGGATCTCCAGTGTTCCACGACCTTCACTCTGGATTATCACTTCGCTTCTTCTGCACTTCAGCCCATTGGATCCCTGCGCCACTGGACATTGTTTGTTTTCTGCACTATTATAATAAATTCACTCATTTGCACTTGAATCTGGGCTTTGTGTTTTCCCTTGCAGACAGTAACAGCCCCCCTCCTCTCATCTCCATCACGGCTAAGCTAAAGTGCTTTACAGTAAATTGTCAAGTATTTTTATTGTTTAATTGTCAATTATTAATTCGTATTTATATGGGATCTTAATGGTTATCATTTTACCTGTAATTAATAGGGTAAAATTGATAGATTTTTAGTGCATTCTTATGGGGACAATTGTTTTGGTGTACGAGCATTTAGGGTTACGAGCTCGCTCTTGGAACAAATTAAACTCGTAAACCGAAGTATTACTGTATATCAGTCTGTGTGTAATAAATGGATATAATATACAAGTTTCACTTTTTCAATGGAATTAGTCAAATAAATCAACTTTTTGATTATATTCTAATTATATGACCAGCACCTGTATATCTCTCGCGTGCAATGTTTCTGCTGTTGTTAAAATATCTGACATTTTAAAAGCGTCATCTGAAGCTCTTCATGTGGAGCTTTACATCAGGAGAGTGATATTGGAGCCATAAACAACCCTGAGGCTTGTGGTGTGAACCACTCCTTTGTTTTGCTCACTTTAAACTGTAGAAACGGTAATTTGGAGCAAATATGTGCCGCAGTCTCATGGTGAGACTAACAAAGCCGAGGTCTGTCATTTGAATTTTCCTTGCTCTAGAGCAGGGGTCTCCAAACTTTTCAGCCAGAGGGCCGCATTAACTGTGAAACAGCAGTTCGGGGGCCGACTACACACTTGAGGTCCAAATAAAAAACAATCAAAACATGGATGTTGTTTTTTATTATTTATTATTTATTATTTTATTCAGTTATTACTTAATAACACAATGATACAATACACATGGACACCTGTATTGGTGGGAATGGTGAAATTGTTTCCTGGATGCCAAAATAGCAGACATTTCTGGCTTTAGATTTGATTTCCCTAACATCAACAGTGACCTGAGATTATCATCGGACAAGTTTGTTCTCAAATTGTTCTTCACATATTTTATTCTTGAAAATGTTTGTTCACACATGTATGTTGTTCAAAAGATTAAAATGTACATTGATGCAAAAGTTTTGATATTAGGAATGTCTTCCTTAGGCAAAAACGGGGAGAAAAACGTTTCAGGTTACTTAGAGGGAACGAGACACTGTCGAACGCATATGGGAACGCCTTAGCGTGATTGTCTCTTGAAGTGCAATTGAACCCAGGTGTGCGAGTGCACGTCGCCGAGGGTGACGTCATGAGCAAGGAGTATATAAATAGGATAGAGGATAGAGGATAGAGGATAGAGACGTGGAAATATGCGTCCTTCAGATCTATCGTGACAAGCCAGTCCTCAGACCAGCTTTGTACTATGATCTGCTTCAGAGTCAACTTTCTGAATCTCAGTCGCCTGACGGATTCGTTCAGAGCGCGAAGATCTAAAATAGGACGCAAGCCTCCTTCCCACGATGAAGTATCGGCTGTAAAAGCCCGGACCTCTGGCTGAGAGAAGAACATATCCTATGGCCTCTTTCCCCAGCAAGTCGACTTCCTGTCCCATGACCAGAGCCTGCTCGGGGACCACCAAGGTTGGCAGAACCCCTGAAAAATCTGGGTGGATGGACCCGGAACAAAGTAGCGTATCCTTCTGATACGGTACGCAGGACCCACTGAGAGATACCTGGCAAACGTAACCATGCTGCCATGAAATCTACTAGGGGTATCAGCCTCTCGAGACTGACCTCTGGACAGATATATTTTTCCACTCGGGGCCCTGGCCGATACCAGAGAGCCGCCGGAGTGGATGCTCTAAAACTCTCCTCAGAGGGGGCAACCTGTCCAGTGTGCCCCGTGTGGAGTGCGACTGGAAGGGGATGCCTGCGAAGAGCATGACCCGGCCCCCTCGAGGTACCAAGCCTGCTACCGCGCTTACAGGGCACTGATCTACCCCTCGAGGTAGACCAGCGGGGGGGCCCCTACGAGGCCGAAGGATGTTAGCGTCAGGGCCTTCTGCTCTTTGCCTCCTTAGCCTGGAGGACAGCCCTCAGATCTGTCCTGCCAGAAGGCTGCGGCTGAGCATGACAACACGCACCGCCACCCAACAGAGGGGGCTGTCGGGTGACAACGCTCTGCCGCTGAGCAGCACGGTAGGAGGAGCCGCTGCTGGGCTGTGGCTGGCTCACAGTCCCAGATGCTCGAGAGCGACGGGGAAGAATTTTCCTGAATGCTACGTCCCTTAGCAGCCTCCTGAAACCTCTCGACGGCCATCTCGATAGCCACGGCGAAGAGGCCAGGAGGCATAAGAGGGGCATAAAAGAGTATATTCTTATCTCTCTCTCTCAGCGTGGTCAAATTGCCATAGCGCAGAGAGAGAGCAGTGGCCCTGCGCAGCTCGATGACTGCCTAAAGGCCATCCCCCGCCCTCGTCCTTGAACGAGCAACCCTCGGCTCAGCTGGTCACTCGAGACCCAGCCTCGCCATTGCCCGAGTAACAACCTCAAGCAGCTCCTCAAATGCGGGTGAGGTTGATGGCGGCTCAACCTCATCCACAACAATGCTGACTAAATCCACCTCCAGCTCCTCAAAACTGGAGAAGTTCAGCAAAGCATCCTTACCCAGGTCGGAAGTAATCACCGCGTGGTGCGCTTCCGAATCCTGCGTGAGGGCGGATCCAGCTGGTAAGGGAGGAGATAAGGCGTAGCCCGTCTCCAGCCTGCTGCTAAATCCAACTGCGATCCCTCTGAGTGCGACTGCCACTGAGCCTCAGCTACAGCGGGGCCAGACCCACGAGGACCGCGAGCCTGAGCAGTTCCCTCAAAAACTGCCGAGCGTGAGCAGAGAGTGCGCAGCGGCAGCTACCAACACTCTACACACTCAGATTCCTCGAGTGCATGCCCAAATAAGTCACACACAGAACGAGTGTATCACCGCTCGTGATAAAACGCGGGCAGGGATTGACACAACGCCTGAGTGAACCGCCATAATGAAAGGTAAGTGTTAGAAAAACAAGCTTACCGCCAGCACAATGCACTTCTTACACACGTTAGCTTTGGCGCTGTTGAAAACACTAAAGCTGCGGCTTCTAGTTCACTGCGTGCCTATATACTCCTGGCTCATGACGTCACCCTCGGCGACGTGCACTCGCACATCTGGTTTAAATTGCGCTTCAAGAGACAATCACGCTAAGGCATTCCCATATGCATTCGACACAGTGTTGAGTTCCCTTGACAGGGAACTACCAGTCCTGCGGGCTATTTCACACATTTTATATGTTTATAGATAACATTTTTATATATTTTACATATCACACTGCGAACTAAATGAGAGTGCAAATCACATGCGCCTGCGAATTATATGCGAGAAAAAACAGTATATCATCTCATTGACGGTGACCGGTAGTTAACAAAATAAGCAAAGAATAAGGTTTTGTAATGTAGTGATCGGTTGGAAAACGACTCCGTTTACTATCGTAACCTCGGTTATTTTTCCATATTCCGTTTAGAGAAGTGTGAAGGAAATATTCCGACGCAATTGTAGCGCTCATGTTATTTATACTGTTTATCTGCCAGATCCGCATCGCGCTACAATTGGCCAGTTGTCAACTAGCGTTATCCTATAAGGTTTCAGAAATTATGTGAAGGGGAGGAGTTCCCAAATGTATTTCATTGCAACATCTCGTTCCCACTCTCGAAAGGGAACAAACTACTGCGCGCCTCTATTTTAATTCGGTAAAAACATAACATCCACGTTAGCGTCGCCTGATCTTGGCAGGATACACGTACATTTATGTATTTTTTTCCGTAGACAAAAAGGTCTTTGCGGGCCGGATGAGAGGGCTTTGCGGGCCGCAGTTTGGAGACCCCTGCTCTAGAGCATAGGTGTCAAACTCAAGGCCCGCGGGCCACATCCGGCCCGGCGTGTAATTATGTCCGGGCCGCGAGATCATTTCATATATTATTATTATTAATGGCCCAGCGATATGAAGCGCTGGTAACAAAATAATCTACAGATCCCATAATGCAGCACTTCAGCTGCCTCAAGTCTAGCTTATGATGCTGCAAGTTATTGCGAAGCTAGCCCTCACGATGCCGAAGAGAAAAGTTGATTCTGAAAACAGAGCCTTTAAAAACCGATGGGAGGCTGAAAACCGTATCTTCCCGCATGTAACCCGCAGACGATAATCCGCACCCTCAAAACCGTGGGTTTTGTGTAAAAAATCGTTGGCATAACCTGAATCCATAGATTGGTTAACTTTTTTGTGTAAGATCCCATTTCGAATTTCAAATGCACAGTGCTTGTGCGCAAAATTCAGGTGTTGCTCATCGGATGAGCATACCAACATCGTGGAAGCACAGCCAATCACATCTTGTTGCATGATTGACAGGTCAGACAACCTATCAGCGCCAGCTGTCAGAGTGACAGTAAAAGCCCCAGAAAGAAAATACAACGCAAAATTTATTATTATTATGTGTAAAAAATGTGTAATATAGTTTGTAAAATCTGCTATAACCCACGGGTTATATGCAGTAAAATACGGCATATGCTTACTGACATACTGCCGGTATACCCGTGTGTCTCATTTGCGGAGCTAATGTGGTGGTAAATTAAAGAATTTAACAAGACGGCACTATGAGACAAATGACATAAGAGCAAAGACAACTGAATGATTTGCTTTGCTGAAAAGCAAAAACATTTTTTTTTTTTGATTTCCAGGTTTTGTTTATGCAGCATGTCCATATTTTGAATTTGTATAATTTTGACAGGATATATTTTTGTGGAGAGCAAAATCTTTTGGGACATTTAAAATGTAAGTTTTATATAAAATGACATAAGAGTAAAGAAATTTGAATGTTTGTTCTTTTAGCGTTTACTTTATTTCTAACTTGTATAATTTAGACAGGATATATATATATATATATATTTTAAAGTATTTTTAAATACTTTTATATTTTGAAGTTATTTAAGGTATAAGTTAATTTATTCCAGAATAATATTCCTGTCTGTTTTTATTCAAATTTATGTTCAAAAAAGTTTTGTTTTAGTGTGTTCAATAAATGTTTATCCTGTTCGGCCCGCGACCTAAAGTGTTTTTGGATTTTTGCAGGTGACGCTCATTATCAATCACGCCACCGGCAACTCGTGACGCTCTCACGGTCCGTTGACCCGCCCTGCTCGCCACAATTACATATGATAGCAAAAGGCTGCCTCAAGCATTCAACGTGAGACTGATGCAATATGTCGTGACGCATCTATATGAGCAAATCGGTGTACAAGCATGGAAAGTCAAATCGGTGTACGAGCATTGTATCAGAGTGCGTAATTTTTTTTTCATCACCCACTCGCATTTTTTGTGTGGAAAAGTCCTAACGCTCAGCATCTTCGTGCGCATTTTTACTGGAAATATCCTAACAACAGCCTCTCACAAAGCCCATCACCCCTTAACTCGTTCATTCTCTCAGCGTCGCTCTGTTTGGTTGCATTATTCCATCATACCAGTTGCGACGTGACTCAAAGGTAAAGTGCACGTTAAAGTAAATTGTCAATTATTAATTAGTATTTATATGAGATCTTAATGGTTATAATTTTAACTGTAATTAATAGGGTAAAACCAAAACAATATTTAAAATGTTCATTTATGGTCGTGTGGAACGAATCGAGAGATTTTTATTGCATTCTTATGGGGAAAATTGTTTTGGTGTACGAGAATTGAGTTACGAGCTCTTGGAACGAATTAAACTCGTAAACCGAGGCATTACTGGACATCCTTTTACCTGCACCTGAGTCCTCGCTACTTCACCTGTGACAGAAACAGTAGAACAGGAGACTTGGGAAATTTTACAGGTGATTTGATCACAGGATTGAGCAACCTGGAATTCAGCAGACCGCAGAGTCCTCAGGCTGGACAGGACAGGACTCTTAAAACAATAAAGTAAAACAAGTCACAAAAGGAGAGAGCTAGGTAGTAGATACGTGTAAACGCAGAATAAACAAATCAGAGAGAAAGCAAAAAGAACAGAAACTAAATCTATGAATCTGAGAGACCGAACCAAACAAACACTAGAATATCTCAAGTAAAACAAGACGACTAAACGAAGGTAAATTATTAAGAGAAGTTAGACCAAGAAAAAAAACAGACCTTGGCAAGAACACAATCTGGAAAACGATCCAAGACATTAATGCAACAATCCAGCAAAGACATGAAGCAAGGAAGAACAAGGGAGTAGAGCACAGGATAACCACATTGAGTATAACCACAAGTTGAGCACAATTAGTGAATCAAGAGCTGAATATAGGGCTGTAGTAAATGAAAACTAAGAGACAAGACTAGGGAAGTTAGTGGAGTTCCCTATCAGTCAGTCACGTTCGACATTACGTCGGACTGACGTCATGGGGTCTCGCTTGGGAGCCCAATCACCTCCCAATATAACTAAACGCGCCAATGAACATTGGCTAGTGAGATTTGCATGCCGAGTCCCGCCCCACCCGGCTTCCGGGTATAAATAGGACCGGCATTGCTCACTTCATTCATACTTTTGCTTCGGAGCCGAGCGGTTGTAAGCAGCCGTTCATTCTGATCACCTTCAAAGAGCGCGTTCTTTTCCGGCTGGAAATACGGTGCGACAGCGGTGGTGCGCGTCTTCCCAGCAACGTGTTCCCCCCTGTGTGCCTCGGTTGGAAGAGCAGTTCCTCTAAAAGAGCAAAACGCGGACGATCAGCGTCTTTTTCAAGATGCCTTTTCGTCCGTGTGTTTCTGGATGCGGTCGTTTCCTGACCTCATCTGACGGCCATGAGCGCTGTTTCTCGTGTCTGGGCAGACAGCACGCTGAGAGAGCGCTTGTGGATGGTTCATGCTCTCATTGCGGGGGCATGACCATGTCGGTGTTGCGGTCGCGGCTCGCCCTCTGTGATACAGAGGTTCGAGCGCCCTCTGCTGCTACCCATATCCCCTCTGCTTCTCGTGGTAGAGCTGAGGGGTTGGTTAGCACTCTGGGAGACCTGAGGGTTACAGTGGGAGCTACCTCGTCGGGCCAGCCCCTACGAACCTCCCACTCCTCTTGCACACCGTGTGCCGTCGAGCTGCCAAATGAGCCGCCAGGTCCCCCACGTGAGGTGCCTCGGGTCTCGTTTGGCGCTCCGGATGAGGATCGGATGTCGATCGCTGCATCGGAGAGTGGGCTGTCATCCTCGAGTGAGGAAGCCGAGCAGCGCCCCTCGGGCGTCGCTGCTCGTGTGGAATCAGATCGGGAGATGATGGCCATGCTTTCCCGGGCTGCCGCGGGCATCGGGCTCGAGTGGAACCCTCCACCGTCGCCCGAGCGCTCGCGGCTGGATGATTGGTTTCTGGGTGCGGAGCGGGGTTCACAGCCCCGCTCCGCTCCGGTGCCTTTCTTCCCGGAAGTGCATGAGGAGGTCAGTAAGTCGTGGAAGGCACCTTTTACTGCCCGAAGCCGCTCTCTGGTCTCCTCCGCTCTCACTACCCTCGATGGCGGGGCTGCCAAGGGTTACGCGGACATTCCCCAGGTGGAGCGTGCAGTTGCGGTGCACTTGTGCCCGCAAAATGCTGCCACCTGGCGCAATCGTCCGTGCCTCCCGTCCAAGGCGGGTAAGACGACGGCAGCCCTGGCTGCCAAGGCTTACAGCGCCGCTGGACAGGCAGCTTCTGCCCTGCATGCCATGGCCATCCTGCAGGTCCATCAGGCAAAAGCTCTTAAAGAGCTGCACGAGGGTAGCTCTGAGCCGGGGTTGATGCAGGAACTGCGCACGGCGACTGACTTCGCCCTCCGGGCGACTAAGGTCACGGCGCGGGCCCTCGGCCAGACGATGTCCACACTCGTGGTCCAGGAGCGCCATCTCTGGCTGGACCTGGCTGAGATGAGGGACGCCGACAAAGTTCGCTTTCTCGACGCCCCCGTCTCCCAGGCTGGCCTCTTCGGCGACACCGTCGTGGACTTCGCTCAGCAGTTCTCGACGGTGCAGAAGCAGACTGAGGCGATAAGCCACATCTTGCCCCGGCGGGATTCTGCCAAACCGCCGCGGGCTGTCCCTCAGCCTGCTTGCCGCCGAGGGCGCCCCCCTGCGGCTGCAAAGGGTCCGGCCGGACCGGAGACCTCCCGTCCGGCCCCTCCCCCCCGCAGGAAGGCGACGCAGCCCGTCCAGACCGCTAAACCCTCCAAGAAAAAATCGAAGCGGCCCTGAGACGGGCGACCCAGAGATGGTAGGACCTGCTCGTTCCCAGGAGCTGGTGAGGGCACCACTCCTTCCCCCGGAGGAAGGCCGGGCGGAGAATCTTTTGTTTCTTTTTGTTCCGCCACTGGCCCCAGGGCCAGTGGTACCCACATTTTCAATAAAAGAGCAGTTTCCTCCATCTCTGGGTCATACTCGGTCCAAGCTGACAGTGGGCGACGCACTGCTTCCCCCCTCTCAGCCGACCTCTCTTTCGCCACGGACAGGGAGCGGGCAGTCCCAGGACGCGCTGCCTCCTTGCCCCTCCCTTCCAGGCCCCTCACGGGGGCTATGGAGCCAGGTAAGTGCACCACACGCACTGCCACGACTCCAGGACGCCATGCCTCCTGGGTTGGGCCTCAGAGCTCCCTGCTGCCCCCCCGCGGGTTCGTCGGTCGTCCCCTTGGTGCCTCTCGAACGGAGTTTGGGTGCCTGGTTAGCGCTTCCCACTCTGTCTCGTTGGCTCATTCGGACAATCAGACTCGGCTATGCGATTCAGTTCGCCAGGCGGCCCCCCAGGTTCAGCGGCGTTCTGACTACCTCAGTGGAAGGCAAGGACGCCCCTGTACTTCGGGAAGAGATCGCTGTCCTCCTGGCGAAGGGCGCGATCGAGCCTGTCCCTCCAGCCGAGATGGAGTCGGGGTTTTACAGCCCCTACTTCATCGTTCCCAAGAAAGGTGGGGGGTTATGGCCTATCCTGGACCTGCGTGTCTTGAATCGGACCCTACACAGGCTTCCGTTCAAAATGTTAACGCAGAGACGCATCCTCACGTGCGTCCGCTCCCAGGACTGGTTTGCAGCAATCGACCTGAAGGACGCGTACTTTCATGTCTCGATTCTCCCTCGTCACAGACCGTTTCTTCGCTTTGCGTTCGAGGGTCGGGCATACCAGTACAAGGTCCTCCCCTTTGGTTTGTCCCTGTCTCCCCGCGTCTTCACCAAGGTCGCGGAGGCTGCCCTTTCCCCCCTCAGGGAGATGGGAGTCCGCATCCTGAATTATCTCGACGACTGGCTCATTTTGACACAGTCGCGGGATCGGGTGTGCGAGCACAGGGACTTGGTGCTCAGACACCTCAACCATTTGGGGCTTCGGGTCAACTGGGAGAAGAGCAAGCTCTCCCCTGCGCAGAGCATCTCTTTTCTCGGTTTGGAGTTGGACTCGGTCTCCATGTCAGCACGTCTCACCAACGAACATGCACAGTCAGTGTTGAACTGCCTGAAAGTAGTCAGGCGGAAAACAGTGGTCCCACTGAAACAGTTTCAGAGGCTCCTGGGGCATATGTCATCCGCAGCCGCTGTAACACCGCTCGGATTGATGCATATGAGACCACTTCAACACTGGTTACGGGACCGAGTCCCGAGGTGGGCTTGGCACCAATGCGCATTCCGTGTGGCAATCACACCGGCTTGTCGCCAGACGTTCGGCCCTTGGTCGGACCTTGCTTTTCTACGGGCCGGAGTTCCCCTAGGGCAAGTGTCCAGGCATGTTGTTGTTACAACAGATGCCTCCACCACGGGCTGGAGTGCCGTGTGCATCGGGCATGCTGCCTCGGGCTCCTGGACAGGACCCCGGCGGCAGTGGCATATCAACTGCCTCGAGTTGCTAGCGGTACACCTTGCCTTGCGCCGGTTCCGACCGTTGCTGCAGGGCAAGCATGTACTGGTCCGCACGGACAACACATCGACCGTGGCGTACATCAACCATCAGGGTGGTCTACGCTCCCGTCGCATGTCGCAACTTGCCCGCCACCTCCTCCTTTGGAGTCAGCATCGGCTCAGGTCGCTGCGTGCCGTTTACATTCCGGGCGAGCTCAATCGTGCAGCCGACGCGCTCTCACGACAGCTCACGTTCCCGGGAGAATGGAGACTCCACCCCCAGGCTGTCCAGCTGATCTGGAGTCGATTCGGGGAAGCGCAGGTAGACCTGTTTGCTTCCCGGGAATCCTCCCACTGCCAGTTGTTTTTTTCCCTGACCGACGGGACCCTCGGCACGGATGCACTGGCACACAGCTGGCCCCGGGGCCTACGCAAATATGCGTTCCCCCCAGTGAGCCTTCTTGCACAGACCCTGTGCAAGGTCAGGGAGGACGAGGAGCAGGTCTTGTTAGTTGCGCCATACTGGCCCAACCGGACCTGGTTTCCAGAACTCTCACTCCTCGCGACAGCCCCTCCCTGGCGCATTCCCTTGAGGAAGGACCTGCTTTCTCAGGGACAGGGCACCATTTGGCACCCGCGTCCAGATCTTTGGAACCTCCATGTGTGGTCCCTGGACGGGATGCGGAAGACTTAAGTGCCCTACCACCGGCGGTGGTAGACACTATCACTTCGGCTAGAGCCCCCTCCACGAGGCTGGCATATGCCTTGAAGTGGAGTCTATTCTCTGAGTGGTGTTCTTCCCGGCGGGAAGACCCCCGGACTTGCCTGATCAGCTCTGTGCTTTCCTTCCTTCAAGGTGGGTTGGAGCGGCGGCTGTCCCCCTCTACCTTGAAGGTATACGTCGCCGCTATTGCAGCTCATCATGTTCCCGTCAATGGCAGGTCTCTTGGAAAGCACGACCTGGTCATCAGGTTCCTGAGAGGGGCCAGGAGGTTAAATCCTCCTAGGCTGCCCCTCTTTCCCTCCTGGGACCTCTCTGTCGTTCTCTCAGGCCTACAGAGAGCTCCCTTCGAGCCCCTCGAGTCAGTGGAGCTCAAGATCTTGTCTCTCAAGACAGTGCTCCTGACTGCACTCGCTTCCTTTAAGAGGGTAGGGGACCTGCAGGCATTTTCGGTCAGTGAAACGTGCCTTGAATTCGGGCCGGCCTGGTCTCACGTTGTCCTGAGGCCCCGGCCTGGATATGTGCCCAAGGTTCCCACCACTCCCTTTCGGGATCAGGTGGTGAACCTGCAAGCACTGCCCCGGGAGGAGGCAGACCCAGCCCTCGCGTTACTGTGTCCCGTCCGTGCACTACGTGTCTATGTGGACCGCACGCAGAGCTTCAGGAGCTCCGAGCAGCTCTTTGTCTGTTTTGGGGGACAGCAGAAGGGAAAGGCTGTCTCCAAACAGAGGTTGGCCCACTGGATAGTGGATGCCATCGCCCTGGCATATCAGGCTCAGGGCGAGCCATGCCCCCTGGGGGTGAGGGCGCACTCCACACGGGGTGTTGCTTCCTCCTGGGCGTTGGCGCGTGGCGCCTCTCTGACAGACATCTGCAAAGCTGCGGGCTGGGCGACACCTAATACATTCGCGAGATTCTACAATCTCCGAGTGGAGCCAGTTTCTTCCTGTGTGCTGGGAACAAACAGGTGACCGGCTCGGTGTCCTGCTTGTGGCGCCATGCCCTTTAATAAGGGGATACTAGCGCTTATCTACTCCTCAGGTGAGTTCCCCGTATGGCGAACCCTGATTCGAGTTCCTCCTGCATCCTTCGGTCGCGGACGCGGCGGAGGCGTCTGATGCCAGGCCCAGTACTCGAGTGCATGCCCCAGTGGTCAGCCCTTGTACTGGACTAGATGCCCATATGACGAGATTCCCTCTTGGTAATCCCATATGTGTACGCTCCACGGTACGGTTTCCTTCTGGGTAAACCCGTGTCTTTCCCTTGGCAGTTCTGTTCTGCCAGTCTCTTTGGTACGCACTCCTCCCTGGGGTAGGACCTACCATGGGGACTTACATATGTCTTACTGCCCCTCGGGTCAGTCCATATGTGTCCTACCGCACAATACCTCCCCCTTGGGCAGGGTGTGGTCTCCGTAGCGTCTGTACGCTCCCCCAGCGTTGATAACTAAGCGGGTCGAGCTGATCTGCGGAATTGAGATCCGAAGCTCTCTTCCCTGTGAGGCTCACGTAGGAACAGCAGCTGACAACCGTCCTGACCGGTGTGGAGGCCTAAGTCGGCTTACGCGGGGCGCTGGGTAGGTTACGTCCTCGGAGGCAATTGTCTTGGCACGCCACTGCTTGCCAACATGTGCATCTCCGATTCTCGTAACACGGCTTAGTGCCTGTGGCGCTTTCCATAGGGACCCCATGACGTCAGTCCGACGTAACGTCGAACGTGACTGACTGATAGGGAACGTCTAGGTTACTATTGTAACCCCCGTTCCCTGAAGGAGGGAACGGAGACGTTACGTTCCCCGGCCACAGGCCTGAGCCACCGCTGAGACCGGGATACACTCTCGGCTCCTCAGCAAAATATGAATGAAGTGAGCAATGCCGGTCCTATTTATACCCGGAAGCCGGGTGGGGTGGGACTCGGCATGCAAATCTCACTAGCCAATGTTCATTGGCGCGTTTAGTTATATTGGGAGGTGATTGGGCTCCCAAGCGAGACCCCATGACATCAGTCCGACGTAACGTCTCCGTTCCCTCCTTCAGGGAACGGGGGTTACAATAGTAACCTAGACGTTACTAATGGAAGTTCATGTTCACATGATGTGCAAGAACCAGTGAGGTTCATTCTTATGTTACGCAGGTTCAGTTGAGCTTCTGTTTCAGTTCACTCATCAGTATTTAAATGTAAGAAAAGTCTAAAAGTTACCTGTTCGTCATGTAAAGTGTTCAAGTCTCTTCAGAAAGAATCTCGCTTAATATTGTAAAAAAAAAAAAAAAAAAATATATATATATATATATATATATATATATATATATATTATTGCAGTTTTCTGACTTCTTTACAGCAGGAAAAGCTTTATAAAATATGACCACAGGAACAAGCTGACTGTAATATTTTATTTCATAAAATGTCACATCAGAATTTTACACCGAATCACATTTGAACTCAAAAGAAGGTACAGAGAAAACACTATATTCAGTACAGTGTGTCTGATTGTAGAATGTGAAGAACTGCTGGATTCAGTGCAGCAGGAAGTAGGAGATCAGAGAACAGCAGAGGAACAGGAAGCTCTGGCTGACACTCTGAGCACTGTTGTCTTCTGTGATCTGTTTGATACTCGGAGTACTCTTCTGTGTTGAGCTGTGGGTGACAGTCTGAGTACTGGTAGACGCAGTGCTAGGGGTGGCAGTTGTGGTGATGCTCTGATCACCGTTACACAGGTTCCCCTCACAACATGAAAAGCTCTCAGGATTAGGAACACCACTTGTTGCTATGTTATCACAAACAGGTTTAGACACACAGCCTTTTATATTCACTGACATGACTCTAGGAGGACCTGATGAAAAGAAAGAAAACAAAGGTTGATTAAGTCTAAGTTGGACATTAGTATATGTGATAGTGGCGAGCAGGATGGAGCCGAGCGCCGTGAGAACGGTGCGATTCCAGTGGTGTGATTGATAATGAGAGGAAGCATATAAGGAGGAGCGACACCAGTGCAGATGAGAGAAAACCAGGCCTGGATTTACATTGTATTTTATGTTTGTGTGTGTGTGGATGGCAGTCATGTGTGAGGGGCTGCTGCAATTACTTTTATTTTATGTTTCTTTATTTTTATATTAAAATGTTACATTTTTGCCGGTTCCCGCCTCCATCGAGAACAACATACTTTACTACAGTGATCTGAATCAAATGTTTAAACTTAAGAGAGTTTAAAAGATAACCACTTTAATCATCTTCCTTTTCCAGACTCTCACCTGATTCTTTAATGCAGCGATCTTCAATCCCTGCACATTTCACTATGTTTGTGCAGCTCTTCTCATCACAATAGTAACATGACTTTCCATTGGGGACGGTAGAGAAATCTACAGGAGGACAAAATGTCTGATGAAACAATCAGTTCAAAACAGATAATCCGCACTTTTATTTTCTGATTGTCATTTTCAAGTTAAAAGAGATGTTGATTTTACAGAAGATTTGCAGATAATCATTAAAATAAAATACCTGGAGCATCTGGGGGGTTACACAGATCTGTGTTACAGCAGGTAGCAGATGTCCTTAAAGTGCCCAAGTTCATGAATCCACTCAGACAGGCAGGAACACAACCATTACCCTTCAAAGTAGTAGTAGTGTCGCCTAAAAACATGAATTGATACAGGGAAGACAAGTTCAACTTTACTTTTTTTTGGATAATGAATTAAAAATTTCAACATTTTGCATTTTTCTCATTTCAAACCATTTAAAAAATCCCAAATCATGACAAAGAGAAAACAAATGAAATGTCAAATATATGTAGAATATTATGTATAAAATATTCCGCAAGACAAACAAGCAATTCTGTTGGTGCACCAGTGATTTAGCAGCATCTCCATCATTAATATACAACTGTAAATTTCAATCATTTTGAACTTACCTGCTTGTTTTAATGTATTTGAACTCATGCACAGAGAAGGTCCACTGGGACATGTTGTTATCTTTGGTGCTAGACATGGAGAACCTATGCACTCATTACATCTGAGAGAGTGTCCTTTAGTAATAAAACAGAGAAACAGACATCAATTATCTGTATTTGTACCAGTAACATCACACACACTGTTTGTCTTTGTACCTGCAGTGAAAAGAATGAAGAGAAGAAAAACTGAGATTTGCAGATCCATCTTTGAAAAGTAGGTGAGTGAAATGACACACCTGTTGCACTGATCATTTTATAGCTTATCAAGTGGGGAGGATCTTCATGAGAAAATTTTAATTTAATTCAGGCAGACATTTCTTGCAAATCTTGCTAATCATGTCTGCTTAAACCAACCTTCTTAAAATGATAGTTGACCCAAAAATGTAAATTCTATCATCATTTATTAATTCTCAAAAACCTGTACGGCTTTCTTCTTTTGTAGAACACATACGTATATATTTTTTGTTCTGCAGAAGAAATTCCAATGTAAATAGAGATGCTTTAGTGATTGTTATTCGTTGAGGAGGATGGGAAGTTTCTGAGAAGCAGGAAATAAGATTAAACAATAAAGTATTACAAAATTTGCAGTTAAGTAGTAAATGCCCCACAGCTACACACTGGATGGAACACGATACATACCGTTTAAACACATCGGAGTGACTTGCACATTTTTTCAAATGTTCACATGACTAAATAAAATATTTTCCTTTGAGATAGTATTTACTTATGTTTTCATTTCTGCTCTGATTGTTATTCAGGAACACGCCAGTAGAACCAACCGAAAAACTTGTTTTATTTATTCAATTAAAATTTGAACGCTTACATACTTAAATAAAAATAATATTCTCGTTTAATGAAAGTGAATTAACAATCATGTCAATATTATGTGGTACATATGGCATACTATGATAAACAACGATTTATGAGGAACATACACATCCACTGAAGTTGCTGGATCACTTTCTCTTCACCTTTAACCAGTGTGTGATGAGCGCACTGGATCGACTGTACTTTCAACCCACTCTATCATCATACCACTTTACCATTATACCACTGTACCATCATACCACTGTACTATCAACCCAGTGTATGATCATACCACTTTACCATCAACCCAGTGTATTATCATACCACTTTACCATCAACCCAGTGGTCCATCACACCACTGTAACATCAACCCAGTGTACCATCATACCAATGTACCATCATACCACTGTACCATCATACCATTGTACCATCAACCCAGTGTATCATCATACCACTTTACCATCAATTCAGTGTATCATCACACCACTTAACCATCAACCCAGTGTATCATCATACCACTGTACCATCAACCCAGTGTACCATCATACCAATGTACCATCATACCACTGTACCATCATACCATTGTACCATCAACCCAGTGTATCATCATACCACTTAACCATCAATGCAGTGTATCATCACACCACTTTACCATCAACCCAGTGTATCATCATACCACTTTACCATCAACCCAGTGGTCCATCATACCACTGTACCATCAACCCAGTGTACCATCATACCAATGTACCATCATACCACTGTACCATCATACCATTGTACCATCAACCCAGTGTATCATCATACCACTTAACCATCAATGCAGTGTATCATCACACCACTTTACCATCAACCCAGTGTATCATCATACCACTTTACCATCAACCCAGTGGACCATCATACCATTGTACGTTCATACCACTGTACCATCATACCATTGTGCCATCAACACAGTGTACCATCATACAACTTTACCATCATACCACTGTACCATCATACCACTTTACCATCAACCCAGTGTATCATCACACCACTTTACCATCAACCCAGTGTATCATCATACCACTTTACCATCAACCCATTGGACACTCATACCATTGTACCATCATACCACTGTACCATCAACCCAGTGTACCATCATACCACTGTACCATCAACCCAGTGTATCATCATACCACTTAACCATCAACCCAGTGTATCATCGCACCACTTTACCATAAACCCAGTGTACCATCATACCACTTTACCTTTATACCACTGTACCATCATACCATTGTACCATCATACCATTGTACCATCAACCCAGTGTATCATCATACCACTTTACCATCAACCCAGTGGACCATCATACCATTGTACCATCATACTACTGTACCATCTTACCATCTTACCATCAACCCACTGTACCATCAACCCAGTGTATCATCATACCACTTTACCATCAACCCAGTGGACCATCATACCACTTTACCATCAACCCAGTGTATCATCATACCACTTTACCATCAACCCAGTGGACCATCATACCACTGTACCATCTTACCATCTTACCATCAACCCACTGTACCATCATACCACTGTACCATCATACCACTGTACCATCATACCACTGTACCATCAACCCAGTGTACCATCAAACCACTGCACTATCAAACCACTGTACCATCAACCCAGTGTATCATCATACCACTTAACCATCAACCCAGTGGACCATCATACCATTGTACCATCATACCACTGTACCATCTTACCATCTTACCATCAACCCACTGTACCATCAACCCAGTGTATCATCATACCACTTTACCATCAACCCAGTGGACCATCATACCACTTTACCATCAACCCAGTGTATCATCATACCACTTTACCATCAACCCAGTGGACCATCATACCATTGTACCATCATACCACTGTACCATCTTACCATCTTACCATCAACCCACTGTACCATCATACCACTGTACCATCATACCACTGTACCATCATACCACTGTACCATCAACCCAGTGTACCATCAAACCACTGCACTATCAAACCACTTAACCATCAACCCAGTGTATCATCATACCATTGTAGTATCATACCACTGTACCATCAACCCAGTGTATCATAATACCATTGTACCATCAACCCAGTATACCATCATACCACTTTACCATCATACCATCGTACCACTGTGTGTGTGTGATGGGTGCTGACAGGACCACACAGTAATATGGTATTTCAATCACACATGCATGCATGTATCTTTTTGTTTAGTTGGTTTGTTACAGATTATAAGAACGACAGACACAGATTTGGTTTATTTTTTATTTTATATAAGTGATTAGTTTGAAAGCACATTTACTGGTTATTAGTAATATGTTTGATAAAAAAAAAATTTATTTGAATTTAAGTTACCTGTGCAGGAGAGTGGAGGTCTGCTGCTGCCTGGACTCGCTATTTCTGTTGAGAGGTCCATCTCAATAAAGGACCGGCTGGTGACTGTTGCTGTGATTTTGTTCCACTGGGCTAACCCCATTCGGGAAATAAGATGGGGTGTGTGTGTAGGGGTCTGTTTCTCTTGTTTATGGAAAAAAATAAATTTAGTTGTCACAAATCTGGTGTCTGTATTAGATAAAAAAACTGTAATTGTTCTCGTTTTCTGCCGTGTTTTAGCAAAAGTAGATATTTATTGTATGCCATGTTTCTGCTATTGTTCAAATATTTTAAAAGCGTTTAAATATTTAAAAGTTTCTGATATTTTAAGCGTCATCTGCAGCTCTTCATGCGGCGCTTTACATCTTCATCAGGTGAGTGAAGCAACACACGTGAAGTGGAAAAGGCTTGATTGAAAGGCGTTTGACTCTAGATACAAATATTAGAGCCATAAACAACCCTGAGGCTTGTGGTGTGAATCACTCCTTTGTTTTGGTGTTGCTCACTTTATGTCGATGTCTCTCATTTGAATTCCACTGCTCTAGAGTTTCATGACTTTAAATTATTCTACATGACTCTAGAATATTATATTCTATTTTTTTATCATAATTTTTATCCTGTAAATAATACATATTAATACAATGAAAACATTGTAGGGGATTTACAGTTAATACCCGAGGACCAGATTTGTTGAAGACCAGGGGCATTTTCTTCATACCTCGCTAACTCGCTTAGCTGGATTAGATTGTTGACGATTTCGCATGATCTTGGATTTTTCGGTTCTTCGACACTCATCCAGTACTTGTTGTCATTGTAACAGGTCCATTGAATTGAACCTGCTCGGGAGCAGCTTACTTCATGATAGCAGGATTAGATCACGGCTTTATGAGCGGAGGTGATATGGGAAGTTTGTCGCAGCATGTCCTGTCCGTTTTTACGAGAGAAAACTGTTGCTGAAGGTGCAATATAATATATTTAATATAATAATAATTTATATATATATATATATATATATATATAAACTATAGTTTTTCACGTGAGGGTATAATGTATCTAGTTACTGTAGATACAATTAGTCGTAGTCGTGTGTTAACAACAGCTCAAACTGTGTGCATTGCCTTGTGCTACTTTGCGAGTGGCATGTCCCTTTACACTGAGTGTATTTTAATAACTTTGAAGTTCCTTTTGAAGCAATTCAATCTCAAGTCTGACTTTTTGCTTTATTAGTTTTTGCAATTCTATTTCATTAATTCACTTTTTTTTGCAGAACAGCACAATTAGTAAAGATACTATTTTGAAGAATATTTTTGCATTTTACTTTTACTTACGTTGCCAAGTTCTAGTGGGTCCTGTGGTGGCTCTAATATAAAAGATGATTTTGAAATACAGTACAATTAATATGAGTCAATATAATTACACACACGATCACTAGGCTACTCACAAATTGAATTTGTCTGCAACTTTTTGCCAGTCCTCTCTCCTGGCTTTTGCAGCCTTTAAAGTGTTGCCTTGCGTTTTAATTAAACACTGAAATTCAGTGACGCGCCGGCGGAAAATATTTTGAGCGCTCTTTCAGCATGTTCGCTGACCAATCAAAATGTTGTTGATCAGTGTTTCTACTATCGATACATATCCCCTTTTAAGCCAGCACATGAACGCACAATGATCTCAGATAACTCAATCCAGCTATACTAATCATCAAGAACAGGTGGGTTCGAAGAACCAAATAATCCAGCTCAAAGTTAGCGCGATTATCTCATCCCGGATGTGTAAACTGATCTTGGATGTAGTAAGCGACGTACGAAGAATATGCCCCAGGAGTCAGTAGTCCAGTCAATAGAAGAAATTTTAGTGAAGTTTAGTTTGCAGTTTCATCAGCAGAAGTTCAGGTCTCACAAGAAGTTCGTAGGCCGCCCCACATACAATAACATTGTTACAGCAATTATACTCTAACAGAGGGTGCTAACCACGTCAATTATGACGGTTAAATGATTCTGATTGGCTAAGAAAGAAAGATAAACAAAACTAGTAATTTTCCACACAAGAGCAGACAGTCTGAAGCATATCTTCGTTGATCACATGGTTGACGGGTTAGTGACCTTCCACGTGACAGAAATGCGTTTCTTAGCGTCAGATTGTCCAGAACAAGTCATTCCATCTCCTTATGGTGCCAGTCAATCCCCTCACCAATACAGAGCTTATTAACACACACACGCACACACATACGCACAGACTCCCACTTGTCTGCTAACTTATGCTTCCCGCGTAATCTAACGTTCCTCACTAACACTCGATCACCAATCTCCAAAGAACAATGAGTTACAGATTTGTCAAACCTAGCTTTGTTTCTTTCTGCACTTTTTGACATACCACGTGACGCAAGTGAATAACTCTCTTTTAGATTGTTTTTAAGATGACTGACATATTTGGTATTTCTTGAAGACCACTCGATTTAGACTTAGCTCCTGTATGTCCCTCAACAGGAGCGGACTCTAGTTTAAATTAGAGCTAGTGGGGGGGATTATGTGACTCCCACAGTAACTGTTTCTCCCTTAACAGCCTACGTTTAGTAGCGACAAGCTCAGGGTTGGGCTCAGAACTACAGGACGATGCAATGTGGCCATCCTCTCCACATGCGAAACAGTACCATGGCCTAGGTCTATCAGTTGGCTTCTTGTTGACTGCAATACTCGCAGCAGCCCCTGAACTTCTTTGGTCAGGTGGTGCAGGCTTTTTAACTACCTCTCGCGGCAAATTTTTCTTTGGATATTTTGGTTTGACCGAAAGATTAGCTAATTGACTCTGAAGCTTCACAATTTGTTTCTTTAACTCACGCGTTTCAGTTTCAAGAGGGCTAATTCTAGGACCTTCGTCTTGTTCTAATTCAGTCGAAACCCACGCTTTCTGAGAGTGCATAAACGCTTTTTGTTTAGAAAACCCAAGGTGTTGTTTCATTCGAGTTGCTTTCGCAGTATGTTTATCCTCCTCTGTACGAAGCATAAGCAAAAGCTGTGCAAAGGAAGGAGGATTGTTTCGCTTTTGCTCTAGTCGTAGTTCGGCGATTAAGTCATTATCCCAGCAGCCCCTGCAAAACTGCTTTAGGAGATGTCTATCTGCCTCTTCTGGGATAATACCACCTCTTTTGACGGTTGCACTTAAAGCTGACTGTAACCTATACAAATAACTGGACGGTCGTTCACCTGCATCCTGCAACGTGTTCATGAATTTTGCTAACAATTCATCCCCATCCTCCACAGCCCCGAAAGCGGAGTCCAATAGCTGGAGATAAGCGAAAGGAGGAGATTCAGGATTCAGATATTTAATAACATCCGCTGCAGGCGGCAAGAGACTGTCTAGTATTCGCCTAGATGCATGTAAATCGGACAAAGATGGATCTTTCAAAATGAATTCGACACTAGAACGCCATATGTCGTATTCTACATCATTGCCAGGCCTGGGGCATTTACCAGAAAATACTCTGAGCCTAGGCTGTACCTGCCCTTGAGGGTACGGCAGGTTGAGAAATTTGGACGATGCGCGAAGAGTCGGATCAATCAAATTGATAGGGGTAGGTTGAGACGGTGCGTCATCTATCTGACTCGGTGGATTACGAATTGGGTCGAAATTCCCATCAGGAGATGCCCAGTTTGGTTTTTCACAGATGTGGTCACCAGTACTACCAGGAACAGCAGGCTCTGATGGGAGGTCAGCACTCATTTGTGACAACATTTCACTCAGTATAGACTCAAAGTTGTTTCCGCTCAGTTCTGCTATTTCTTTTAATCTGTCCAGATAGGACTTTGTTATGCTACTACCCAGTTGCTGTGTAAACACACTTGCTAACGCTCTCACATGGCACTTACCATCAGGTTCGCTTGACAGCTGGTGAGTATACGGCAATTTGGGCACTAGCGATCGCAACGCTTTATCACTGTTGTACTCAATGATCACATTTTGGTAAAACTCAGACTCTTTGTCGTTAATGCGCACGGTTTTGGCAAACGACCCATGTTGTTTCAGAATGTCGAACAATTCGTCATCGCACTCGGTGTCAGTTAAACCACTGACGATAACGGAGTTTGGGATAATAATCCCTTCGGCTTCAATAATTTCCATTATTGTCGCTTGCTTGAGAGCAAAAAATGGAAAAGGATGATCAAATGTGTAGCTGTTAGTTCTCAACAACAGCGCCATCTCCTGGCTGGCTCGCCAAACTTGTAGCGAATACTACTCTTGCGTATTGCACAATTGATTAATAATAATAATTTAATGGATTAAATGCAATACAACTGAAATTTGGGCTAATCAGAAGATCTATGGTCGCTCAAGGAGGTAGCGGGTTGGATTGAGAAAAAACAGACAGACACAAGGTTGAATTAGAAATAAAAATATAATTGGTTCACTTAAATAAAAATAAAACAGGTCAAAATAAAATTACAATATTACAAACAATAAAATTGTCAATTTCCCCTGAGTGCACTCGTTTTTTCTATGTACATATATTTACAGATTGTTCAATTTAATACTTATAAGAAATAGAATACAAAAAGGGATAGATAAAGTAAATCTCGGGTAATTTCAAGTGTCTTGTGAGGTTACAAAGCCTCTGGAGTTGGGATGACTCAAAAACTCAAAAGAAAGGATATCGTTGTTCTCTCCACGACGTATTTCCTTCTCTTCTGTTAGTTTGGTTGGCTCGCCATCGAATGTGAATTTCTCAGGGTGTCACAGAAGGTCATTTGGGTGTCACGTTTCCAAAACAAATCAAAGAAGAAGAGGAAAAGGAAAGAAATAGAAATAGGAAAAAGACAAGGAAAAAAACCTGGCCTCAGTCAATAACTTTCACTCTTACATGAACACCTGGCCAACAATGGCGACGGTGAAACTCTTTTGACAGATTTTTCCCTCACACAGGCTCATGTCAACTACAGGTGCGCGCGACCGTGAAATGGCGGCGCGAACTACTGGAGTGTATCACTCTATGCAGCGAACTTCCTGTTCAGCATGCATCAAATTATCAAAATCTCAACTTTTCGACGTTTTTTTCCTCTGAATGAACCAATTTGGATCACAGCGATCGATCACGTCTGCTCTTCTCCCTCAGGCTGTCTCATCTGTCATTGCGCATGCTCGTTACCACGGACGACGCAAAATGACAGAGAGCTCTCATTGGTCAATCGCTGCGCATTAACCTAGACTAATTTGCATATCTATATTTTTTCTTTTAATCATTTTTATCTCTTACTGACTTCTAGTAAGTGAATATGAACTAATATATATATATAAAATAATATATATGTGTAAACTAATTTATGCACAAATTAAATAAAACTATTTATTTAACCTGTGTTACACTACCCAAAACATTCTCATAACATTCTATCTGGTGAGAAGTGCTGAAAATATTCATACTTACTCTATGGAAAAATAAAGAAACATAAAGTGACAGACTGAAGTGTAAGATAAAGAAATACAGTGGATTTTACTTATCTCGAGTCACGGATTAATTAGCCAATTCTATTATGTCGACGTTTTTGAAGTGGAACCGCCAAACTCCCTATTTGTCTTAGCATTTTCGATTCTTCATTGTCGATTCGTTAATGTCGCCGAAATTTAATATCTCGAGCACAAAAGAGGGACAAAATCGCCACTTCACATGGCTATTTTGTGACTTATTTGCATACCTAGTTCATTGGGCAGCACTGAGTTTGCCTTGCACGTGGATCGCGGTCCGCTCACTCCAATGAAGTTCTTTTTAGATGAATGCCGATCGCTTCATCAAACTTCATTACACTGTTGTGTAAAAAGACACCAAAAACTCGAGCATTTAACTTCTCATTTAATAACTCACATCATGTACATCAATACATTTTCATTTTTCTTTCTTGCGAGGGTTGTTGTCTTTGCGCTCTGACAGCTGACAGCTGGCTGCACTTCCACTATCACTCTGACAGCTGGCGCTGATAGGCTGTCTGACCTGTCAATCATGCATGAAGACGGGATTGGCTGTGCTGCCATGAGGGTGGGCTCTTCTCATCTAATCCAACATGCTTCTTAAAGGGGGACGAGCTGCACAGCGCAGCGGGAGAGACTGCCTTTTCTTTTTCTTCTGATTCTGACTTGTGTTTGTTTTTTTATTGTGTGAATTTCTCGCACAAGCATTGTGTACTGAGCCTGAACAGTTATGTATAATTGAAGTCAGGCAAGCAGCATTTGAAATTCGAAATGTGCTCTTACACAAAAAAGTTCATCAATCTATGGGTGCAGGTTATGCCAATTTTTTTTTACACAAAACCCAAAACCCGCTAGCTATATGAGCGTGCGGATTATCTGCGTCTGCGGGTTATGTGTGGGAAAATATATGTTAATATATGTTACATGGGTTATCTCGCTAAATGATTATCTCAATGCTTTTTGCAACCCCCGAGGCCGTCGACATAACCGAACTCCACTGTGTATATATATATATTTACAAATAAAAAATATATACAATATATACAAGCAGCAACGGATTTCCGAATCGTCCCCACAACATATTAATCAAATAATTCTTAAAAAACAAGAAACATTGAGCTGTTTTCGCCACTCTCCAGTAAGTTTTGATTTCAACAAATGGAAGTTTTGTTTTTCTAGTGTACATCTGCTGTCACCTGATAATGAAAATTCTGTAAATTAGTTACTCGCCCTCATGTCATTCCAAACACATAAGAGTTTCGTTAATCGTTGTAACACAAATAATTTTTTTAATTAAATTGTCTATCCATTTACACTAGGCAACTACCACTTTGATGCTTTAAAAAGTTCATAAAGAGATTGTAAAACGTGTCCATATGAATTTAGCAATTTATATGATGAACAGATTAAACTTAAGCTTTTATTCAGACATAAACATTCTGTCAGGAATCACTGAAAATAACAGGATCCAAGCGTATAGATGAGCAGTGAATGGGAATTTATTCAAAATAAAGTGAGTAGCATGGGTAACAGTCAAGGTTCTGTCACTTCGGTTTGGGTTTCTAGTGTTTTGGTTGAGAGAGCTCTGACACTGCCCCTTTGCCATGTTTATGTGAGAGCGCGGGGCTTTTGTCGCACATTCGCTTTTCTGTGTGCTTTCATGTCATTCGTGTCAGTTGATGTGTTTACTAGCTGCACGCTATCTCGTCAAGTTCATGTGAACACGCTGCGATGTGCGCCCGCATTGGCTGCATGTTTGTGTCTTGTTATTTGTGTAACCAAGCCCATCTTGTTCCCTTGATTTTTCTCAGCTGTTTTCTGTTTGTTACTTTCCTCATGTGTTCCCTATTTAATCCCTTTGTGTTTGTTGTTCGGTGTCACGTAGTTGTCATTCCTGTGTCTATCTCCTGGTTGTTCCTGTCTCTGTTTGTACCTGTTCCATCCAGTTTTCCTGTTTACAGTTTATTAATTTAATTATCGTTTCCCCCCTCGGGTATTTTTGGATTATGTTTTATTTCCATTCTAAATAAATCCTTTTACCTGCACCTGTCCTCGCTACTTCACCTGTGACAGAAACAGTAGAACAGGAGACTTGGGAAATTTTACAGGTGATTTGATCACAGGATTGAGCAACCTGGAGTCCAGCAGACCGCAGAGTCCTCAGGCTGGACAGGACAGGACTCATAAAAAAATAAACTAAAACAAGTCAAAAAAGAAGAAAACAACTAGAAAGTAGATACGTGAAAACGCAGGATAAACAAATCAGAGAGAAAACAAAAAGAACAGAAACTAAATATATGAATCTGAAAGACTGAACCAAACAAACAACAGAATAACTTAAGTAAAACAAATTGACTGAAGAAGGCTAAATTATTAAGAAAAGTTAGACCAAGTAAACCATAAAGGAAAAACTGCACAGATTCAAGAAGCTGCAGGCCGAAATCTGGACAACCAGACCTTGTGTTACATCCCTTGTTAATAGATGTTATTTTGTCTAGGGATATTAAGACGCAACAAAGAGAAGTATTTTATATGTAAGTGTGTGTGTCTAATCGGGGTGGAAATTATAAATGGAGAAAGCAAACTGATCACAAAACCAAGTCATTTACCGTTATTGGTTTAATGTCCATCCTTGCAATATTGAAATGTGGGAATACACAAGGACTTTCATTTCGAAAGGGTTTAAATAAAGGATGTTAGGGGGCGGAGCGTAAGAGAGAAGGTAAGATGAGATAAAGTGTGTTACAAGAAGATAATTTTTCTTCTTTTGATATAAGTGAGTATCATAAGCGTTAGAAGTTGAAGACCTGGACTGAGCTTGTGCTGTTGTGAGTTTTTGCCGAATCTGAGAGGCGAGAGGCTGAACTGCGTGTCTAACATACCAGGAGGGACCTTGCTGATCGTGTAAGCTGAGATGGTGTGTTGGCGGATTGGCATGAGTTTTTCAGTGGAAGGGAGCTGAGACACTGGGAGTTTCTACTCTGTTGATTGACAGTCGAAGAAGAAACATCTAGAAGTGATGTATTGACGTTGATTGTTTTGTTATAAGTTTAAACGAAACACAAGCACGAAAAAACAACAGTTGTTACAACTCAAAGCACAATCACAGGCAACTCTCGGACCAGTCTCTCAAATGAGAGAACCGGCTTCACTAAGCGTGCTCGCTCTTTCCTCTCTCTGTTGTTGGTTCGGCTTTTAAACTGTCGCGGTGGAAGGTGATTGGCGCTGAAGTCTCCTACGTCATGGTAGAGTGTCATCAACCTGACAAGTGAATCTTCCAATCATGTTCCCACCTGCAACAAACAAGTTTCACACAACACACCGCATACACAATACAGGTCGTGTGGGAGGAGTGAAGGAGGAGTCTGGTGCCGGGGGCGTGGCTGAGTCCGTTACAGTACCCCCCTCCCCACATGCAGCTCCGGAGGACCGTAAGCGGGCGACGACGAGGACGGCCTCGATCCAGAGGCGCCGGTCGGTCGGGATGGGCAGTGTGGAAATCTTGTAGGAGGGTCGGGTCTAAGATGTCGTCCCGGGTCACCTAGCACCGTTCCTCGGGCCATATCCCTCCCAGTCGACTAGGTACTGCAGTTGGCCGCCTCGTCGCCGCGAATCCAGGATCTCGTGCACTCTGTAGATGTTGAGGTCCTCCGGATCCAGAGGAGGTGGTGGTACAGCTTCAGCACCAGACTCTGTGGGAGGAGACACAAGAGGTTCAGTGTAGGGTTTTAACAGTGAGACATGAAAGGATGGTGAAATGGGGGGAGTTGGAGCCGGTAGGTGATGTCGTTGATCTGCCTAAAGATTTTGAATGGACCTGCGTAGCGGGGCGCATGTCCCGGGTGGAGAGCCAGACAAGTTGACCCGGGTGGTATTGAGGAGTGGGTCCTGTCCGTCGGTCGGCCTGAAGCTTCTGTCTACGAACTGCCCGCTGAAGGTGGACATGAGCTGAGTCCCAGACCCTCTCGCTCTCCTGGAACCAGGGGTGAACAGCTGGAACTTCCGTGGGCTCACCTGTCCAAGGGAAGAGAGGGGGTTGGTAGCCTAGGTAGCACTGAAATGGAGTGAGGTGTGTGGATTCCTGTCTAAGGGAGTTCTGGGCGTACTCCGCCCACGGAACATACCGGTTCCAGCTGTCCTGCTGGCGACCACAGTAGGCACGGAGGAATCTTCCAATTTCCTGAATCTTCCGCTCAGTCTGGCCGTTGCTCTGAGGGTGGTATCCGGAGGTCAGGCTGATGAGACACCAAGGAGCTCGAAGAATGCCATCCAGACGCGGGAGATGAATTGGGGCCCACGGTCTGATACGATGTCTTCGGGGAGGCCAAAGTGTCTGAAGACATGGTGGAAAAGGGCCTCCGCCGTTTCCAGAGCCGTGGGCAGTCCTTTCATGGGGATGTGCTTACATGCCTTGGAAAACCGATCCACCACCACCAGGACTCAGGTGTTACCGTCTGATTGTGGTAGATCGGTCATGAAGTCCACTCCCAGATGGGACCATGGGCGACGAGGGATGGGTAGAGGGAGGAGTTTACCTTCCGGCAATATTCGAGGGGTCCTGGTGGTGGCGCAGACTGAGCCTCCTTACACGTAACGGGAGATATCCTGAGCCATACTGGGCCACCAGTAGCGATCTTGAAGGAGCGTGAGGGTACACGGCTGCCTGGGTGTCCAGAGCCCGGAGAGGTGTGTGCTTGGTCCAGAAGGGTCAGGCGGAGACTTGATGGAACATAGATCCGACCCTCTGGACCCCCCGGAGGAGCAGGGTCCTCGTGAGTTGCCTCCTCGATGAGCTGGTCAATGTTCCACTGTATCGGGTTTACTACTATGGCTGGAGGGAGAATGGGTTTGGGTTCTTGGGAAGGGTTCTCGGGATTGAACTGGCGGGATAGGGCGTCGGCTTTGAGGTTCTTTGTTCCGGGGCGATAGGTTACTGTGAAATGGAACCGGGTGAAAAACAGAGCCCAAAGGGCTTGGCGGGGATTGAGTCGTTTGGCTGATCTGAGGTATTCGAGGTTTCTGTGGTCGGTGATAACTTGGAAAGGATGCCGGGCTTCCTCCAGCCAGTGTCTCCACTCCTCCAGAGCCAGTTTGCTGGCGAGCAACTCACGGTTTCCGATGTCGTAATCCCGCTCCACCGGGGACAGCTTTTTGGAGAAGAAGGCACATGGATGGAGACGAGGAGGCTCACCCTGCCGCTGCGAGAGCACGGCCCCTACCGCCCCAAGAGGCGTCGACTACCATGAATGGGAGTTCGGGATCCGGGTGAGCCAGGGTAGGAGCCGAGCAGAAGGCATTCTTGAGGCTGGTGAAGGCGTTGGCAGCGTCGGTGTTCCAGGACAGAGACTTGGGCCCTTTCCGGAGCAGTGCAGACAGGGGAGCAGCGATGGTACTGAAGTTACGGATGAATCTTCGGTAGAAGTTTGCAAATCCTAGGAATCTCTGGAGTTCTTTTACGGAAGTGGGTGTGGGCCAGGTCTGCATTGCTTTCACCTTCCCCTGGTCCATCTTGACGCCGCTCTGGTCAATGATGTATCCAAGAAACTTCTTTCTGTGGTGGAACTTTCTGAACAGGAGAGAGACAGTTAGCAAAACAATGGGTACTCCACTTCAATACCTCCCCCGATCTCCAACAGATGTCCGGTGAATGAATCGCTAGCCACGGGCGTCCTAGGACGATGTCAGCCGTGGATCCCTCCAGCACCAGAAGCGTGATGGACTCTTGATGGAGGCAACCGATGTTGAGGGTGAGTTCCGTGGAGGCGTAGAGTATGCACCCGCGGCCCACCGGTTTTCCCAGGATGGAGTGAGCTCGATAGGGTTAGTCGGTACTGATCTACTTGTATCGGCTCTGGTGCTGGAGTTCGGTGCTCCCGCGATGGAGGCGGGGAATGCAACGGGTCAGAGGGGAGTGAACAGGCTGAAAGGTTTTGTGAGATGAGAATGGAATGTTGAATCAGATTTTCCAGTCCGAAGGTGTCATCATATATAGCCAGGTGAGCACGGATCTGCGGGTTTAGACCTTGTCGGAAAGCTGTCATCAGAGCTGTTTCATTCCAGCTGCTGGAGGCGGCTAATGTGTGGAATCTCAGTGTGTACTTGTGAATGGGCTGGTTACCTTGCTGAACTCGAAGCAATTGATCCTGAGAAGAAATGGTCCCCGCAGACCGGCTGAAGACTTCTCTGAAGTTTGACGAATGCTTCGAGTGACTGGGTGACAGGCCCGTCAGCCGACCAGATAGCCTGGGCCCATTGGAGGGCTCGTCCTGTAAGAAGGGAAATCATAAAGGCAGTCTTGGTGCACTCTGACTCGAACTGACGGGCCTGCAGCTCGAAATACAGGGAACACTGTAGCAGGAACCCGTTGCATTCCTGGACTGGCAGAGGCAGAAGAAGAAGTGGATCCCATTTGCAGTACTAGGTGTAGTGCTTGGGCTAACTCGGGGATTGTGACGGGTCCAGGTGACGGGTGCAGTCATTGTCACTTCCTGTGTGTCATATCATTTGTCTTTTCTTGGGTGTCGTGTCAAGTGTTGTTTCACTTCCGGGTCCCTTCTTCTTTGTTTCCTCTCATGCTCTTCCTGCACCTGTCTTGTTAATCACTTTCATCATTAGTCTTCCCAGGTGTTTGTCATTCCCTTTTGTATAAATCACTCTTGCATTTCTCTTGTGTTTGTTGGTTGTTTGCATTGTTGTGTGTTGGTATCCTGCTTGTTCCCTGAGAAGTTCAGTTCTATGCACATATGTGCTTCTTTTGTTTATATTTAAAGTCTTTTATTTCAGTTTATGATTGAAGTGGGTTTGAGTTTTGTGATCCTGCCTTGCCTCCCTCCTGCTTCTACATCGCACACACCTTGTCCACGCTTCATAACAGAAAAATCGACTGGGTTGGTTGCCCTAGAAAGACGTTGCTGACATGGATTTGGCGAACTGGTCAACTGATATCGCCCGTCAGGACGCGGACTTCAGCCCGGGACTTCTGCGCGCTCGCTGTTCTAGAACAGTTTGACGACGCAACTCTGAATTTGCTGTACTGTGTCAGGGCGAACTTCCACCAGATGAGGGACTTCCCAGACACCACTGGACTCAGTTGGCAGGAAGCCATCATTAGGTGTCTGGAGACTGTTTACCCTGTGTTAGTCAAACAACTCAGTCAGCCACTTGTGCAGACTGCCCACCTGCATCAAAGCCTGCACCTCGCCGGACTGACCCAGTGCCCGTCAACCCACTGCCTGGACCAGCACATCCTGCTGGTCAGCCGGTGGCCACGCCCACTGCGCTCCAGCCTGCTCATGCACCCAAACAGTGCCTGCCAAACAGTGCCTGCAGATACTGAGTCGCTGAGCATCAGCCCCGCGACCGAGTCCACACCTCGCTGCCATAAATGGCGGAGTCGGTAGAGCTTGCTGCAGGCCAGGAGGCCGTCCAAGCTCCAGCGCTCCTCACCCTGCCGGCACCCTGTGCGCTCCTCGCCCCGCAGGCTCTTGCCTGCGATGAACTCTAGCCTGAGCAGCCCGAACAGCCGCTGACTGACCTGCTTGATTCGCCAGACCCGCCTAAGCTGCTAGTCTTTCTGGCACCACCCTGGACACTCTCCACTACCTGTCCCCTTATTCCTCCTGTCATACCCTGGAGACCACCTTGACTTTTGACTTTGTGTTCCCTCGTCTCCAGAGCACCCACCCTCCCGCCTTTATCAAGTTTATTGTTCTGCTTATGTTTTGCATTTGTCTTTTATTTTGCCATGTTTCTTGTTCCTGGTCTTGTCCTGTCTGGTTTCATGTCTGTCGAGTTCCCTGTTCTAGTTGTCCTCCTCCAGGTCCCCCACCCACCCTCCACAGCTATCACCTCTTCGGTGCTAGGACGCGCCTACTGGAAGGGGGGCGTTATGTAACGCTTATTCCTATCTGTCTGGGTCTTCTTTGTCACTTCCTGTCAGTCTTATTGTTTCACTTCCTGGGTGTCCTGTCAAGTTTTTTTTACACTTTCGGGTCCCTTATGTGTTTCCTCTTGTACCCATCCTGCACCTGTCTTGTTAATCACTTTCATCACCAGTTTTCCAAGGTGTTTGTCATTCCCTTTTGTATGAATTGCTCTTGCATTTCCCTTGTGTTTGTCGGTTGTTGAAGTTGTAATGAAGTTAGTTGTTTGCATTGTGTATGGATGTCTTGCCTGTCTACTCTAAGTTTTGTGAAGTTCAGTTCTATGCACATGTGTGCTTCTTTTGTTTATATTTAAAGTCTTTTGTTTGAGTTTGATTAAAGAGTTTAAGTTTTAAAATCCTGCTTCTGCATTGCACACGCCCTGTCCATGCTTCATAACATAGAGCATATGAGAACCAGACGAGCACAAATAGTGAAACGATTGCTGAATAAAGGGCCGTGGTAAAGGGAAACTAGGTGGCAAGACTAGGGAAGCACATGGCCAACATAAACTAAGAAAAAGCACCATGCTCAAGCACGAAACATTAAACAAATATCAAACAGCCAAAGCGGACACCTGAAACATTCATCAACTCACATATAAGTTGTGGTAAACTGAAGTTCAAGCATGTTCGCATAATGTGCCAGAACCAGTGAGGTTCATTCTTACGTTACGCAGGTCCAGTTGAGCTTCTGTTTAAGTTCACTCATCAGTATTTAAATGTAAGAAACGTCTAAAATTAACCTCTTCATCATGTAAAGTGTTCAAGTCTCTTCAGAAAGAATCTCTTTCCATATTGTTTAAAAAAAAAAAAAAAATATATATATATATATATATATTATTGCAGTTTTATCTGACTTCTTTACAGCAGGACAAGCTTTATTAAAAATGAACAAAGGAATAAGGTGTATGTAATATTTTATTTCATAAAATTTCACATCAGAATTTTACACCGAATCACATTTGAACTCAAAAGAAGGTACAGAGAAAACACAATATTCGATACAGTGTGTCTGATTGTAGAATGTGAAGAGCTGCTGGATTCAGTGCAGCAGGAAGTAGGAGATCAGAGAAGAGCAGAGGAACAGGAAGCTCTGACTGACACTCTGAGCACCGTTATATGCTGTGATCTGTTTGATACACTGAATACTCTTCTGTGTTGTGCTCTGGGTGACAGTCTGAGTACTGGTAGATGCAGTGCTAGGGGTGGCAGTTGTGGTGATGCTCTGATCACCGTTACACAGGTTCCCCTCACAACATGAAAAGCTCTCAAGATTAGAAACACCAGCTGACGCTATGCTTTCACAAATAGATTTAGACGCACAGCCTTTTATATTCACTGCCAGGACTTTAGGAGGACCTGTTGAAAAGAAAGAAAACAAAAATTGATTAAGTCTAAATTGGACATTAGTATATGTGATAGTGGCGAGCAGGATGGAGCCGAGCGCCGTGAGAACGGTGTGATTCCAGTGGTGTGATTGATAATGAGAGGAAGCATATAAGGAGGAGCGACACCAGTGTAGATGAGAGAAAACCAGGCCTGGATTTACATTGTATTTTATGTTTGTGTGTGTGTGGATGGCAGTCGTGTGTGAGGGGCTGCTTCAATTACTTTTATTTTATGTTTCTTTATTTTTATATTAAAATGTTACATTTTTGCCGGTTCCCGCCTCCATCGAGAACAACATACTTTACTACAGTGATCTGAATCAAATGTTTAAACTTAAGAGAGTTTAAAAGATAACCATTTTAATCTTCTTCCTTTTCCAGACTCTCACCTGATTCTTTAATGCAGCGATCTTCAATCCCTGCACATTTCACTATGTTTGTGCAGCTCTTCTCATCACAATAGTAACATGACTTTCCATTGGGGACGGTAGAGAAATCTACAGAAGGACAAAATGTCTGATGAAACAATCAGTTCAAAACAGATAATCCGCACTTTTATTTTCTGATTGTCATTTGGAAGTTAAAAGAGTGTTGATTTTACAGAAGATTTGCAGATAATCATTGAAATAAAATACCTGGAGCATCTGGGGGGTTACACAGATCTGTGTTACAGCAGGTAGCAGATGTCCTTAAAGTGCCCAAGTTCATGAACCCACTCAGACAGACAGGAATACAACCATTACCCTTCGTATTAGTAGTAATGTCGCCTAAAAACATGAATTGATACAGGGAAGACAAGTTCAACTTTACTTTTTTCTGGATAATGAATTCAAAATTTCAACATTTTGCATTTTTCTCATTTCAAACCATTAAAAAACAAAAACAAAATCAGGGCAAAGAAAAAACAAATTAAATGTCAAATATATGTTGAATATTCTGTATAAAATATTCCGCAAGAAAAACAAACAATTCTGTTAGTGCACCAGTAATTTAGCAGCATCTCCATCATTAATATACAACTGTAAATTTCAATCATATTGAACTTACCTGCTTGTTTTAGCATATTTGAACTCGTGCACTGAGAAGGTCCACTGGGACATGTTGTTATCTTTGGTGCTAGACATGGAGAACCTATGCACTCATAACATCTGAGAGAGTGTCCTTTAGTAATAAAACAGAGAAACAGACATCAGTTATCTGTATATGTACCAGTAACATCACACACACTGTTTGTCTTTGTACCTGCAGTGAAAAGAAGGAACAGAATAAAAACTGTGATTTGCAGAGCCATCTTTGAAAAGTAGGTGAGTGAAATGACACACCTGTTCCACTGGTCGTTCTCTGGGTGACAGTCTGAGTACTGGTAGATGCAGTGCTAGGGGTGGCAGTTGTGGTGATGCTCTGATCACCGTTACACAGGTTCCCCTCACAACATGAAAAGCTGTCAAGATTAGAAACACCAGCTGATGCTATGCTTTCACAAATAGATTTAGACGCACAGCCTTTTATATTCACTGCCAGGACTTTAGGAGGACCTGTTGAAAAGAAAGAAAACAAAAGTTGATTAAGTCTAAGTTGGACATTAGTATATGTGATAGTGGCGAGCAGGATGGAGCCGAGCGCCGTGAGAACGGTGCGATTCCAGTGGTGTGATTGATAATGAGAGGAAGCATATAAGGAGGAGCGACACCAGTGCAGATGAGAGAAAACCAGGCCTGGATTTACTTTGTATTTTATGTTTGTGTGTGTGTGCATTGCAGTCGTGTGTGAGGGGCTGCTGCAATTACTTTTATTTTATGTTTCTTTCTTTTTATATTAAAATGTTACATTTTTGCCGGTTCCCGCCTCCTTCATCGACAACAACATACTTTACTACAGTGATCTGAATCAAATGTTTAAACTTAAGAGTTTAAAAGATAACCACTTTAATCTTCTTCCTTTTCCAGATTCTCACCTGATTCTTTAATGCAGCGATCTTCAATCCCTGCACATTTCACTATGTTTGTGCAGCTCTTCTCATCACAATAGTAACATGACTTTCCATTGGGGACGGTAGAGAAATCTACAGAAGGACAAAATGTCTGATGAAACAATCAGTTCAAAACAGATAATCCGCATTTTTATTTTCTGATTGTCATTTGCAAGTTAAAAGAGATGTTGATTTCAAAGAAGATTTGCAGATAATCATTGAAATAAAATACCTGGAGCATCTGGGGGGTTACACAGATCTGTGTTACAGCAGGTAGCAGATGTCCTTAAAGTGCCCAAGTTCATGAACCCACTCAGACAGACAGGAATACAACCATTACCCTTCGTATTAGTAGTAATGTCGCCTAAAAACATGAATTGATACAGGGAAGACAAGTTCAACTTTACTTTTTTCTGGATAATGAATTAAAAATTTCAAAATTTTGCATTTTTCTCATTTCAAACCATTAAAAAACAAAAACAAAATCAGGGCAAAGAAAAAACAAATTAAATGTCAAATATATGTTGAATATTCTGTATAAAATATTCCGCAAGAAAAACAAACAATTCTGTTAGTGCACCAGTAATTTAGCAGCATCTCCATCATTAATATACAACTGTAAATTTCAATCATATTGAACTTACCTGCTTGTTTTAGCATATTTGAACTCGTGCACTGAGAAGGTCCACTGGGACATGTTGTTATCTTTGGTGCTAGACATGGAGAACCTATGCACTCATAACATCTGAGAGAGTGTCCTTTAGTAATAAAACAGAGAAACAGACATCAGTTATCTGTATATGTACCAGTAACATCACACACACTGTTTGTCTTTGTACCTGCAGTGAAAAGAAGGAACAGAATAAAAACTGTGATTTGCAGAGCCATCTTTGAAAAGTAGGTGAGTGAAATGACACACCTGTTGCACTGGTCGTTCTCTGGGTGACAGTCTGAGTACTGGTAGATGCAGTGCTAGGGGTGGCAGTTGTGGTGATGCTCTGATCACCGTTACACAGGTTCCCCTCACAACATGAAAAGCTCTCAAGATTAGAAACACCAGCTGATGCTATGCTATCACACATAGATTTAGACGCACAGCCTTTTACATTCACTGCCAGGACTTTAGGAGGACCTGTTGAAAAGAAAGAAAACAAAAGTTGATTAAGTCTAAATTGGACATTTAGTATATGTGATAGTGGCGAGCAGGATGGAGCCGAGCGCCGTGAGAACGGTGTGAGTCTGGTGGTGTGATTGATAATGAGAGGAAGCATATAAGGAGGAGCTCTTTTAATCATTCTTGGGGATTGTAATAAAGCACATCTCTCCCGTGAACTGCCAAAATACAGACAGCACATTACATGTCCCACCAGAGACAGTAATATTCTTGACCACTGCTACACCACAATAAAGAATGCATATCACTCCGTCCCACGGGCAGCTTTGGGGCTTTCTGATCACTGTGTGGTTCATCTTATACCATCCTACAGGCAGAAACTGAAATCAGCTAAACCTGCAAAAAAGACTGTAAAGATATGGACTAATGAAGCAGAACGGGACCTACAAGCCTGCTTTGACTGCACTGATTGGAATGTTTTTGAAGCTGCTACCACTGATCTGGATGAGCTCACAGATACGGTAACATCATACATCAGTTTCTGTGAGGATACACACATTCCTACCAGGACATTCTAGTCATTTCCTAATGATAAACCATGGTTTACTGGGAAACTCAAACAGCTTCGTCATGCCAAAGAGGATGCTTACAGAAGGGGGGATGGGGTCTTGTACAACCAGGCCAGGAACAGACTGACAAAGGAGATAAGAGCTGCTAAAAGAAGCTACGGCAGTCGTGTGTGAGGGGCTGCTGCAATTACTTTTATTTTATGTTTCTTTATTTTTATATTAAAATGTTACATTTTTTTCCAGTTCCCGGCACCTTCATCGACAACAACATACTTTACTACAGTGATCTGTATCAAATGTTTAAACTTAAGAGAGTTTAAAAGATAACCATTTTAATCTTCTTCCTTTTCCAGACTCTCACCTGATTCTTTAATGCAGCGATCTTCAATCCCTGCACATTTCACTATGTTTGTGCAGCTCTTCTCATCACAATAGTAACATGACTTTCCATTGGGGACGGTAGAGAAATCTACAGAAGGACAAAATGTCTGATGAAACAATCAGTTCAAAACAGATAATCCGCATTTTTATTTTCTGATTGTCATTTGCAAGTTAAAAGAGATGTTGATTTCAAAGAAGATTTGCAGATAATCATTGAAATAAAATACCTGGAGCATCTGGGGGGTTACACAGATCTGTGTTACAGCAGGTAGCAGATGTCCTTAAAGTGCCCAAGTTCATGAACCCACTCAGACAGACAGGAATACAACCATTACCCTTCGTATTAGTAGTAATGTCGCCTAAAAACATGAATTGATACAGGGAAGACAAGTTCAACTTTACTTTTTTCTGGATAATGAATTCAAAATTTCAACATTTTGCATTTTTCTCATTTCAAACCATTAAAAAACAAAAACAAAATCAGGGCAAAGAAAAAACAAATTAAATGTCAAATATATGTTTAATATTCTGTATAAAATATTCCGCAAGAAAAACAAACAATTCTGTTAGTGCACCAGTAATTTAGCAGCATCTCCATCATTAATATACAACTGTAAATTTCAATCATATTGAACTTACCTGCTTGTTTTAGCATATTTGAACTCGTGCACTGAGAAGTTCCACTGGGACATGTTGTTATCTTTGGTGCTAGACATGGAGAACCTATGCACTCATAACATCTGAGAGAGTGTCCTTTAGTAATAAAACAGAGAAAGAGACATCAATTATCTGTATTTGTACCAGTAACATGACACAAAGAGTTTGTCTTTGTACCTGCAGTGAAAAGAAGGAACAGAATAAAAACTGTGATTTGCAGAGCCATCTTTGAAAAGTAGGTGAGTGAAATGACACACCTGTTCCACTGGTCGTTCTCTGGGTGACAGTCTGAGTACTGGTAGATGCAGTGCTAGGGGTGGCAGTTGTGGTGATGCTCTGATCACCGTTACACAGGTTCCCCTCACAACATGAAAAGCTGTCAAGATTAGAAACACCAGCTGATGCTATGCTATCACACATAGATTTAGACGCACAGCCTTTTACATTCACTGACAGGACTTTAGGAGGACCTGTTGAAAAGAAAGAAAACAAAAGTTGATTAAGTCTAAGTTGGACATTTAGTATATGTGATTGTGGCGAGCAGGATGGAGCCGAGAGCCGTGAGAACGGTGCGATTCCAGTGGTGTGATTGATAATGAGAGGAAGCATATAAGGAGGAGCGACACCAGTGTAGATGAGAGAAAACCAGGCCTGGATTTACATTGTATTTTATGTTTGTGTGTGTGTGTGGACGGCAGTCGTGTGTGCTGCTGCAATTACCTTTATTTTATGTTTCTTTATTTTTATATTAAAATGTAAAATGTTTGCCGGTTCCCGCCTACATCGAGAACAACATACTTTAAAACAGTGATCTGTATCAAATGTTTAAACTTAAGAGTTTAAAAGATAACCATTTTAATCTTCTTCCTTTTCCAGACTCTCACCTGATTCTTTAATGCAGAGATCTTCAATCCCTGCACATTTCACTATGTTTGTGCAGCTCTTCTCATCACAATAGTAACATGACTTTCCATTGGGGACATTAGAGAAATCTACAGGAGGACAAAATGTCTGATGAAACAATCAGTTCAAAACAGATAATCCGCACTTTTATTTTCTGATTGTCATTTAGAAGTTAAAAGAGTGTTGATTTTACAGAAGATTTGCACATAATCATTGAAATAAAATACCTGGAGCATCTGGGGGGTTACACAGATCTGTGTTACAGCAGGTAGCAGATGTCCTTAAAGTGCCCAAGTTCATGAACCCACTCAGACAGACAGGAATACAACCATTACCCTTCGTATTAGTAGTAATGCCGCCTAAAAACATGAATTGATACAGGGAAGACAAGTTCAACTTTACTTTTTTCTGGATAATGAATTTAAAATTTCAACATTTAGCATTTTTCTCATTTCAAACCATTAAAAAAAAATCATGGCAAAGAAAAACAAATTAAATGTAAAATATATGTAAAATATTCTGTATAAAATATTCCGCAAGAAAAACAAACAATTCTGTTAGTGCACCAGTAATTTAGCAGCATCTCCATCATTAATATACAACTGTAAATTTCAATCATATTGAACTTACCAGCTTGTTTTAGCATATTTGAACTCGTGCACTGAGAAGTTCCACTGGGACATGTTGTTATCCTTGGTCCTGCACAAGAACCTATGCACTCATAACAGCTGAGAGAGTGTCCTTTAGTAATAAAACAGAGAAACAGACATCAGTTATCTGTATATGTACCAGTAACATCACACACACTGTTTGTCTTTGTACCTGCAGTGAAAAGAACGAACAGAAGAAAAACTGTGATTTGCAGATCCATCTTTGAAAAGTAGGTGAGTGAAATGACACACCTGTTTCAGTGATCATTTTATAGCTTATCAAGTGGGGAGGGTCTTCATGAGAAAATTTAAATTTAATTCAGGCAGACATTTCTTGAAAATCTTGCTAATCTTGTCTGCTTAAACCAACCTTCTTAAAATGATAGTTGACCCAAAAATGTAAATTCTATCATCATTTATTCATTCTCAAAAACCTGTACGGCTTTCTTCTTTTGTAGAACACAGAAGTATATATTTTTTGTTCTGCAGAAGAAATTCCAATGTGAATAGAGATGCTTTAGTGATTGTTATTCATTGAGGAGGATGGGAAGTTTCTGAGAAGCAGGAAACAAGATTAAACAATAAAGTATTACAACATCTGCAATTAAGTAGTAAATGCCCCACAGCTACACACTGAATGGAACATTATACATACCGTTTAAACACATCGGAGTGACTTGCAAATTTTTTTCAAATGTTCACATGACTAAATAAAATATTTTCCCTTGAGATAGTATTTACTTATTTTGCAAGAGAAAAATATCTTTTGACCACTGAATGTTTTCAGTTCTGCCCTGATTGTTATTCAGTCACACCCCAGTAGAACCTACCAGAAAACTCGTTTTATTTATTCACTTAAAATTAGAAAGCTTACATACTTAAATAAAAATAATGTTCTCACTTAATGCAAGTGAATTAACTATCATGTTTTTAGAACGAAGGTGTAACTTTTGTAATATTATGTGGTACATAATAAGCAGAGGCTTCAGCCTACACCTTTTTCGGTTATTAAGTATAGTTTAAATTTTTGAGTGATTATCTGTGACGACCGAAAATAAAATAAAATCTTATGTTCTTATGTTATGTTACATATGGCCTACTATGATAAACAACGATTTATGAGGAACATCCACATCCACTGAAGTTGCTGGATAACTTTCTCTTCACCTTTAACCAGTGTGTGATGAGCGCACTGGATCCACTGTACTATCAACCCAGTGTATCAACATACCACTTTACCATTATACCACTGTACCATCATACCACTGTACCATCAACCCAGTGTACCGTCATACCACTGTACTATCATACCACTTTACCATTATACCACTGTACCATCATACCACTGTACCATCAACCCAGTGTACCGTCATACCACTGTACTATCATACCACTGTACCATTATACCACTGTACCATCAACCCAGTGTACCATCATACCACTTTACCATTATACCACTGTACCATCATACCACTGTACCATCAACCCAGTGTACCGTCATACCACTGTACTATCATACCACTGTACCATTATACCACTGTACCATCAACCCAGTGTACCATCATACCACTTTACCATTATACCACTGTACCATCATACCACTTTATCATTATACCACTGTACCATCAACCCAGTGTACCTTCATACCATTTTACCTCCATCCCAGTGTACCATCAACCCACTGTACCATCAACACAGTGTATCATCTTACTGTTCTACATTCAACCCAGTGCACCATCTCATATATATATATATATAGTCACAGTCACGCTGTGTCTCGTCACGTGCCTCCTGGGTTTCCCGTCCACTGCTACGTCAGCCACTCCCCCTTGTTACTGGTGTCAGGTGCTCCCTGTTATCCTGCCTATTTATACCCTCATGTTCTCCCTAGTCTTTGTCAGTGGTTAACGTTACGTATGCTATGTGTGTGTGTGGATGTATCCAGTGACTTCCTGCATTCCAAGTTTGCACTGTTTAGTTCAGTTTTTGTTCTCGTTTTGATTAAAGTGCTTTCTGTTTGAATCTCCGTGACTCCTTGTGTTCTCCACATTCACCAGCTCCTTGTTGTAACAGAACGACTGAACAGGGCTGGTCCCCCACAAAAGACGCTCTAAGATGGAATTCAGCATCACCCCCACCATGGCCCAAAGGGCTGCACAAGCCTGCTGCCCCAGAGCACGCCACGATTCGTTGGCCAGTGCCAGAGCCTCCGATTCGTCAGCCAGTGCCAGAGCCTCCGATCCGTCAGCCAGTGCCAGAGCAAACGACTTGTCAGCCAGCGCCGATCTTCCTAGCCTCGGCCCAAAGGGCGGTGTTGTTTTCTTCTGCGGCAGCCATGCACGCTTGAAGGCTTCACAAGCCTGCCGCTCCAGAGCATCCCGCAACTCGTCGGCCAGCGCCAGGGCCCACGACTCTTCAGCCGGCACCAGACTTCCCACCCACCCAGCCTCCCTCTCCCTCTCCCTTTCCCTCCGCCTCTACCCAGCCAGCACTCAGCACCTCCTCTGCCTGTGTTTCACGCACCATCACCAGCTCCTGTCAACACCTGGGAGCCACCATGTATTGACGGTCCACCATCATCGCAAGGTGCTAAGGTTGTTCGGATTCCGCCTCCAACCTCAGTGCCCAACACTCTCGGCCCGTCGGCACATCGGCTCCTCCTTGGTTCCTCCCTCCTTCGGCTCCACCGAAAACCCTCATCGATGAGCCTCCACCAGGCTGCCTTGTCCATCCGGCTCCACCTTGGTCAGTTGTCGCCTTGCCTCCACCTTCAGGTTTGTCTGGCTCCTCCTTCCCCCTGGCTCCACCTTCATGCTCGGTCTCTCTGGATCCACCTCGGATTTCTCATCACTGCGGAGTCACCTCTGCCTCCAGGTCCAGTGGTGTCATTCGGGCTCCTCTGTCCATCGGCTCCACCCTGGACTGTTTCTGCTGCTTGGTTCCTGGTCCCACCTGCTCCTCCCTGGACTATTCACTCTGTGTGGCCCCTTGTCCCACCTGCTCCACCCTGGACTCTTTAAAATTCTTGTGGACTCTTGTGTCTTGTTCCATGTTTTGTCCTGTCCTCTCCTGGTCCCAATAAAGGACCAGCTGGTGACTGTTGCTGTGATTTTGTTCCACTGGGCTAACCCCATTCGGGAAATAAGCCGGGGTGTGTGTAGGGGTCTGTTTCTATTGTTTATTGGGTTACTGGTTTAATTATTGTATAATTATTGATCTTACTAATTTGTCTGTGTCTGGTTGTTTGGTCGTAGATGAATTCCAGTATCCTCATGGTGTTGAGTGAGGTTTAGGTTATCCCTTCTGTGTGAAATGGCCTTGTCTTTTGGGTATATAAGCTTCCCAGGTGTATCAATTCAGAGGTCAGGTCATTTTTTATTTAAAGTTGCCTTGTGGTTATTTGTCTCTTCATTTTCATTTAGTTATCAAGTTATTTCCGTTGTAATTTTGATTGTTTATTTTTGTATTGAATAAATATGATTTTGTTTTTTGGAAATCCTGTGTTCCTCGTCTTGGACTGCTTGGTACATCACAATATATATACACACACACTGTATGTACCACAGAATACATATTCTATTATAACAGGATGCACGACAGAGATTACTGAACATCAAAACTTGAAATTTACTGACATTTGTTAATGAGTTTCTGCTGTGATTTTCATTTATAATTTTCAATGTAGACGACTTACCTTATGAAAGTGTATTGCACACTGTCCATCACAGCTGCTAGTAATACAAGTAATATTATTAAGCTAATGTTTTCTCTTCCCTTGTCATTTGTAAATAATCTTCCGAATTATAATATTGTTTAGTATGAAATGCTCTGAATATGTGGATTAATGGCGATATGGAAAAAACTAAATTTAATTGTCACAAATCTGGTGTCTCTATTAGATTAAAAAAACTGTATTTGTTCTCGTTTTCTGCTGTGTTTTAGCAAAAGTATATAAGTATATATCTATTGTATGCCACGTTTCTTCTATTGTTAAAATATTTTAAAAGCATTTAAATGTTTAAAAGTTACTGATATTTTAAAAGCGTCATCTGCAGCTCTTAATGCGGCGCTTTACATCTTTATCAGGAGAGTGAAGCAACACACATTGAGTGGAAAAGGATTGATTGAAAGGCGTTTGACTCTATATACAAATATTAGAGGCATAAACAACCCTGAGGCTTGTGGTGTAACCTCTCCTTTGTTTTGGCGTTGCTCACTTTAAACTGTAGAAATGGTGAAATGGAGAAAATATGTGTCGCAGTTTGGATGGAACAAAGCCGAGGTCTCTCATTTGAATTCCACCACTCTAGAGTTTCATGACTGAACTAGAAACATTACATATGATAGCAAAAGGCTGCCTCAAGCATTAAACGTGAGACTGACGCAATATGTCAAGTGACACCTCAAGCCATTTAATGACCACAGCATGTTTTTGAGGTTGTTATGTGTCTTAAAGGCATATTATTATCTAACATTGGAGCAGCATTATATTCTATTTTTTTATCATAATTTTTATCCCGTAAATAATAAATACTAATACAATGAAAACATTGTAGGGGGATTTACAGTTAAGACCCGAGGACCAGATATGTTGAATGAAGACCAGGAGTCAGAAGTGCAGTCAATAGAATAAATTTTAGTGAAGTTTAGTTTGCAGTTTCATCAGCAGAAGCTTCAGGTCTCACAAGGAGTTCGTAGGCCGCCCCACTTACAATAACATTTTTACAGCAATTATACTCTAACAGAGGGTGCTAACCACATCAATGATGACGTTTAAATGATTCTGATTGGCTAAGATAGAAAGAAAGAAAGAATGAAAGAAAGAAAGAAAGAAAGAAAGAAAGAAAGTGTTACGTGCTGTGTATGTTTCTTTTTGAAGCTACTTTTGTTCTCCACCTATCATTCCTATGAGGTCTTTGCTGATTGGAGGACACAACTGCCAATCTTCATCAGTGATGTCATCCGGGCACTCAATCAAGCGCCGCCCTGCTGATATAAAACTTCCCTGCTCACCATGATCAGCAGCTAGCAGCTCAAGCTCAGAGTGTGTGTTGTGGTGTGTTTAGGTTTGAGTTTATTTGTTAACTTTGGTTTATACTTTGAATATAATCTGTGTTTCTACTAGGGATGTGGAAATGAGGCTTCATGAAGCACTGAGGCTTCACCCTGACTGTTTCGGGAAAAGATTCGAGGCTTCACGAGTGTCATGAACAGCGCCATCTGGTGCTTATTTAAAATAAAGCAGGCAGAAGCCTGTGAAAGAAGCTCTGTCAGATGAAGCAATCACAACACACTCCATCGTTTCAATGCTATGTGTACAAATAAAAGCTTTATATGTTTGTGTTTAATGTATCCATAAAAACAATAATAATTTACCCATAAAGTGTGACAATAAAATATAATATGAATTTATATGATTCAATAAGATCTAACGTAGGCATACTCTCTCTCTCTCTCTCTCTCTCTCTCTCTCTCTCACACACACACACACAGACAATAAGGACATTCATTGTGTGATAGGATCATTATGAGCGTGTGTCCGCGTGAGAGATCTATCTCTCGCCTATGATCGCAGTACATCCACGATATCATCCTAAAGCAGAAGGATGTTATCAAGAATGTAAATCCTTCCAAGTGCATGACGATTATATCGAAGTTATGTTCGAATATAAATTATGAGATGAAGAGGCTTCTGTTGTTGTGGATAAAGGAGAAGCAGATTTCCCATGACAGGTATTTCGTTAAAAGCTCTGCGTCAAGTGAAAGTGAAAGTGGGGGTAGTCAGGGGAAAAAAGGTAAGAAAAGTGATCAAACGAATACAAATCGAAAAAAAATCAAAACAATAATATACAATAGAAAAGTAAAACAAAAAAACGTAAGTTATGTTAATTTAAGTTATGTAGTGTTCGTGCAAGGTACGATACAGAATCAAGTGTCTCCATACACCCCCCCCCCCCCTCCTTCTCCGCACATGCCGCTGTCTGTAAAAACTTATAATTAAAACCACATTTTACTTGATATCACACATGTATCACACTGTATACATGTACTATAATTGTGTGTGTGTATACCAATAAGAACTCTCTTGACTCTCCTCACAAAACTATCAATCAGACTGAGTCAACAAGGACTCGTTAAGGAAGATCTGGGGGTTTGAAGCTTCTGACACGCAAAGTGAAACGCGCACGTGATTGGACAGAAAGTGAGGCTTCATTTGTCATCGATCACGTGACTCGGCGAAACCAATACACACCCCGATACAGCGCTTCATTTCAAATTGTGTCACATGAGCGATACATGCATCGAAGCTTCGGTGTCATACGTAACATCACTAGTTTCCACATCTGTAACTGTTTGTAACAGCCTTAAGGCAAGGGTTGTTTTTGAGACTATGTTCACTTAATCCTTTTTGGGGACAAGGAACAGGAAAGCATGTCGTGCGACATACATATCGCCCGTAGCTAACAAATGTTAGAAACACCAGGTAAGCGGTGAGTGCCACTTTTGTATTTTTCGGTTATTAGTCAGTATATTTTAGTCTGGGCGCCAGACGCGCTGAAGACTTCGGGTTTAATTTTCACATTTTGTTTTGGTTAGCCAGATTAGAGGGTTTTGGGAATTTAGTTTAATCAACTGTTTTGTTTTATCAGTTGCTTGTTATTTCTCTTTTCTTTAATTACTTTACACACTGTAAATAGTACACGCATTTAGTGGCTTCGGCTTTATGGTAATAAACTAATTGAACTGCAAATTTGTGACCTGATCTTTTCTACTGCTCACTCCAAAGCAATATTTTAAAACTAAATGTTATGTCCTACCCTAGACAGCTAAAGGTTCGTAACAGAAAGAAAGAAAGAAAGAAAGATAAAATTAGTAATTTTCCACATAAGAGCAGACAGTCTGAAACATATCTTCATTGATCAAATGATGTTTTATTAACAAAGTTCGGGAGGAGCACGTTCAAATGATTAATACAATCAACACGTCATCAGCAATTACTCCTCATCCTATCAGCAGGAGAGGAAGTACGTATATATAGACACGTTTGACTCACCTACAGCTCTTTGACATTTTTCGGCATCCCTCCACCACCCCAACTCCTCACACTTAATTGTTCCTATCAAAGTCAGGATACGGGGGGAGTGCTCCAGGTTCGGGCTAATACTGAGCTCGGAGCCCTCTCCTCGGACAGCTCGCCAAATACGCTTACCATCCATTGCTCCTGAATCATTCGTAAGTGTGAACTCGTGAAATGGTTGATGGGTTAGTGACCTTCCACGTGACAGAAATGCGTTCCTTAGCGTCAGATTGTCAAGAACAACAAGTCTCCTTGTGGTGCCAGTCAATCACCTCACCAATACAGACCATATTAACACACACACACAGATACACAGCTTCTCCAAGGCTGAACTCGGCTCAGGCTCCAACTATCAACAGAAAGACTACCCAAAACATTCTCATAACATGTTCTATCGGGTGAGAAGTGCTGAAAATATTCATACTTACTCTATGGAAAAATACAGAAAAGTAAAGAAAGGCTTTAAGAAATAATTGGTTACATAGGTGTAAGAAAGAGAAAAGAAATACAGTGGAGTTCACTTATCTCGAGTCACGGATTAACAAGCCAATTCTATTATGTCGACGTTTTTAAAGTGGAACCGCCAAACTCCCTATTTGTCTTAGTATTTTCAATTCTTTAATGTCGATTCGTTAATGTCGCCAAAATCTAATATCTCGAGCACAAAAGAGGGACAAAATCGCCACTTCACATGGCTATTTTGTGACTAATTTGCATACCTAGTTCACTGGGCAGCGCTGAGTTTGCCTTGCACGTGGATCGCAGTCCGTTCAGTCCAATGGCGTTTTTTTAGATGAATGCCGATCACTTCATAAAAATACATTACGCTGTTGTGTAAAATGGCACCAAAAACTCGAGCATGTACATTCTCATTTAATAACTCACATCATGTACATCAATACCTTTTCATTTTTCTTTCTTGCGAGGGTTGTTGTCTTTGGCCCTCTGACAGCTGTCATTCCAAACACATAAGAGTTTTATTAATCGTTGTGACACAAATACATTTTTTTTATTAAATTGATTGTCCATCCATTTACACTAGGCAACTACCACTTTGATGCTTTAAAAAGTTCATAAAGAGATTGTAAAATGTGTCCATATGAATTTAGCAATTTATATGATGAACAGATTAAACTTAAGCTTTTATTCAAACATAAACATTCTGTCAGGAATCATTGAAAATAACAGGATCCAAGCGCGTAGATGAGCAGTGAATGGGAATTTATTCAAAATAAAGTGAGTAGCATGGTGTGGCCAGCGGGGCGTGGTCTAGAGGCTGCTGCAGGCGGAGGAGGAGTTTGGGAGGGCTGATGGTTAAGGGACACGCCTCTGTTAACGAGATCTAACAGGTGTATTCATTTTGCAGTGACTCGAGAGACGGGATAAAAGCCGGGCCCAGAGTGGGAGAAAGGGCTGGTGATTGTGGCAACACCACAGGCTGCTGCTGGAGAACTGCTGAAAAGCATTTGTGTTATTTTTGTTAAAGCCCTTGTGCTTGCGTTTATTTTTGTTGTTGCAGCTAATAAAGCCTGCCAAACAAAGTTTACGAGCTCTCCTGTCTTGACATTCTGAAAAGGTGTCACACATGGGTAACAGTCAAGGTTCTGTCACTTCGGTTTGGATTCCTAGTGTTTTGGTTGAGAGAGCTCTGACACTGCCCCTTTGCCATGTTTATGTGAGAGCGCTGGGCTTTTGTCGCACGCTCGCATTTCTGTGTGCTTTCATGTCATTCGTGTCAGTTGATGTGTTTACTAGCTGCACGCTATCTCGTCAAGTTCATGTGAACACGCTGCGATGCGCATCCGCATTGGCTGCATGTTTGTGTCTTGTTATTTGTGTAACCAAGCCCATCTTGTTCCTTTGATTTTTCTCAGCTGTTTTCTGTTTGTTACTTTCCTCATGTGTTCCCTATTTAATCCCTTTGTGTTTGTTGTTCGGTGTCGCGTATTTGTCATTCCTGTGTCTATCTCCTGGTTATTCCTTTCTCTGTTTATACCTGTTCCATCCAGTTTGCCAGTTTATTAATTTAATTATCGTTTTCCCCCTCGGGGTAGTTTTGGATTATATTTCATTTCCATTCTAAATAAATCCTTTTACCTGCACCTGAGTCCTCGCTACTTCACCTGTGACAGAAACAGTAGAACAGGAGACTTGGGGAATTTTACAGGTGATTTGATCACAGGATTGAGCAACCTGGAGTCCAGCAGACCGCAGAGTCCTCAGGGTGGACAGGACACATAAAAAAAAGTAAAACAAGTCACAAAAGAAGAAAACAACTAGATAGTAGATACGTGTAAACGCAGGATAAACAAATCAGAGAGAAAACAAAAAGAACAGAAACTAAATCCATGAATCTGAAAGACTGAACCAAACAAACAACAGAATAACTCAAGTAAAACCAGTTGACTGAAGAAGGCTAAATTATTAAGAAAAGTTAGACCAAGTAAACCATAAAGGAAAAACTGCACAGATTCAAGAAGCTGAAGGCAGAAATCTGGACAACCAGATCTTGTATTAAGTCCCTCGTTAATAGTTGTTGTTTTGTCTAGGGATATTAAGACGCAACAAAGAGAAGTATTTTATGTAGTATTTTTTTCAAAGTATTTTTAATGTATGTGTGTGTATAAAGGAAACGGATACCAAAACCAAGTAATTTACCGCTATTTGTTTAATGTCCATCTATCCGTGCAATAATGAAAAGTTGTGAATAAATGAATATATAAAATATTTACAATCAACAGAAATAGAACAAGTTCATACCAGTGGAAAGGAAGAGAAAAATAAAGAGAAGGTGCTTAAATCAAAAACAAAATAAAACAAAACACCATTAACTAAGTTTAATTAAATTAACAACAAAAGATGCAAAAAGAAACCTATTCAGCGTACTAGACGCCATAAATAATCTACTCTAACTAATAAACAAAACATACATAAGCACCCCTCCTCAACCTAGTGTGTCTAATACAGTTTTTGTAAAACTGCGTGGTGTAATGTAGGTCGTGACCTGTTTGCCTGGCTCTGCCTCACCAGTCAACAGTGTTGTAAAACGATCGACCACACAATAAACAAAAGACACAACCAAAATACTTAACAACAATTAAAAGTTCAAACAAAACACAAGCACGAACAAAGAACAGTTGCTACAACTCAAAGCACAATCACAGGCAACTCTCGGACTAGTCTCTCAAACGAGAGAACCGTCTTCACTAAGCATGCTCGCTCTTTCCTCTCTCTGTTGTTGAAGTTGGTGCGGCTTTTAAATTGTCACGGTGGAAGGTGATTGGCGCCAAAGTCTCCTACGTCATGGTAGAGTGTCATCAACCTGACAAGTGAATCCTCCAATCATCTTCCCACCTGCAACAAACAAGTTTCACGCAAAACACTGCATACACAATACAGGTGTCCAATTCTAGAGAACTATCCAAGACATGAACACGACAATCCAGCAAAGACCTAAAGCAAGGAAGAACAACGTAAATAGAGTAGAGTGTAACACTTGTTCCTGTCTGTCTGGGTCTTCTTTGACACTTCCTGTCAGTCTTGTTATTGTTTCACTTCCTGTGTGTCATGTCATTTGTCTCTTCCTGGGTGTCGTGTCAAGTGTTGTTTCACTTCCGGGTCCCTTCTGTGTTTCCTCTCATGCCCTTCCTACACCAGTCTTCACTTTCATTGTTAGTCTTCCCAGGTGTTTGTCATTCCCTTTTAAATCACTCTTGCATTTCCCTTGTGTTTGTTGGTTGTTTGCATTGTTGTGTGTGGATGTCCTGCCTGTTTCCTGAGATTACTCTAAGTTTTGTTAAGTTCAGTTCTATGCACATGTGTGCTTCTTTTGCTTGAGTTTATGATTAAAGTGAGTTTGAGTTTTGAGATCCTGCCTTGCCTCCCTCCTGCTTCTGCATCGCACACACCTTGTCCACGCTTCATAACAGAAAAACCGACTGGGTTGGTTGCCCTAGAAAGTTTTTTTTTTTTTGCTGACATGGATTTGGCGAACTGGTTCACTGATATCACCCGTCAGGACGCGGACTTCGCCTTACATTCCAGGGACTTCTGCGCGCTTGTTGTTCTAGATAGAACAGTTTGATGACGCAACTCTGAAGTTGCTGTGGCGAACTTCCACCAGCTGAGGGACCTCCCAGACACCACTGGACTCAGTTGGCAGGAAGCCGTCATTAGGTGTCTGGAGACTGTCTATCCTGACTCAGTCAATCAACCCAGTCAGCCACCTTACCAGCTTGTGCAGACTGCCTACCTGCATCAACGCCCACACCTCGCTGGACTGACCCAGTGCCCGTCAACCCACTGCCTGGACCAGTACATCCTGCTGGTCAGCCAGTGGCCATGCCCACTGCGCTCCAGCCTGCTCATGCGCCCGTTGACAGCCAAAAAGCGCCTGCAGACACTGAGTCACTGAACATCAGCCCCACAACCGCGATCGATAAAGCCCGCTGCAGGCTAGGAGGGTTGCCAAGCTCCAGCGCTCCTCACCCCGCAGGCTTTTGCCTGCAATGAACTCTTGCCTGAGCTGCCCGAGCAGCCGCTGCCTGACCCGCCTAAGCTGCCCGAACAGCCGCTGACTGACCTGCTTGATTCGCCAGACCTGCCTCAGCTGCCAGTCCCTCTGGCACCACCCTGGACACTCTCCTCTGCCTGGCCTCTTGTTCCCCCGGCTCCACCCTGGACACTCTCCACTACCTGTCCCCTTATTCCTCCTGTCATACCCTGGAGACCACCTTGACTTTGTGTTCCCTTGTCTCCAGAGCACCCCCCCTCCCGCCTTTATCAAGTTTATTGTTCTGCTTATGTTTTGCATTTGTCTTTTATTTTGCCATGTTTCTTGTTCCTGGTCTTGTCCTGTCTGGTTTCATATCTGTCGAGTTCCCTGTTCTAGTTGTTCTCCTCCGGGTCCCCCACCCACCCTCCACAGCTATCACCTCTTCGGCGCTAGGACGCGCCTACTGGAAGGGGGGCGTTATGTAACGCTTATTCCTGTCTGTCTGGGTCTTCTTTGTCACTTCCTGTCAAGTTTTTTTACACTCCCTTATGTGTTTCCTCTTGTACCCATCCTGCACCAGTCTTGTTAATCACTTTCATCACCAGTTTTCCCAGGTGTTTGTCATTCCCTTTTGTATGAATCACTCTTGCATTTCCCTTGTGTTTGTCGGCTGTTGAAGTTGTAATGAAGTTAGTTTTTTGCATTGTGTATGTATGTCTTGCCTGTCTACTCTAAGTTTTAAGTTCAGTTCTATGCACATGTGTGCTTCTTTTGTTTGAGTTTGATTAAATCCTGCTTCTGCATCGCACACGTCCTGTCCATGCTTCATAACACAGAGCATATGAGAACCAGGTGAGCACAATTAGTGAAACAAGAGCTGAAAAAGGGCCGTGGTAAAGGGAATCTAAGAGGCAAGACTAGGGAAGCACATGGCCAACATAAACTAAGAAAAAGCCACACGCTCAAGCACAAAACAAACATTGGAAACATTGAAAAAACACCAAACAGCCAAACCTGACACCTGAAACATTCATCAGCTCATATATCAGTTGTGGTAAACTGAAGTTCATGCATGTTCGCATGATGTGCGAGAAGCAGTGAGGTTCATTCTCATGATACACAGGTCCAGTTGAGCTTCTGTTTAAGTTCACTCATCTGTATTTAAATGTAAGAAAAGTCTAAAATTAACCTGTTAATCATGTAAAGTGTTCAAGTCTCTTCAAAAAGAATCTCTTTCCATATTGTTTAAATATATATATATATATATATATATATATATATATATATATATATATATATATATATTATTGCAGTTTTATCAGACTTCTTTACAGCAGGAAACGCTTTATTAAATATGACCACAGGAATGAGGTGAATGTAATATTTTATTTCATGAAATGTCACATCAGAATTTTACACCATATCACATTTGAACTCAAAAGAAGGTACAGAGGAAACACAATATTCAGTTCAGTGTGTGTGATTGTAGAAAGTGAAGAGCTGCTGGATTCAGTGCAGCAGGAAGTAGGAGATCAGAGAACAGCAGAGGAACAGGAAGCTCTGGTTGACGCTCTGAGCACCGTTACACAGATTCCCCTCACAACATGTGAAGCCCTCAAGATTAGGAACAGTACCTGATGCTATGTTATCACAAATAGATTTAGACACACAGCCTTTTACATTCACTGACAGGACTTTAGGAGGACCTGTTGAAAAGAAAGAAAACAAAGGTTGATTAAGTCTGAGTTGGACATTAGTATATGTGATTGTGGCAAGCAGGAGAGCCGTGAGAACGGTGTGATTGATAATGAGAGGAAGCATATAAGGAGGAGCGACACCAGTGCAGATGAGAGAAAACCAGGTCTGGATTTACATTGTATTTTATGTTTGTGTGTGTGGATGGCAGTTGTCTGTGAGGGGCTGCTGCAATTACTTTTATTTTATGTTTCTTTCTTTTTATATTAAAATGTTAAATGTTAACCGGATCTCGCCTCTTTCATCCAGAACAACATACTTTACTACAGTGATCTGAATCAAATGTTTAAACTTAAGAGAGTTTAAAAGAAAACAACTTTAACCTTCTTCCTTTTCCAGACTCTCACCTGATTCTTTAATGCAGCGATCTTCAATCCCTGCACATTTCACTATGTTTGTGCAGCTCTTCTCATCACAATAGAAACATGACTTTCCATTTAGGACATTAGAGAAATCTACAGAAGGACAAAATGTCTGATGAAACAATCAGTTCAAAACAGATAATCCGCACTTTTATTTTCTGATTGTCTACTATCTGATTGAAATACCTGGAGCATCTTGGGTGTTACACAGATCTGTGTTACAGCAGGTAGCAGATGTCCTCAAAGTACCCAAGTTCATGTACCCACTCAGACAGGCATTAGTACAACCATTACCCTTTGCTTTAGAAGTAATGCCGCCTAAAAACACGAATTGATACAGGGAAGAAGAACATGTCAACATTTTGCATTTTTCTCATTTCAAACCATAAAAAAAAATCCAAAATCATGGCAAAGAGAAAACAAATTAAATATCAAGTATATGTAGAATATTCTGTATAAAATATCCCCTAAGATATCCCATAAGTAATTCTGTCGCACAACCAGTAATTTAGCAGTATCGCCATCATTAAAATACAACTGTAAATTTCAATCATATTGAACTTACCTGCTTGTGTCAATGATGTTGAACTCATGCACTGAGGAGATCCACTGGGACATATTGTTATTGTTGGTCCAAGACATGAAGAACCTATGCACTCATAACATCTGAGAGAGTGTCCTTTAGTAATAAAACAGAGAAACAGACATCAGTTATCTGTATATGTACCAGTAACATCACACACACTGTTTGTCTTTGTACCTGCAGTGAAAAGAATGAACAGAAGAAAGACTGAGATTTGCAGATCCATCTTTGACCAGGAGGAGAGTGAAATGACACACCAGTTTCACTGATCATTTTATACTTTATCAAGAGGGGAGGATCTTCATGAGAAAATAAAAATTTAATTTAGGCAGACATTTCTTGCAACATGATCCGACAGTTTACATAGTTTACTTGGCCATTAAAGATGAAGGAAGGTTTAAGAAGAAATTGCAAGACGTGTAGGTCTGCTCAAACCAACCTTCTTAAAATGATAGTTGACCCAAAAATGTAAATTCTATCAGAATTTATTCACCCTCAAAAACCTGTATGACTTTCTTCCTTTGTAGAACACATACGTATATATTTTTTGTTCTGAGGAAGAAATTTCAATGTGAATAGAGATGCTTTAATGATTGTTATTAATTGAGGAGGATGGGAAGTTTCTGAGAAGCAGGACTCAAGATTAAACAATAAAGTATTACAACATCTGCAATTAAGTAGTAAATGCCCCACAGCTACACACTGGATGGAACATTATACATACCGTTTAAACACATCAGAGTGACTTGCAAATTTTTTCAAATGTTCACATGACTAAATAAAATATTTTCCTTTGAGATAGTATTTACTTATTTTGCAAGAGAAAAATATCTTTTGACCACTGAATGATAAACAACGATTCATGAGGAACATCCACATACACTGAAGTTGCTGGATCACTTTCTCTTCACCTTTAGCCAGTGTGAGATGAGCGCACTGGATCCACTGTACCATCAACCCACTCTATCATCATATCACTTTACCATCAACCCAGTGTACCATCAAACCACTTTACCATCAACCCAGTGTACCATCATACCACTGTACTATCAAACCACTTTACCATCAACCAAGTGGATGCTGAACAATGGCGGTGATTGATAAGAGACCCTTGCTATGATTGGAAAGTGCAATGGGTGTACAGCAGTTCATATAAATGCTTATTTCAATCAAAAAGAGTTTTTCATTTAAGAAAACATACACTTATACACACACACACACACACACACACATATATATATATATATATATATATATATATATACACAGTGGAGTTCGGATATGTTGACGGCCTTGGGGATTGCAAAAAAGCATTAAGATAACCCATATTACATATTTTAACATATATTTTCCCACATATAACCCGCAGACGCAGATAATCTGCACGCTCATGCGCAGCTATCAGAGCACCAAAGACAACAACCCTCGCAAGAAAGAAAAATGAAAACGTATTGATGTACATGATGTGAGTTATTAAATGAGAATCTACATGCTCGAGTTTTTGGTGTCTTTTTACACAACAGTGTTGCCGCGATTTGTTTGATGAAGCGATCGGCATTCATCTAAAAAATTTACATACACTGTAGGCCTACTGTGTATATGTTTGCTAACAACAAAAGGCACATGCAAAACCACCACAATAAAAACCACCTTCAATTCAAACCTTTAATTATATTCTCCAACAATGCAAACACAAAGATTGCTCACAAAATCACAAAAAAACGTGCGGGATGCTACAGCGTGTTATCCCTCAGACGAGATCAACGACGGGGAGTGAACCGTGAGCGGACTGCAATACACGTGCAAGGCAAACTCAACGCATGCGCAGTGAACTAGTTACGTAAATTAGTCACGAAAAACCATGTGAAGTGCCGATTTTGTCCCTTTTTTGTGCTTGAGATATTAGATTTCGGCGACATTAACGAATCGACATTAAAGAATCGAAAATGCTAAGACAAATAGGGAGTTTGGTGGTTCCACTTTAAAAACGTCGACATAATAGAATTGGCGAGTTAACCGTGACTCGAGATAAGGGAACTCCACTGTATATATATATATATATATATATATATATATATATATATGTATATATATTATATTATAACAGGATGCACAATAGAGATTACTGAACATCAAAACTTGAAATTTATGGACATTTGTTAATTTGTCTTCCCTTGTCATTTGTAAATAATCTTCCAAATTATAATATTGTTTAGTATGAAATGCTCTTAATACATGGATTAATGGCAATAAATGTACCGAAAAAATTAAACTTAGTTGTCACAAATCTGGTGTCTGTATTAGATTAAAAACCTGTATTTGCTACGTTCTTGTTTTCTGCCGTGTTTTAGCAAAAGTATATAAGTATATCTCTTGTTTGCCATGTGTCTGCTATTGTTAAAATATCTGAATATTTTCTGATTATTTTCTGAAAATTTCTGAAATTTTAAGAGTGTCATTTACAGCTCTTCATCAGGAGAGTGAAGCAACACACATTGAGTGGAAAAGGATTGATTGAAAGGCGTTTGACTCTATATACAAATATTAGAGGCATAAACAACCCTGAGGCTTGTGGTGTAACCACTCCTTTGTTTTGGTGTTGCTCACTTTAAACTGTAGAAATGGTGAAATTTAGAAAATATGTGTCGCAGTTCAGATGGAACAAAGCCGGGGTCTCTCATTTGAATTCCACCACTCTAGAGTTTCATGACTGAACTAGAAACATTACATATGATAGCAAAAGGCTGCCTCAAGCATTAAACGTGAGACTGACGCAATATGTCAAGTGACACCTCAAGCCATTTAATGACCACAGCATGTTAGTTTGCAAGAAACATTAACTATACAGACAAGACTTTCTTTAAATATATGCACTATATTGCATATTTATTATAATTGTACTCATATCATTACAAATATTCTAATGTCTTTATTAGAAAAACAGCATTATAGAGTGGTGAAGGTATGACATAAATCTGTAGCGAAAATAAGTTCGCATTTTTGCACTTCTGGTTCCATCATCCTGAAGTTGAAGCTGTTGCGTGTCTTAAAGCAATATTCTCTTACATTAGAGCAGCATTATGTTCTATTATTATATATTCTATTCATAATTTTCATCCTATAAATAATAAATATTCATAGAATGAATACATAGCAATCCCCCCAAAAATGTAGCGGTTGTCTTCACTCTCCAGTAAGTTTTTGATTTCAACAAATGCAAGTTTTGTTTTTCTAGTGTACACAAGATGATTTGCTGTCATGTAATAAATGATAGCTCATCCAAAAATGAAAATTCTGTCATTAATTACACGCCCTCATTTTATTCCAAACCAATAAGACTTTCATCAACTTTGATGTTTTAAAACGTTCATAAAGAGATTGTAAAATGTATCCACATGAATTTAGCAATTTATATGATTAACAGATTGAACTTAAGCTTTTATTCAGAAATAAACATTCTGTCAAGAATCACTGGAAATAACAGGATCCAAGTGCATAGATGATCTATGAATGGGGATTCATTAAAAATAAAGTGAGTAATGTTGTGTAACGGTTGAACAGGAGACTTGGGAAACTTCACAGGTGATTGATTGGATTACAGGATTGAGCAACCTGGAATCCAGCAGACCGTAGAGTCCTCAGGCTGGACAGGACAAAACTCGTAAAAACAAAAACAAAGTAAGACAAGTCACAACAGGAGAAAGGTAGCTAGTAGATTTGTGTAAACGCAGGATAAATAAATCAGAGAGAAAGCAAAAAGAACAGGCACTAAATCGATAAATCTGAGAGACGAACCAAACAAACACTAGAATATTTCAAGTAAACAAAGACGACTAAAGAAGGCTAAATTTAGACCGATGTAACAGATATACAAAAGCCTTGTTACTGTAAATAAATGTACTTATTTGTATTTGTTAATTATTCTTAATTGGTTTTCCAATCACCTTTGTCTGAAATACCTGATATCAGGAAATCTGCCTGGCAACTAGGGTGTGTTATGATATGCAAATGTGCTATTGGTGGGAAAAATGATAAGCCCCTCCCACTTTTTGGGTCGCATTGAGAAATATCGGCAGAGAGTAATGAGATGCGCTCAGTGTTGCCAGATTGGGCGGGTTCCCGCCCAATTGGGCTCCTTTTGGTCATGTCTGTCCGGGAAAAATGCATTGGGCTAGTTGATAAAAATTGGGCTGGTTTTTGATGACAAACCCGCCCAAATTTCATATAGAAATGCGTATAAATTCCATTAAAACATTTACTACGTAGATGCAGACATTTTGTTTTGATAACTCTATAAACGCTATTGTTTTAGAGAAATTTGTGAGTTACACTTTAAAGGTTTAAGAAGATTGTCACAAACATTTTGGATGAATAGAACTGAACTTGAAACTTTTTCAATTATTTCAAGTATTTCATCAAGTGTTGAATCATTTGAATCATCTCGGTGAGTGTCTCTAAACCTTATCAAGTTTGCCAATTTCATATTGACGCTTTAAGTTACCAGATAAGGTTTATTTTGTCATATTTTGTTTCTAATGTTTCTTGTATTATGATCAAATAATTTTCTTATGTAGCAAAAATGCTGTAATGTCAGCAGACATTTTAATGGATCGTTGAGGATGTATAGTGTGATTTATAAAACAAATTGAATATGATTGGTTGGATGTGAAACTGGCCTTTACATATAAAAAAAATGTAGGCTACTATTTTGCTATCACTGAAAATGTATTAACATTATATGGATTTGCCTGTTTTATTGCACGGCAGTTTTTTTTAATGCAATTGAATTCTTCCGGAAGGAAGATTTTTGGTAGGCGAACCACCTACCCTTGACCCTTGGACTTACGGAGATCATTGTCACCCGTGTTGATACACATTTATGTTTCTTCACTTTAGTAACCCAGACTTTATCATTTGTTTGTCAATGTTATATCCGTTTTTTGATAATTGGACATGCATAAAGTTTTTATGCTTAAAAGGTTTTAAGAGTTTTTTTGTTAATTCGGGGAACAGACAGTCTCTATAGGATATCTAGATGAAAGGGTCTCCATGTGTTGGGATTTATCTGACCTATATGACGTGAGACAGCTAGCAGACGGTCGGTTTAGCCAGTCTGTCTGCTTCCTGACCTGGACCCCAGTTAGTCAAGGTTCAGCTCTAAGACTATGTGCCAAATTACTGGAGAGAAGAGCGGCACAATCCCAGGAGGGATGAATGCCATCTTTTTTCAACAGGTCTGGTCTGCCCCAAAAACTTTTCCAGTTGTGTATCAGCCTCATATATATTCTGCCTCATATATATGACCAGCAGCTCAAGGGTCTGATGTGTCCAGTGTGAGCACTTTACACTTATGTCCAAAGAGCTGAGGCCCTGTGGCACAAGTCAGATCAGCTGTTTGTCCACTTTGGGGCCCCCAAGAGAGCTCCTGCAACTAACGGAGTATGTGCATGTTATTAGTTGAGGAAATCTTTCTTACATAATGAGTTGGCCGGACTGCCCTCCCTTGTTGGTCTGAGCCCACTCAACCAGGACCGTGGTGGCCTCTAAGGCTCTCTTGGCAGGAGTATCTCCTGCAGAGGTTTGTGATGTGGCAGGCTGGTCCCTCCTGCATACCTTCATTAGGTTCTACCTGTTGGTCTTAAGTTCTGCTCCGGGAACACTGGTGTTTACTAGTGCTCTGCATTTCACTCGGCAGGCCTTTGTCACTGTGGTGAGATTGGCATTCTCGTACCCATAGCATTTCGACGCAGCGTGAGTTCCCTTGAAAGGGAACGTGTCAGGTTACGTATGTAACTCTACCTCCCTAAGAGGGAACAAGGCACTGTGTCATTTTGCCACACCTCCTACGTGACTGCTGGCATCTTACTGTGAGACACTGTTTAGCTGCCACTTCTGGCTCCCGGCACGCCTTTGTAGCCTCCTGGTTCATGCCCTCATCCTTCCTTGATATGCATTCACACTTCTTTTTGATTCTATTGTGCTTCACAATACATTCACGCAAAAAGTGTTCCCATAGCGTTTTGACGCAGCGTCTCATTCCCTCTTAGGGAGCTAGGGTTACATACGTAACCTGAGATGTTTTATCATGGCCACATAGTATGATGAGGGCATTGTATTTCAAGCTCAACATGATGGTCAAGCATACAATGAACACATTAGCATCCTTTATAAAGCTTGATGTTGGTCACTATTCACTGTATTCATATGGAAAAGTGGAAGATATTTAAAAATTTAATTTTTTGTGGTCTGAAAAAAGAAAGGCATAGTGCATTAGAACAACATCAGAGTATAAGTAAATGATGTCTTAATTTTCATTTGATGAACCAGTTAATCTTTTTTTAAATTATAAATTACTTTTACCATTTCAGAGTTTTATCTTAATACTTTTCAGCATGACAAGTGTTATTAAATATGACCCCAGATACAAGGTAAAGTAGTATTTTATTTGGTAAAATATCACATCAGAACACCAAAGATAATGCAGAGAAAACAAAAGCTCTTTATTTTGTACAGTGTGTCTGATTGTAGCACGCGAAGAGCTGCTGGATTCAGTGCAGCAGGAAGTAGGAGATCAGAGAACAGCAGAGGAACAGGAAGCTCTGGCTGACACTCTGAGCATCATTACACAGATTCCCCTCACAACATGAGATGCCCTCAATATTAGGAATTGATGATGTGGCATCACAAAAGGATTTAGACACACAGCCTTTTACATTCACTGACAGGGCTCCCTAAGTCGCTGATGAAAAGAAAGAAAATAAAAGTTGATTTGTTCTAAGCTAGACATTGATATGTGTGATCTGTTTCAAATATTTAAACCTAAGAGAGTTTAAAAGATAACTTAAATCTTCCTTCTCCAGATTCTCACCTATTGCTTTAATGCAGAGATCTTCATCCCTTGAACATTTCACTGTGTTTGAGCAGCTCTCACCATCACAATAGTAACATGTCTTTCCATTGGGGACGTTAGAGGGATCTACAGAAGGAAAACAGGTATTACATACTGATTCACAAATCTTATAAAGAAACACTCCTTTAGCGCCTCCATTCAATTGGTTAATGAGAGACAAGCCTCACCCTGAATTTTATTAATTTTAAGTATAATAAGTGTTGACTCGCACATGAATTTACACATGATCATTGAAATAAAATACCTTGAGCGTCTTGGGCGTTACACAGATCTGTGTTACAGCAGGAAGTGGTTAACCTTACAATGCCAAAATGTATGGATCCACTTTGACAGTCACATTCATTACAGCACATTCTTTACCCTTCATTACAGAGCCATCTAAAAAAATATGAATGATACAGGAAAGTTTACATTTTTGAAATACAAATCATAGCAAAGAAGGTAGAATATTAGATTAAATTGATAAATTATAAATTGTAAAAGGTTGAAAGAACCTTTTACCACTATGAAGAAGCTGTTGTGCAACAGCAGTCCACTGTTGTAAAAGGGTCTTCATGGAACCATAAATTAAAGAACCTTTATACCTTTCTTAATCTTTATGAGTGTACAGTGGAGGGTTTGCCTTTTTTACAGACACAGCGTTTTCTGATGCTTTTGAACATTATCTTTTATTAACTTGGTGATAGTGAGGAGAAGAAATAACAGACTAAGAAATAAAGATAGACATACTGTCATGAACTGCCTCTTTTTGTTTCATTTTCATGAACTTTTTAATTGTTTTTATCAGTTACCTGTTCCCTTTCAAGGAAACTCGCACTATATCAAAGACGCTTTGGGAACGCCTAGTGTGAGTACATCATGAGGGACATGTGGAATCAAACCAAGTGTGTGAATGTACGTCAGAGACGGGTGATGTCATGAACTAAGACGCTTTAAGAGCATGCTAAACACCGGCAGCTGCAGCTTATGAGTCTTCAGTAAGCACTCTCTGTAAAAAAATGTCTGTCTGGTGTTGTCTAAATAATCCCAAGCTAGTTTAAAAAGTTAGGGAATCATAAAAATATCTATAAAATGGGAAGTGAACAGTTCAGGTTCTGTGTTACTCCTTACTCCTTGGAGTGAGCAGATGCCAATGTGAACGATCCCCTCCTGCCTGCCGCTCTTTGAGGACGCGGCCCCGGCTCACGGTCCTCAGGGTTTGGGTCACACTGAGGCACAGCAGTGATCTTCGTCCTGGAAATTGCAAATGGACCTGAGACGGGCCTGGCCTTATCTCTGCCCTCATCTGGTGGGTCTTAGATCCTCTCTCTAGATCCAGAAGCACACACTGCGATTACTTCCACCCTGGCAGAGGCACCAGTGCTGCAGCTATCCAGCTCTGAGTAACTGAATGTTGTTAGCGGCGAGCCTAGAGATGAAGACTTGAACTTCATTCTCCATATGAGGAACTATGAGAGGTTGTGACTCGAGCTGTCGCTATGCTTAATATCGATTAGTCTGGCAAGGAGCGGGATTTTCTTCCTTTACGGGTACAGCCTCTACGGTGGGTCCTGGCTTTTTTGCCTCCACACCACGACATTGCTGCAGGTCTACCAGGAGATATCGATAAGAGTAAGGGATTTGACCCGGAAGCAGTAGAATGTAAAATTACTGGAATTTAAAAACATCTTTGGACAAGCAAGGTTTGACTGGAAGATCTGTCTAAGGCTGAGATTAGCATCATTCATTTTAGTCAGCAGGAATAATTTCAAGAGGAAATTGCTGAGCTCAAGGATGGAAATTGAGTTAAAAGAAACAGTACTGTATAGTTTGAAATGAGATGCTGTCCAAGCTCTGGAACAAGTACTGGATGACAATAAGATAATTTTCAAGTTTTTTATCTACAGTATAGATGGCATAAGGGGAAGTTGGGTTAATAGAAGATGGCAGCTCTTCCAGTAGAAAGGATATTTTCAGGCCTGTCTATAGGTCTATCTTAAGAATCTTTCGAGAATTCAGTTCAATTTCTCCTAAGAACTTAAAGAATGCTGGTCTGGTCTTGGTCTCGACTTGTTGTCAGTTTAGGTGGTCTTGACTACAGTATTATGGTCTAGTGTTGTTCAAGTCTTACTCACATTACATATATTGAGAGATTTTTCATTTATTTCAATAAATTAGAATATTTCTGAGAAAACACTGATATATTCAGTACAGTGTGTGTGATTGTAGAAAGTGAAGAGCTGCTGGATTCAGTGCAGCAGGAAGTAGGAGATCAGAGAACAGCAGAGGAACAGGAAGCTCTGACTGACACTCTGAGCACTGTTACACAAATTCCCGTTGCAACATGAGATGTCGTTAACAAATTCAGACTTTGAGGCATCACAAGCTGATTTAGACGCACAGCCTTTCACAACCACTGACAGGTCTCCAGAATTCTCTGATGAAAGAAAGAAAACAAAGTTTGATTCAGACTAAGCTGGATATTGGAACATGTGATCTGTATCAAATGTTTAAACCTGAAAGAGTTTAAAAGAAAATGACTTTTTCCAGATTCTCACCTGTTCCAGTAAAGCAGCGATCTTCAATCCCTGAACAGCTCAATGTGTTTGAGCAGCTCTTCAAATCACAAGAGTAACATTTCTTTCCATTGGGAACGGGATCTACAGATTTTATAATAATTATAATAATCATTTATTTTCTGTGCAAAATATCTAATGAAACACTCCATTAAGTGAGTTCATGACAGACAAACAAGATTTGTTTTGTTTTAAGTGAAATTAGTTTAGACTTACAGATTTACACATGATCATTGAAGTAAAATACCTGAAATATCTTTGGCGTTGCACAGGTCTGTGTTACAGCAGGAAAAACTATTCCTTAAAATACCAAAGGATATGGACCAACTTTGACAGACAGGAACACAATCTTTAGACATCAGTTTGTAACTAATGCCACCTATAGAATATGAATGATACAAGAAAGACCAATTAAGATGGAAAACTTTTTTTATTGAAATTAATTTGAATTGCAAATCATAACAATCTGAAAAATGTAAAAGAGCAGCAATTCTGTTGCAGCACCAGTAAATAACAGCAGCATCGTATCACTCAAATATCACAGTAAATTCCAGTAATATTGGCCTTACCAACTTGTGTCACTGATGCTATAGTCCTGCAGTGAAATCCATTGGGACAAAGTATTTCCTTTTGTTCTGCACAAGAATCCAAGCACTCATAACATCTGAGAGAGTGTCCTTTAGTAATAAAACAGAAAAAGAGACATCAGTTATCTGTATTTGTACCAGTAACATCACAAACACTGTTTGTCTTTGTACCTGCAGTGAAAAGAATGAAGAGAAGAAGAACTGAGATTTGCAGATCCATCTTTGATCAGGAGGAGAGTGAAATGACACACCTGTTTCACTGATCATTTTATAGCTTATCAAGAGAGGAGGATCTTCACGATAAACTGAAAGGTCTAAACCAACCTTCTTAAAGTGATAGTTCACCAAAAAATGAAAATTCTGTTATTTTTATTTACTCTTGTGTCATTCAAAATCTGTATTACTTTTATTTTTCTTCTGTAGAACACACAAGTTCAGCAAAATAACCTTATTTTGTTCTTCAGCAGAAAATTCAATTTATAGAGATTACCATTCGGTGAGTGTGATGGAATTTTATAAATGACATGTGTTCTTTTTATTCTTATCCATGATTATATTTAGTTTCTTGACATTATTGATTATTGTGTGACATTAATTGCATTGTTTATTCTGTAGAAGTAGTAACTATGGCATAATAAGTTGGGAGAAATGGGTTTGAGGTATAGAGAGGGTAATGTGCTCCTGATAAGGAATGGAACATTTCAACTGAGCCTTTAGCCTTGATTAGAGATATAAGTGCCGAAGCGATCCTCCCTTCTTTATCAAACTCTGCAGGGCAGCTTCGGATGATCAGCAGTCGACTGTTGACCTTTTCTTGCAAGAAAATAAACCTTTATAAATTACAATTGGTGTATTTGTCTCTTATTCAGAATTGATCAAATATTTTGCCACCACAGAAGTTAGGGTACAAGCTTAAAGTATTACAAAAGCTGTAATTCAGTAGTAAATGACCAACTGCTACACATTGTTACACTGGAAGTGTAAAATATTAGGTGGATCATGGTTGTATGCTGTGTCTACAATATGTGGATTTAGTGTAGACGTGTTTCAGAAGAAGGGAAGGTCAAAGGAAGTCTTTTTTTGAGATGTTTATTGTAGCGGAATGAAGAAATTTTAATCTACATCTGAATGGATTCAATTTGTAGTGTAAAACTTGCTCACCCCTATTATCAACAGCAATGGCTCATCATGAACCATTCCGAGTTTGTCTACAACCACTACTGCTAACAGCTAAGCTATCATCTGCAATATCATTTGCCATTTCATCTGCCTGTGTTTTTGACATTTCACTGCACTGCACCCGTTTACTGTCTTGTGTCCTGCCGATAAATAAATCCCTGTCTACTTACTCTGTGTTGTGCGTCTTCAGTTATACACACACATATATATATATATATATATATATATATATATATATATATGAACTGTCAGATATTATTGTAATAATTCAAGTTAGTAAGGTGAACAGCAGTGAGTGAAAAAAACCTTGAAAAATGTTTATTTCATTTGTTATGATTTTGCTGTTTTATTTCACTTTTATAAATTCACAATTTATTTTTAATTTAATGTTTATTTGGAAAAAAAAAAAAAACACATGCTCCCCATTCATTGTAATGGGAATTCCTAGTTTGTATGAATGTGTTCTGCATTGGCCATGTTCTATAGTATCATACCTTCATTTGTGTGTTTCTTCTGGATTTTGTGTGTGTTTTTTTTTTTTTTTTTTTTAGTCATTGCATTCCATTCATTGCTCTGGAGGTCAAATTTAACTGAAAATGAAACACTATTCACACAGGTGAATTCACACATGTAGGTTTGGATTTTGTTTTCCCTTCATAATAACAACTTTCATTTATAAACTGTATTTTGTGTTTACTTGTGTTAATGTGTTGTGTTATCTTTGACTAAGATTATAATTTGTTTGATCTGAAACATTGAAGTGTGACAAACATGCAAAAAAATAAGAAATCAAGAAGAGGGCAAACACTTTTTCACGCCACTGTATATCATTTATTTATTTAACTTATTGTACAATTTCAATGTACTCTGTGGAAGTTGCTTTGCTTTAACTGCTTCACTGCGTAACTATTCTATTAAACCACTTCTCACGGAGCGGTTTGCTGAAAATCCCACACTACTGTCTTCCTGTAAATGATTCGGCCCAAGGTTGGGCAGCATTCACACCACAGATAAAGTGCTTTGTGGAATAAGGAAAGTGAAAAACAGTTATAGTCTAAGCTAGCAATTGCTGGATGTGATCTGTATCAATTTTTTTTAAATAAAGGATGGAGAAATAACAATAAAAACAATCTTCATCCTTTTCCAGATTCTCTCCTTTTGCTTCAATGCAATGATCTTCAGTCCCTGAACAGCTGTCTGTATCTGAACAGCTCTCACCAGCACAATAGTAGCAGCAGTTACAGTCATTTTTGTCATGGACACAACTTAGTGAATCATAGTATGCTGAGGCCATTATTTATGTTGAGCTTGAAATACGATAGTCTGGGTTAACTGCAGCGATATAGATGTGCGCCAGAAGACCAACAGCCAAGGCAAGGTGTTGTTTTTCATCAAACCCTGTCATAAATCTTCAGAACGCTTCAAATAAGCAACACTTGTTGCATTGGATCATTCTGTGATATTTCTGCTTTTTAAAAAGCTTGATGTTGGTCATTATTCACTGCCACTCCGGGACTCTTATTTTGTTTTCATTTAGTCACTCGTTCCTTTGTTTCAGTTTCTCCCGCATTCATTTGTTACCATGAACACTAATCAATCACAGCTGTTTGTCATTTGTTCATCACCACATGTATTTCTCTTGTTCACTCATCAGTTTGTTTTTCTACACGTTTATAGAAACACTGCTGTTACTATTACCCTCAAAAGTATTTCTGAAATCTTCATCATCGTCTTGGACTTCGTGACACATTATATGAACAAATGGAAGTAAGAAAACTTGTTGTCCAAAAAAGAAAGAAGGGCATAATATATTAGAGCAACACCTGGATGAGTAAAAGTGATGGCTTTATCTTAATTTTATGAACTATCACTTTAATCTTTTTTTTAAAGAAATAAAATATTTTTATTATTGTAGTTTTATCTGACTTTTTAGCATGACAAGCTATATTAAAAATGACAAAAGGAACAAGTTGATTTAGTAATTTTATTTAGTAAAATATCACATCGGAATTTTACACCCAAAAAAAATCATATCAGAACACCGAAGATAGTACAGAAAAAGCACCATATTTTGTTCAGTGTGTGATTGTAGAAAGTGAAGAGCTGCTGGATTCAGTGCAGCAGGAAGTAGGAGATCAGAGAACAGAAGAGGAACAGGAAGCTCTGGCTGACACTCTGAACACTGTTACACAGATTCCCCTCACAACATGAGTAGCCCTCAGAATTTCCATCTTGTGCGTAGATATCACAATATGATTTAGAAGCACAGCCTTTTAAAACTGTTAACGTGTCTTCAGAACCCCCTAATGAAAAGAAAGAAAACAAAGGTTGAGTCAATCTAATATAGATTGGTATATGTGATCTGTATCAAATATTTAATCCTATAAGAGAAGAGAAAAACCTGGAAGAGAGAGAAAAAGATAATCCTTTTCCAGATTCTCACCTATTCCAGTAACGCAGCGATCTTCAGTCCCTGAACAGCTCAATGTGTTTGAGCAGCTCTTTCTATCACAATAGTAACAATTATTTCCATTGGGAACGGGATCTACAGATGGAAAGCGGGGATTATTTTCATCTATTTTCTGTACAAACTTTCTAATGAAACACTCCGTTCAATCAGTTTATGACAGACAAGCCACATCCTGCTTTTTTAATTTTTTATTCAGCAAAATGAGTTTTGACTTTACAGAAAATGTACACATGATTATTGAAGTAAAATACCTGGATCATCTTTGGCGTTACACAGATCTGTGGTACAGCAGGAAATATTAGCCCTTGAAGAACCAGAGTTTACGGACCAACTTTTACAGTTATCAACACAACCTTTCTGGATCATTTTGGTAGTAATGCCACCTAAAGAGTGTGAATGATACATGAAATGATATGAATGATGGTTAACAATCTGAGAGAAAATAAATATTGTTATAACAAAATATCTTTTTGACTGAAATTGTACATTTCATCAGAAAAACAACTAGCTGCTCTTTCGAAGCAGTGAAATATAACAGTAAATCTTAATCATATTAAACTCACCAGCTTGTACTACTGATGTTGTAGTTGTGCACTGATAAGCTCCATTGGGACATGATTGTTCTGTTTGTCCTGCACAAGAACCCGTCTCACTCGTGCAATGATAACACCTGAGAGAGTTTCCTTTAGTAATAAAACAGAGAAACAGACATCAATTTTCTGTATTTGTACCAGTATCATCACACACACTGTTTGTCTTTGTACCTGCAGTGAAAAGAATGAAGAGAAGAAAAACCGAGATTTGCAGATCCATCTTTGATCAGGAGGAGAGTGAAATAATGTCTGTTTCAGTGTCATTTTATAGCTTATCAAGAGGGGAGGATCTTCATGAGAGAATTGATGTGTAACACGGATCGACCAATCCGTGTTCAAGATGGCGGCGCGTGCACACGCAGCGGCTTCTCTCTCTCCCGACGGATCGGCGTTTTTGTGTTTTTTGTCGTGTAAATCACGGTGTTTTTGTACGTCCTTGTCACGTCCGTTCGTTTGCAAGCACAGATACACACGTGAGTTTCTGCTTGAGGTTGGAAAAACTACAGTTTCCAACCCAGACTCGACGCTCGGACAAGAGCTGCGGGACCATGGTCTTCTCCGGAGGACTACTACACTGCCGTCCCTTACTACTGCACCTCTCCCGCAGTGGAAGCGCCACAAACGGCGTGAGAGGAAACAGAAAAGGGGGAAGCGCGGAGGTATTCGTGTCAGACTAGCGGCTAACCCACACAAGCCTGCTATTCCCACCATCATTTTGGCCAACGTTCGCTCGTTGGACAATAAACTGGATGATCTTCGTCTTCTTTGCTCCACTCAGAAGACTGTTAGAGACTGTTGTGTTTTTGTATTCACGGAAACATGGCTCAACAACAGCGTTCCGGACAGCGCCATTCAGCTCGATCGGCTTACATGCCATCGCGCGGACAGAGTGCTCGTCGAGGGAGGTAAGACCCGCGGCGGCGGACTCTGTGTTTACACCAATGATGCGTGGTGCCGCGATGCTGTTGTGGTCTGCAAACACTGCTCACCCCTGGTGGAGTTTATTTTTTTATTTTTTTATTTTTTACTTATTATTAAGTGTCGGCCGTCTGCCGCGGGAATATACAGCTATTATACTTGTTGCTGTATACATCCCCCCCAGCTCCAACAACAACAAAAGGAGTGAGGCACTTAATAATCTGTATAAACACATCAGTGATCAGCAGACAGCCCACCCGGATGCTTTTCTCACTTCAGATCACATCCCTGTTATGCTAATGCCAGCATACAGACCACTTGTGAAAGTCACCAAACCAGTCCTGAAGCAGATTCAAGCCTGGCCTGATGGGTCATCAGAGGCTCTTCAAGACTGCTTTGACACCACTGACTGGGACATGTTCAAACAAGCTGAAACTTACAATAACATCACAGACCTCCAGGAGTACTCAGAGACTGTTACTTCTTACATCACCAAGTGCATTGAGGATGTAACAGTCACTAAGTCCATCACCATCTGGCCCAACCAAAAACCATGGCTGACAGGGAATGTCTACAGACTTCTGAAGACGCGTAACGCTGCCTTCAGAGCTGGAGATGAGGTGGGCCTGAGGACAGCAAGGGCCAACCTGTCACATGGCATCAGGAAGGCTAAGAGACAGTACTCCAGGAGGATAGCCCATCGTTTCAGCGACAGCAGAGACACAAGGAGCCTGTGGCAGGGGATTCAGACCCTCACGGACTACAAACCCCCTGCACGGACGTGTGACAGCTCCACACCCCTTCTAATGAGCTGAACACTTTCTTCGCTCGCTTTGAAGCACACAACAGCACCACTGCACAGAAGTCACCACCTCCTCCCGATGACCAGATGTTGTCACTGCCCAGGGACAGCGTGAGAAGATCCCTCAGCAGGGTCAACGCACGCAAAGCTCCAGGTCCTGACAACATTCCTGGACGTGTATTGAGGGACTGTGCAGAGGAACTCACCGATGTCTTCACAGACATCTTCAACATCTCACTGAGTCAAGCTGTTGTCCCCACCTGCTTCAAAGCGACCACCATCATTCCAGTCCCAAAGAATTCATCTCCATCCGGCTTCAATGACTACCGCCCAGTCGCACTTACCCCCATCCTTATGAAGTGCTTTGAGCGGCTAGTCATGCACCACATTAAATCTGTCCTCCCCCCCTCCCTGGACCCCTACCAATTTGCATACCGGTCAAAACGCTCGACCGATGATGCCATCACCACTGCCATCCACTCAGCACTCACGCACCTGGACAATAAAGACACTTATGTCAGAATGCTGTTCATAGACTTTAGTTCAGCATTCAATACAATCATCCCCCAACAGCTCACTCACAAACTGTCTCAGCTGGGACTCAGCACTTCACTGTGCAACTGGTTGCTGGACTTCCTGACAGGAAGACCTCAGGCAGTACGGGTCGGCAGCAACACTTCCAGCACCATCATCATGAACACTGGAACCCCTCAGGGTTGTGTGTTGAGCCCACTCCTCTTCACTCTGCTTACACACGACTGCACACCCACACACAACAGCAATTTAATAATCAAATTTGCGGACGACACGACTGTAGTTGGTCTCATTAGCAACGGCGATGAGACAAACTTCAGGAGTGAGGTGAGCCGCCTGGCCAGGTGGTGCGGCGACAACAATCTCTCTCTGAACGTGAAGAAGACGAAGGAGATTGTTGTTGACTTCAGAAGAATGCACACCCAGCATGCTCCTCTGACTATCAACGGTGCGACCGTGGAAAGGGTGAGGAGTACCAAATTTCTGGGTGTTCATATCACGGAAGACCTCTCCTGGACCACCAACACCACAGCACTGATTAAGAAATCGCAGCAGCGACTATACTTCCTCCGTAAGCTGAGAAGAGCCGGAGCCTCAGCCCCCATCATGCGCACCTTCTACAGAGGCACCATCGAGAGCATTCTGACCAGCTGCATCACTGTGTGGTACGGCGCCTGCAACGCATCCTGCCGCAAGGCACTGCAGCGCATAGTGAGAGCAGCTGAGAAGATCGTTGGTGTCTCTCTCCCACCCCTCCAGGACATCTATAACACCCGCCTCTCCCGAAAAGCCCTTGCTATTGCTAGGGACCCCACCCACCCATCCCACAGCCTCTTCAGTCTGCTGCCATCAGGGAGGAGACTACGCAGTCTCCAGGCACGGACCAACAGACTGAAGGACAGCTTCATACCCCAAGCTGTCAGGGCATTGAACTCTCTCCCGACTCTGCCACCTCTCCCCTCTTCTGCACCAAGGACCTGATCTCTGAATCCCCCCCCCCCCCCCCCCTACCCACCATCAGTTATTCTCTTACTCATCCACCTCATTATGTTGTCCTTGCATTTCTCTCCTATTACATTTGCACTGCCTTAATTTGTAATTGCACTATTACTATTTACTATTGTTTGCACTATTTGCCATCGCCACTTTACCTCCATAACTCACTTTATCCATCTAGTTTAATTTTACTGTATTTTATCTTCATCTTCTGTTGTTGTTGTTGTTGTTGTTGTTACTGTTAAATTATTGTTGTTGTTAACTGTATTCGCCTTGGGTCTGAGAGTAACGGAATTTCAATTCTCTATATGTATGCACTGTATATATTGCAGAATTGACAATAAAGCTGACTTTGACTTTTGACTTTGACCAATCTTGAAACAGAAAGTAAAGCTTTTATAATTCATTTGCCAGTTAAAGATAAAGGAAGATTCAATTAGGAACTGCAAGAAATGCTTAGATCTTCATAAAGTGATAGTTGACCCAAAAATGGAAATCCTTTCATTTTTATTGTCCCACGTGTCAAAATCTGCATGGCTTTCTTTCTTCTTCTGTAAAACACAGATGTTCTGCAGAAGAACATTTTAAAATTGAAATAGTAAGGCTTTAAGTATTGCCATTCAGAGAAGGATGCTAGGATGCTGAGAAGCCACGAAACATGATTAAACAATAAAGTTTTACAATAGCTGCAATTCAGTAATAAATGACCTACAACACACCGGATTGGACATAAAACATCCTGTTCAAACAGATCCATAAGTTGGTTATGGATCTGTTATGCCCATTTGAAGGCACATTTGAAATGCCCAGAGAAATAAAGTACAAGTTAAAGAGTCTAAAAACACTTTACGTGTAAGCAGTGATGCCATAGAAGAAACATTCTGTGTTTCCTAAAGCCATGCGACAGTATTTGCTCCTGAGTTCAGTTCATTTTTGTGACCATCCACAAACAAGTTCACAGAAAGGAAACCGTGATGACAGAAAACTCATCCTTTTTGTTTTCTTTGTGTTACCAAACCACAATATTCTGTTTTATTAAAATAAAATATGCTGAAAAAAAACTGCACTGCTCAATTTAAATAGTCAGTACTTCTATGGTTTTGCCACATTTTTGCACATGATAAGAGGAGGATATTTTCCATTAAAAGCAAGTGAAGTACAAAGACTAGTTTACATAAATGATAGTTTAACATCCAAATACATTGCGAGTATGGAAAAATTTTGATTAATCTTGAATGAGTTACTTTCAGTTTCACTTTAAATCAATTTGCTTTGGCTTGTTAGAAGCTACTTCTAGCCCATTTTTCATTCTTGTTCTGAATACTGTGAAATTGTTATGGAGTGAGGGGAATTACAATTTCCACGTGGATCATCAAAATAAATGAGAAAAGTGCTCATAATTGTTGTGCCTTCTATTGGTTTAGAGGAGAATAAAGTCACATGTGCCTTTAACCCCATTATATTTTACAAATCAAACAACAGAAGTCTGAAGAACCTCTCAGTGAACAGTTCTCACAAGAACCTTTTTATTTTCTTAAATTGAAGAATATTTTAACAATCTAAAGAACCTTTTACCACTATAAAAAGCTGTTGTGTAGTAATGATCCCATTGTTGTAAAAGGGTCTTCATGCAACCATAAATATATGAAATATGAATCAAAAATATATAGATCCTAAGTATCAATAATTAAACTGTTATAACAACAAAAGGTGAGTAGTGCAATAAGGATTAAACTAATATAGATTATATTATATAAATAAAGCAATCAGACTGTATTCGATAAGCAGCATAATCTCACAACAAACATCAGGATCACACATATGGCAATTACCATTAACCATCTGTTACTGCTAACAAACATAGATATAAACTTACAGTATCACAAATTTTATTTTACATATAACACAGCACGAGTCATTTCATTCGTTCGTTGCGGAATGTGGCAATTTTTTTGTTGTTGACAAATTCCTTGCATTCCATTAATTCCAATGGGGGTCAAATTTAACCGAGAGGGAATGATACGTAACTTTTTTTTTCATTTCATTCAACCACATACAATCTTTCAATCTATCCAGGTGTGACAAAAGTCCTTTGTTCTTTGACCACTGTAATGAATACTTGGTTTTTGTATAAATTTACTCTATTTGTGTAATCACCATTGTTATATGTCACAAATGAAAAAAAAATTAAAGTAAAAATCAAGCTCTCATTTAATGTTTATTTTCGTTTAGTTTGCTTAGTCCTTGGGCTGGCTCTAGGTATCAACAGTTTTGTATATTGTTTTCTATCATTAGAAATAATTTGATGCATACAAATGTTTATTGCACTTGGCATTACAGTTTTTCTCAAATGCTAAAACACAATTCACAAATGTTTCCTCCATGTTCCCCAATGTCTACACACAACACCCTTTTCTAAAGCTACATAAACACAACTACACCTTCTCACTTCAAAACTCAAACTTTCACACCAAAAGAGCAGCTCGAAGCTTTCAAAAGTGTAAACACTATACACATCATTACACACTACAGCAAAACAATTGAAAACACAATGCTCAATTTGTGAGAAGGTTCTTGGTTTCATAACTGTCAATGCATATTTTTAGAAACTTTACAGTAATGGTTCTTAGATCTCTGCAGAGGATTAGGCATTTAGATTCGTGAGTTTCATATGAAGAGTATAAATCTATAGTAAATTCTACATGTACACTACAGGACCAACTCAATGCAAAAACAGAATCTATCGCACACAACAGAACTCTTGAAAACATGATCAGGGTGTGAAGTTTTTTTTATTTACACCACAATCACATACACCACAATCACTGTGCGGCATCACGTCGCTGAGCTGCATCGGGCCACATCACCTCATCCACGTCGCAGGCTATACTGTCTCTTGCCAGGCACCGTGGGAAAAAACGCCCTGGAATGGCGAATCCATCCTTGGAAGGCCTCCACTGGGATGTCATCACAGGCCAGCTCCATTGCCCTTAGGAGGTTCTCTCTGGTGTATGGTTGTCTGTCATAAACTTTCCATCTCCACGATGAGAAGAACTCCTCTATAGGGTTCAGGAAAGGGGAGTAGGGTGGCAGACAGACATTTAAAAAATTGTTACGGTTTGTGGTGAACCACTCTCTGATTTGGTTTGTTCTGTGGAAGCGAACATTATCCCAAATTATCACATAAATGTGATGTGCGGGCCCGAGATGGTGTTGTTGGCGGTCCAGAAGGATGTCTTTTAGCTCCTCTAGGAAGGTGAGGAGACGTTGGGTGTTGTAAGATCCAAGGACAGCATGCCGGTGGACAAGCCCTTCCACACCCATGGCCGCACAAAGAGTAATATTACCCCCCCGTTGGCCAGGAACCTCAGTGATGGCTCTTTGGCCAATGATGTTACGGCCTCTTTGCCTTCGTTTCTGCAGGTTGAAGCCAGCCTCATCCAGGAAGAGGTACTCATGAGGTCTGTCCATCGCGTCCAACTGTAATATCCTCTGTGAAAATGTGAAAGTGCACAGGTGTTCAGAACAACAGTCAATCAGGTAGCACAGTATTGTCCAGAAGTAATGTAGGCCACTGAGCAACACAGTATGTCCACTAACTGTACTGTGAACATGGATGTATACTTACTTGCACATACTCGTAACGTAGGTCTTTGTGTCGCGCAGAGTTGTGCTCAAAGGGAACCCTATAGACCTGTTTCATCCGCATCTTTTGGCGCCGGAGAACTCTGTCTATTGTGGCCAAGCTGACATCATCAATGCTCTCAAAGTTGACATTATCAGCAATGACTTTGTCTCGGATCTCCCGGAGTCTGATGAGGTTGTTTTCACGAACCATATCCACAATGAGGGTTTCTTGTGCCGCTGTAAATATGGCAACCCTCCCACCTCTATGTGGCATTCTTTCAACTCTAAAGAAAGAAATGTGTTGTCAATTGACATGTTTTACAATAGTGGTCCCCAACCTTTTTTGTACTGCAGACTGGTAAACGTTTGATAATTTTATCTGCACGAGATTGTTGAAACAAAATTCGATCCGCGGCCCGTACCATTTCATCCGCGGACCGGTCCGCGAATTCGATCCGCGGTCCCGTACCATTTCATCCGCGGACCGGTCCGCGGTCCCGTACCATTTCATCCGCGGACCGGTCCGCGAATTCGATCCGCGGTCCCGTACCATTTCATCCGCGGACCGGTCCGCGGTCCCGTACCATTTCATCCGCGGACCGGTACCGGGCCGCGGACCGGGGGTTGGGGACCACTGTTTTACAATACAGTAACAACTGATTTGAAACCAATAGACTACTTTCACAGGCTTGTAAAATTGTATTGTGACAAAGAAAGTAATAGAATACAATACCTGTTGTGTTGTCTGAATGCCCTGATAATGGTGGCCACGGTGAACCTACTCAGGTTTGGACGGACTCTTAGTCCTGCTTCAGCCATTGTCATGCCATGGACAATGACATGGTCAATGACTGTTGCTCGCATCTCGTCTGTAATGATGGTGCGAGGTTGTCTTGCTCTCCCTTGTTGGCCTCCTCCTCCTCTCCCTTGTTGGCCTCCTCCTCCTCTCCCTTGTTGGCCTCCTCCTCCTCCTCTCCCTTGTTCTTCTCCTCCTCCTCCTCCTCCTCCTCCTCTCCCTCGTTGGCCTCCTCCTCCTCCTCCTCCTCCTCCTCCTCCTCCTCTCCCTCGTTGGCCTCCTCCTCCTCCTCCTCCTCTCCCAAGTTGGCCTCCTCTTCTCCCTCCTCTTCTCCCTCCTCTTCTCCCTCCTCTTCTCCCTCCTCTGACTCGAATTCCTCTTCCTCTGACTCTACCTTCATCCATTGTGTTGGTTTGGGATGTTCAGCAAACTGTGCACTCTGAACTTGCTTTTATACATGTGGTCACATCATTAGCAACAAGTGTCTTCAATTTTGAGTCGTTGTGTGTAATGAATGACGCCAGGTGTGTTCATTGTGTTCACATATTGCTGACTGTGGCAAGCATTTTGCATCACATGAGCTTTCATTTGAGAATATGAGCAGAGTTATTTTGCAACTTGTGTTTTAGCAAGGAAAACTGTGTTAAGATTTATGAGAACAGAGCATTGTGTTTTGTGAATTGTGTCTTCATGTGAAATGTGTTTGTGATATTGGAAAATGATGGCTAGATTTAGTAAATGTGTTTAGACAACTGGTCATTTGGTTTAGAGGATTGGCATTTGTGTTTTAGCATTTGAGAAAAACTGTAATGTCACAAAAGGCAAAGGATGGTCCAACGGAACTTTAAGGCAAGGTAAACGTAACAAACAAGGTGCAAAGACTAGCATGTATTCCACACAAACAACAACTGAAAGGTGAAGAGGGAGAACTAAATATACTAACAGAGACTAACAAATGACAAACAGCTGTGAAGAGTGTCCATGGCAACAGATGAGTGACAGAAAGATCCACAACAAAAGAACATGTTACTTAAAAAAGACAAAATAAGAGTTTAAGGATTTAAGGAGGCTTTAAGTATTACCATTCAGTGAAAAGGATGCTAGGATGCTGAGAAGCCACGAAACATGATTAAACAATAAAGTTTTACAATAGCTGTAATTCAGTATTACATGACCTACAACACACCGGATTGGACATAAAACATCCTGTTCAAACAGATCCATAAGTTTCGTTTTCTCTTAAATCATTAATGATCAGACTTTAGACATTGTGAAAGATCAAATCTTCACTGCCCCCTGAACACAACCGAGGGAGTTTCATCATTTTTTTTTTGCATCATAAAAGAGTTATGTGCCATCACAGGTATTCGAAAAGTAAGAACCAGCCTGTACCAGTCTCGAGGAAACCCAGTGGAGCGATTTAATCGCACTCTCCTCAGCATGCTGGGCACCTTGCAAAACAAAGAGAAGGGTTACAGTATCATTTGAAATGCCCAGAGAAATAAAGAAAAAAGCAATACAAGTTAAAGAGTCTAAAACTTTTGTGCATCATCAAAATGATTGAGAAAAGCACTCACTTAACTGATGTGCCTTCCAATGGTTTAAAGGAGAATAAACTCGCATGCACCTTTATCCTCGATGTGCCTTTAACCCCGTTATATTTTACAAACCAAACAACAGAAGTCTGAAGAACCTCTCAGTGAACAGTTTTCAGAAGAACAATTTTATTTTCTTAAATTGAAGAATATTTTAATAATCTAAAGAACCTTTTACCACTATAAAAAGCTGTTGTGCAACAATGATCCCATTGTTGTAAAAGGGTCTTCATGAAACCATAAATGCAAGAACCTTTATACCTTTCTTAATCTCTGTGAGTGTGCAGTGGAGGGTTTGCCCTTTCCTAGGGTGTAGTTTTTACAGACAGCGTTTTCTGATCTTTTATTAACTGAGTGATTGTGATAGTGAGGAGAAGAAATAACAGACTAAAAAATAAAGATAGACATACTGCCTCTTTTTGTTTCATTTTCATGAACTTTTTAATTGTTTTTATCAGTTACCTGTTCCCTTTCAAGGAAACTCGCACTATATCAAAGGCGCTTTGGGAACGCCTAGTGTGAGTACATCATGAGGGACATGTGGAATCAAACCAAGTGTGTGAATGTACGTCAGGTCCAAGAATAAAAGATTTTTGTTGCACTTGTAATATATATCATAAATAAGGAAGGTCAAAGGAAGTCTTTTTGAGATGTTTATTGTAGCGGAATGAAGACAATTTAATCTACATAGTTTGTAGTGTGAAACTTGCTCACCCCTATTATCAACAGCAATGGCTCATTAGAGAGATACAGACATCATCTATACACCTCGCTGTAAATTATTTACAATTATAATTATTTAATTATTTTAATTATTCAATTATTTATTATTTACCATCTATTTACTTCCGCTGGGTAACATTTTTAGGAAACATGGAATTCACTTTCACTGCTCTGCCGACAATACACAGCTCTATCTATCCTCCAAACCTACTTCTACACTTCCACCATCCTCTCTTTCTAACTGTTTGTCTTAACTTGGTTTTCGTGTAATTTTCTCAAACTAAACAGCAGTAAAATGGAAATACTACTTGTCGGGAATAAATTAAAATAAAATAATCTGTCTAAGACCAGGGATTTTTCTATGAGCATAGATGATTCTATAGTTGGTCTCTCAAAACAAGTTAAGAGCCTGGGTGTTATCCTCGACAATACACTATCTTTCGAAGCTCACATTAACAACATTACACGGTCAGCTTATTATCACATGCGTAACATCAATCGCCTCCGTTCTTCCCTCTCATCGAGGAGCACTGCCATCCTGGTTCATGCTCTTGTTACTTCACGTATTGATTACTGCAATGCTCTCTTTTATGGTCGTCCAAGTAAACTTCTACATAAGTTAGTTAGTGCAGAACTCAGCTGCACGACTAATTTCTAGAACGTCAAAACTCAATCACATATCTCCTGTCCTACAACAACTGCACTGGCTTCCTGTTAAACAACGCATTGAATTTAAAATTCTCCTTCTATTTTACAAGATATTGCATAACCTGGCTCCATCATATCTCACTGATATGCTTTCTACACACACTCCCTCTCGAACCCTTCGATCCTCATCCGTACTCCCTTCAGTTCCTCCGCGCATACGTCTTGTTTCCATGGGATCTCGAGCTTTTATGGGATCTGCTCCTCAGTTGTGGAACTTGCTTCCCCAAAACATTAGAGACTGGGCCACGCTGTATATTTTTAAATCCCGCTTGAAAACACACCTCTTTAGACTGGCTTACCAATAATATTCTGAATCTGTTGGGTTTTATTTATTTACTTATTATTATTATTATTATATTTCTTTTTATTTTATTTATATTATTATTATTATTATTTCTCTCGCTTGTAAATCACTGTTTTTATCTGCTGTAAGGTGTCTTGTAAGGCGCCCTTAAATAACATGTATTATTATTATTATTATTATAAATATGCCCCAGGGTTCTTGATGGAGCCACAACATGGATGACTCAAACACAATACAAACATTCTGTTCTTCTCGTCCCATAAGAAAAATCACATGGTCTGTCGGCCACATCGTGTCAGTGAATCTTGCCAGGTCAGTAACTACTGACACAGAAAGTGACACCTTTTCACTTTGTCTATTTTTCAATTCACATTTAGTTGTATAACGGTTTTAACAATGTATATGGTACAAAACAGCTTTATAGGACAATGCACATTTCTGCATTACAATTCAGATTAATTGATTATCGATCTCTTGTGGAAAAAAAGTTGTTTGACAAGATATTTCATGACTCTTGCCACTAGATGGTCTTAATGTCCTGTATGGAAACATTAACTCTTCAATGGGTCCAAAAGTAAATGATTTATTTACGTTAAATTATGCAGTATGCACTCTGATATCTTTTTAGACATTACACCAACGTTTTTTTAATGAAGTTTTGTCATATTTAGTTGTATTTCTTGACACAGACACACACACACACACACACACACACACACACACACACACACACACACACACACACACACACACACACAGACACAGACACAGACACAGACACACACACACACACACACACACACACACACACACACACACACACACACACACACACACACACACACACACACACACACACATACATATATATATATATATATATATATATATATATATATATGTGTGTGTGTGTGTGTGTGTGTGTGTGTGTGTATGTGTGTGTGTGTGTCAAGAAATACAATTAAAAATGACATATATATATGAATGATATTTCTGAACTGTCAGATATATTGTAATAATTCAAGTTGGTAAGGTGAACAGCAGTGAGTGACAATAAAAACCTTGAAGAATATTTATTTGAAAATGCTGTTGTAATTTCCCAATTTATTTTGAATTTAATGCTTATTTGAAAAAAAAAAAAACATGCACCCGCATTCATTGTAATGTGAATTCCTAGTGTGTATGAATGTGTTCTGCATTGTGGATGTTCAATAGTCTCATACCTTGCAAATTCATTGCATTCCATTCATTGCTCTGGAGGTCAAATTTAACCGAAACTGAAAAACTTTTCACACAGGGTCATGTAGGTTTGGATTTTGTTTACCCTTAATAATAACTGCTTTCATTCAACTCTATTTTGTGTTTACTTGTGTTAATGTGTTGTGTTATCTTTGACTAAGATTCTAATTTGTTTGATGATCTGAAACATTGAAGTGTGACAAACATGCAAAAAAAAAGAGATCAGAAGAGGCCAAACACTGTTTCACAACACTGAAATGATATAATTTGCCATGAGTTAAATAAATTATATACAATGTACTTTCTTTGCTTTAATACGGCACTGTGTAAAATGAAAAAAATTCAAAGATATGATTGCAAAAAATACTTGTATGAGTATGTATCTTGTTTTTAACATTGTAACACTGGATATAATTAAGCAATATCAGAAGAGACAAAGCCTATTATTAATGCCAATATTGTCCATATTGATTTAGAAGGTTAATATTTTACAAGGTTAATATTTAGTGACGCAATTTAGACATGTTTTTGCTATTTCAGTTATGTGTTTCGTAACTAAATTAATCAGATGCTTTGTACACAGCCTTTTGCAACCACTGACTGGCCTACAAATATCCCTTACACAATGGTTACATTTATATATTTGGCAGACGCTTTTATCTAAAGTGACTTACATTGAATTCAAGAAATGCATTGCCATTCTAATGTTATAGTCTAAGCTAGCTTATTGTTTCAAATAAATGATGGACAAATAACAATAAAAACAATCTTCATCCTTTTGCTTCAATGCAATGATCTTCAGTCTCTGAACAGCTGTCTGTATCTGAACAGCTCTCACCAGCACAATAGTAGCAGCAGTTACAGTCATTTTTGTCATGGACACAACTTAGTGAATCATAGTATGCTGAGGCCATTATTTATGTTGAGCTTGAAATACGATAGTCTGGGTGAACTGCAGCGATATAGATGTGCGCCAGATCAAACCCTGTCATGAATCCTCAGAACACTTCAAAAGAGCAACACTTGTTGCATTGGATCACTCTGTGATACCTTTGCTTTTTAAAAAAGCTTGATGTTGGTCATTATTTACTGCCATTGTGTCACGCCGTTACAGCTCCGGGACTCTTATTTTGTTTTCATTCAGTCACTTGTTCCTTTGTTTCAGTTTCTCCCGTCACTCATCTGTTACCATGAACACTAATCATCACAGCTGTTTGTCATTTGTTCATCACCACATGTGCATTTAGTTCTAAACACAGATATCTAAACTGTAACATCGGAATATTAAAGAAAAAAAAATCACTTTCTCACAGAACAACAAAGATAGTACAGAAAAAGCACAATACTGTATTTTGTACAGTGTGTGTGACTGTAGAATGTGAAGAGCTGCTGGATTCAGTGCAGCAGGAAGTAGGAGATCAGAGAACAGCAGAGGAACAGGAAGCTCTGGTTGACGCTCTGAACACTGTTACACAGATTTCCCTTGCAACATGAGATGGTGTCAATATTTCTAAAAGATGTTGAGGCGTCACAATATGATTTAGACGCACAGCCTTTTACAACCATTAACATGTCTTCAGAACCCCCTAATGAAAAAAAAAGGTTGATTCAATCTAATATACATATGTAAACCTAAGAGAGTTTAAAAGAAAATGACCTGAATCTTCCTTTTCCAGATTCTCACCTGTTCCAGTAACGCAGCGATCTTCAGTCCCTGAACAGCTCAATGTGTTTGAGCAGCTCTTTCTATCACAATAGTAACAATTATTTCCATTGGGAACGGGATCTACAGATGGAAAACTGGTTTTATTTTAAGCTATTTTCTGTACAAACACACTAATGAAACACTCCGTTCAATCAGTTTATGACAGACAAGCACAGTCTGCTTTTTATTTATTTTAAACAAAATGAGTTTTGACTTTATAGAAGGTTTGCTCATGATCATTGAAGTTCAATACCTGGATGATCTTGGACGTTACACAGATCTGTGTCACAGCAGGAAGTATTCATCCTTCTAGTACCAGAGTTTATGGACCAATTTTGACAGAAAATAGCACAACCTTTCGTAATTCTTTTGGTAGTAATGTCACCTAGAGAGTGTGAATGATACACAAAATGATATGTTATGAATGATAGATTTCTGACATTTTTCACTTTTTTATTTAATTTTTAAATACAAATAGCAATAACAATCTGAGATAAAATATTGTTATAACAGAATATTTTGTGATTGAAATGGTAAATTCCATCAGAAAAACAACTAGCTGCTCTTTCGAATCAGTAAATCTCAATCATATTGGACTTACCAGCTTGTGTCACTTCTGTTGAACTTAGGCAATGCGAAGTCTCACTGGGACATGATGCTGGCGTTTGTCCTGCGCAAGAACCCGTCAGACTCGAGCACTCATAACAGCTGAGAGAGTGTCCTTTAGTATTAAAACAGAGAAAGAGACATCAATTATCTGCATTTGTACCAGTAACATCACACACACTGTTTGTCGTTGTACCTGCAGTGAAATGAATGAAGAGAAGAAGAACCGAGATTTGCAGATCCATCTTTGATGAGGAAGAGAGTGAAATGACACCTGTTTCAGTGTCATTTTATATCTTATCAAGAGAGGGTTTATATCTTATCAAGAGAGGATTTATATCTGATCTTCATGAGAGGATGAGTGTAACATTTTTGCTGACATTTCTTAAAGCAGAAAGTGAATTCATTTGCCAGTTAAAGATAAAGGAAGGTTCAATGAGGAACTGCAAGAATTGTGTAGATCTTCTTATTACGATAGTTGACCCCAAAATGGGAATACTGTCATTTTTATTGTCCCACGTGTCAAAATCTGAATGACTTTTTTTCTTCTTCTGTAAAACACAGAGGTTCTGCAGAAGAAAGCCATTTTGTTCTGCAAAAGAAAATTTGATTCAAATAGAAAGGCTTTAAGGAGTGCCATGCAGTGAGAAGGATGATCAGATGCTGAGAAGCCACGAAACATGATTAAACAATAAAGTTTTACAACAGCTGCAATTCAGTAATAAATAACTTACAGCTACACACTGGATGAGACATGACACATCATTTTCAAACAGAACCATAAGTTTTATCAGACTTTAGACATGACCCTTGAACACAACAGAGGGAGTTTCATCATTTTGATCACATCACAGTACATATTCATTTTCCAAGATATGTGTCTAGTGTCGGATTACTGGGATGCTGGAGTCAAACAGCAAATAATAGATTTAACAAACTTTGTGGAATACAGAAAGGAACAATCTGGGGAAGGAGAGGAAAAAAGGGAGAAGAAAAGAAAAAGAGAAGAGACAGTTTTTATGACATTGTCCACAATAGCAATGTCTTTGAAAGTCTACATTCATCTTAAATTATCGTGAAACAGTTTTTTCCTCATCTTCATCACAAAGGCTGGCAAATTAAATGTGTTACTTTATGCTGTGAATGATGTTAAATAATCACTAACTGGTATCCACATTACATAAATTATTTCTGTTATTCCATTCTACAAAATAAAATAACATTGTGTTAATGATATAATATCAATTTAATTTATTTACAGTTCTTAATTTTTAAATTTGAGTATATTTATGATTGCTATTGTTTGAAAAGATTCTTTTTGTTTTCTTTATTTTACAGAAGTACAATGTTCTGTTTTATTAAAGTATGCTAAAACACAAATAAAGTTTCTCTGCTCAATTTGAAATAGTCAGTATTGATGTGCGTTTCAGCTCGAGCTGCTCTGTGGTTTCTGCACATCTGAAGAAGAGGAGGATATTTTCCATCGATACTGTAACAGCGAGTGAAGTCAAAAGACTAGCTTACATAAATGATTGTTAGCATGCAATTGAAATATGGGAATATGGAAACGTTTGGATCCATCTTGAATGAGTTATTTTCAGTTTCACTTTAAATGTATTCGTTTTGGCTTGTTTGAAGCTACTTCTAGCCTATTTTTCATTCTTGTTCTGAATACTGTGACAACTTATATGTGACATCTGTTTCTTTTTCTCTCTCCAAAACAAAAACAATTATGTATAGCGTTGTTGTTTTAAGCACTCGGCAAATGAAAGTAGTCTATTAATGAGTTAAAATTCTTACTGTCAGTTAATGGTTAACCTGCTAATTGTCTCTGTGTGTTGCGGTCACTCTAAAGATCTTGCTTTCCACGTGCATCATCAATATTGTTCAGAAAAGTGCACACATAATTGTTGTGCCTTCCAATTGTTTACAGGAAAATGAATGTGCCTTTAACCCCGTTATATTTTACAAACCAAACAACAGAAGTCTGAAGAACCTCTCAGTGAACAGTTTTCAGAAGAACAATTTTATTTTCTTAAATTGAAGAATATTTTAATAATCTAAAGAACCTTTTACCACTATAAAAAGCTGTTGTGCAACAATGATCCCATTGTTGTAAAAGGGTCTTCATGAAACCATAAATGCAAGAACCTTTATACCTTTCTTAATCTTATTTAGTGTAAAGTGGAGGGTTTGCCCTTTATAGGGTGTAGTTTTTACAGACACAGCGTTTTCTGATGCTGTTAAGCATTATCTTTATTAACTGAGTGATAGTGATCATGATAGTGAGGAGAAGATGCTTTGGGAACGCATAGCGTACGTTGTTGCAAACACCTGCAGCAGCAGCTTATGTGTCTTCAGTAAGCACTCTGTGAAATGTCTCTCTGGTGTTGTTTAATGCCTTGCACAGATTTGTTTGTCATCGTGTTCAGGTCTCTCACATGAGGTCTGATGACGGTGCAAAATTATACTGCTGATGAGCAGGAGCAAAAAGAGACTTGCTGCATTCAATGATTTAAAGGGCCTTTCAGAAGGGAAGGGAGTTCAGTGGAGTTTCAATCCTCATTTAAGCTCTCATTTTGTTGGACTATGGGAGCGTATAATTCGAAAGATGAGGAGAAAAATTTGATGAATGACGATGAAACAAATGCTATTCAGACTGATCGACTTACCTCTAAACCAGGGGTCGGGAACCTATGGCTCGCAGATTCATCACAGAAGTTTCATCCCTGGAGAGAGTGTGATTATTGCTCATCTACAGCATCATGTGACTCATGGCTACTTGGAAAAATTGGAAAAGATCTACCCAGACACCACAGGTTCAGTACGCTCAGTAAATGTTCAAACCAAATGTAACATTGAAACGTCCAATTAATAAGCATCAATTCAAAATAACTGTTTTTCATGCAGAAACATGCAATTTCAGTTCAATATCTCCTACTGAGTGTCTTGAAGTATAATTTCTCAATATTTCATGACTAGATGATTGTTTCGCCCTGTATGGAAAAATGAACTCTTTAATGTGTCCAAAAGAGAGTTTTATTTACATTTAATTATTCAGAATGAATAACAGGTTTTCAATGTATTTTAAATTAAACGTTCAAGAAACAAGAAGTTAATATTAAGTGACTTACCGATACATTTAAATTTTTGCTATTTTTAGCAACGCGTTTCATTAGTAGGCCCATCATTTTATTTTTAAAATCATATTTCTATTTACAAAATGTTATTTTTAGAACATAAATATCAACATTGTTCATGCAGGTGTAATTTTACCAATTCAGATGCAACTTCTGAGTCGCCTCTTTTTCAAAAATATTACTTGTATGGTTTTATTTGATTGACAACAGCTCTATATAATGTGTTATTATTATAACTGCATTTATTGATTAAATACAAGTCATTTATCAGACAGTAAATATGGATCTTTTGAGGATTGCTGGTCTGGTCTTGGTCTCAACTTGTTCTCAGTTTAGGTAGTCTTGACTACAATACTATAGTCTAGTGTTGTTCAAGCCTTGCTCACATGAAATATATTAAGAGATTTTTCACTTAATGGAAAAAATAAGAATATTTCTGAGAAGCACAAGTTATATATTCATTACAGTGTGTGTGATTGTAGCATGTGAAGAGCTGCTGGATTCAGTGCAGCAGGAAGTAGGAGATCAGAGAACAGCAGAGGAACAGGAAGCTCTGACTGACACTCTGAAAACTGTTACACAGATTCCCCTCACAACATGAGATGTTATAAACATCACAATATGATTTAGATATACAGCCTTTTTCAAACCCTGACGGGTCTCCAGGATTCTCTGATGAAAGAAAGAAAACAAAGTTTGATTCAGTCTAAGCTGGATTTTTTTTTTTTTGTGTGATCTGTATCAAATCTGTAATCTAAAAAGGTTTAAAATAAAATTAATTTTAATCTTCTTACTTTTCCAGATTCTCACCTTCAGTAAAACAGTAATCTTCATCCCCTGAACAACTCACTGAGTTTGAGCAGCTCGTCCCAAAACAAGAGTAACATTTCTTTCCATTGGGAACGGGATCTACAGATGGAAAATTGGTTTTATTGTAATTTATTTTCTGTACAAAATATCTAATGAAACACTCCATTCAGTAAAATTAGTTTAAATTTTACAGCATATTTACACATGATCATTGAAGTAAAATACCTGGAATATTTTCCTTGTTACACAGGTTTGTGGTACAGCAGAAAACCATCGACCTTAACCAGCCATTGTACTTGGACAAACTATGACAGACAGGAGTGCATTGTTTAAATATAGAGTCGCCTACAGAATATGAATGAAACAAGAAATACCAATTAAGATGGAAAACACTTTTTTAAACATTTAGCACTAACATAAATTTCTTTAAAAAAATTATAACATTCTGAGAGAAAACAAACTGAAAAATCATAATAGTAAATTTAATTAAAAAAAGAGTTGCAATTCTGTTTCAGCACCAGTATATAATACCAGCATCTCAACACTTAAATATCACAGTAAATTTCAATCATATTGGACTTACCAACTTCTGTCACTGTTCTTGAATTTTCACAATAAAAAGCTCCAATGGAACAAGATGTTACATTTTGTTCTTCATAAGAATCCTTACACTCATAACAGCTGAGAGAGTGTCCTTTAGTAATAAAACAGAGAAAGAGACATCAATTATCTGTATTTATACCAGTAACATCACACACACTATTTATCTTTGTACCTGCAGTGAAAAGAATGAAGAGAAGAAAAAACGAGATTTGCAGATCCATCTTTGATGAGGAGGAGAGTGAAATGACACACCTGTACCACTGATCATTTTATACTTTATGAAGAGGGGAGGATCTTCATGAGAAACTGAAAGGTCTGTTTAAACCAACCTTCTTAAAGTGATAGTTCAACAAATAATGGAAATTCTATTATGTGTCATTCAAAATCTGATTCCCCGACCAAATAGATTCTCCGAAGATGTTCATCAAGCTTACGAATATATATTTTGAAATTCCCAATGAAATCTGACAACAAATCATGGGAAACTAGATTTTGTCCAGGCTGGATCATCCAGTAAACATGCATCTCAGAACACACAAACTCTCTTGAATAGCTACTTATTTTGAATAATTAGTTCACAATCCTCTCCTTTGGACTTATGGGATAGTACAATGTCCATTATATGCACACCTCAGAATCTCACTGGAAGTAGTAGGTTAAACTCAAATCACAAAGTAGGTCAAAAATCACCTTTGATTCTCGATGCAAAACTTTAATTATATTCTCCAACACTGCAAACACAATTTCGCTCACGGCGTAAACACAGTCACAACACACATAAACACATTCGCTCATAACACAGTCATTTAGCTCGGACACAGTTCTGAAAGTATTGCACTCACGGTTACTATGGTTTCTTTACAAACTCTAAAATGCTTTGTTGCTTTTTGCCTTTAACGGTCTGCTTGAAAACAAATGCTTCTAAGCTTCTATCAGTAACGACATATTTGTCGATGTCAATGTAATCTCAGAATTCCTGGATAGTGAAGGTGAACTCCTGCGCCTCCTCTTCCAAGATAGCATCTGGAAAGCGTCATTGAAGTGAGCGACTATACAGACTGTGATGCACGTGCAGCGCAAACTCAGCAAATGCGCAGTGAACTCGGTACTATCATTGGTCACGGGGATAAAGATAACGTCTCAGGTTACGCATGTAACCATAGTTCCCTGAGAGGGAACGAGACGCTGCATTGATCGCTTTGTGGACATATATGCGCGCTGTCTCGCGAAGCACAATATGTAAACTTCCGTTGCGTGCGTGAGTGACAGTCGCAAGTCGGTGACGTCACAAACCAGGTCATAAAAGAGCGCCGGTAACCCGGAAGCGGCAGCTTAAAGGTGTCTGAGCAAAGCCCGGAAGGCGCAAGGAGCTGAGGCCAAAGACGCAGCGTCTCGTTCCCTCTCAGGGAACTATGATTACATACGTAACCTGAGACGTTCCCTGAGAGGGAACGCGCTGCGTCAAGCGCTTTGCAAAGCCACGGACCTCTCTCTCCGGGTCACGAGGGAAACGGCCGCCTCTATTGGTCGTTTCATGGCAGCCTGTGTGGCCACGGAGAGGCACCTATGGAGAACATTTTTACGTTTTTACATTGTCGAGATAATGAACAAAAATTAATAGGTTTCCAGTTTATAAATTATAAACTGCAGTCTCCAATACTTCCATGTCAACGAATGCAAGCGTTTTTTTTCTTCTTCTAGTAAGCCCATGCCAAAGATCATCTGCTGACACCTGCTGATAAATTATGCTCACCACATTTTGGGACAGAGAAAATGCAAGTTGCAAATGACATTCATTTATTTCCATTCAGTGAGACTTAAAAAAGATCCGCCCTTTCAATCAAAATTACACCAAAGCCTGACAGTTGCTTCTTAAGAAAAACATTAAGATGTTCTTTAGAAAATAATTGAGAACTTTTTCAAGAATTGCAGTAAGGAACATTCTTACGAACTTACAATTGATCTAACAAGTTCCCCCAGTAAAGTAGGGGAAAAAGCTAAATCTAAAGTAACAGGTTTTAAACAAATAAAACATTTTTTGAACACCTATGAATCAATTTTATTTCCATTAAATCAAGTATATCAACTTAATACATTTGTATGCGTTGAATCAGCTCACGTCGAGGAATGATGACATCATGAACCAGGAAGCAATAAAGGCATGTTGGAAACTGGAAGCGGCAGATTGTGTGTCTTAAAAAAATGGCTATGGAACGGTCGAGTGTGTGTGTGTGTGTGTGTGTGTGTGTGTGTTTCAAAAATCACTAGTTAGTAATAAAGTTAGGGAATTCCACACTTGAAAGAGAATATAGCAACTTGCAAACCGCAAGTTTAGACTGTGGCGTGTAATTGATAAGAATGACTGCAAATTATTAATTGCACTTTTTATTTGAAAGAAGAAACATAAAAGATCATAAAATCATAAAAGACTGTGTTCGGTTCATCAGCTTAGACCTCAAAAATTAGATTAGATTCAAGTTTATTGTCATTACACATGTACAAGTACAGTATAACGAAATGACGAAAAGACGCCTACTTCCACATTTCCATCCAACAACACAAGAAGTTCCTCAGGTTCACCTTAGGGGGCAAGGTATACCAAAATCACAAAATGTATGGATGAAGCAGTCGGCACAAGGTCTGTGAAGGGATTTATATACAGTATATATATATTATATATAAATATTCCATATATTGTGTCTGATTGTAGAATGTGAAGAGCCGCTGGATTCAGTGCAGCAGGAAGTAGGAGATCAGAGAACAGCAGAGGAACAGGAAGCTCTGACTGACACTCTGATTAACATGATTAATACCTGATGTCATATAATCACAAATTGATTTAAAGACACCACCTTTTACAACCACTGACTGTCCTACAAAAATTCCTGATAAAAAGAAAGAAAAAAAGTTTACAGTCTAAGCTAAAAATTGCTGTATGTGATCAGTGTCAATTGCTCAAATTTATGATGGAGAAAGAAATTTAACAACAATCTTTGTGCTCTTCCAGATTCTCACCTGATGCTTTATAGTAGTGGTCTTCATTCCTTCAACAGCTCACTGTGTTTGAGCAACTCATCACAAAAGTAACAGTAGTGACATTAGTTTTTCCACAAAATGATGTTTTATTAACAAAGTTCGGGAGGAGCACGTTCAAATGATTAATACAATCAACACGTCATCAGCAATTACTCCTCATCCTATCAGCAGGAGAGGAAGTACGTATATATAGACACGTTTGACTCACCTACAGCTCTTTGACATTTTTCGGCATCCCTCCACCACCCCAACTCCTCACACTTAATTGTTCCTATCAAAGTCAGGATACGGGGGGAGTGCTCCAGGTTCGGGCTAACACCGAGCTCGGAGCCCTCTCCTCCGACAGCTCGCCAAATACGCTTACCATTCATTGCTCCTGAATCATTCGTAAGTGTGAACTCGTGAAATAGTGAGTTGTTGAGTATGTTGAGGCCATTGCATTTCATGTTGAGCTTGAAATATCGGAATGAACAGCAGCAATAATAGATGTGTGTCAACAATCAAGGTCAGGGTTTTCATTAAATAATAAATTAATTGCGGTTTGTTTTTCACCAAACCCTATCATATTCCACCAGAACACTTTTTGTTGCAATTGTTGCATAGGATCCTTTTGTAATCTTTCTGTATCTTTTTTAAAGATTAATATTGGTCACTATTCAATGCCTCTATATAGAAGTGGGAGATATTTGAAAATCTCTTCTTTTGTGTACCAAAAAAATAAGAATGCCGTATTGCATTAGAAGAGCACCAGTGAGTAAATGATGGCTCAATTTTAATTTTATGAACTAACCCTTTAATCTTTTTATTTTATTATTGCAGAATTTTATCTGACTTGTGGCATGACAAGCTTTATTAAATTTGACCCCAAGAAAAAGGTGATGTAGTATTTTATTTAAAACAAAATCAAATTTAAAATGACCAAATATCACAATTTTACTGCAAAAAAAGAAGCAAAAAAGACATCACAACACCAAAGATAATATAGAAAAAGCACAATATTCGGTTCAGTGTGTGTGATTGTAGAAAGTGAAGAGCTGCTGGATTCAGTGCAGCAGGAAGTAGGAGATCAGAGAACAGCAGAGGAACAGGAAGCTCTGACTGACACTCTGAACACTGTTACACAGATTCCCCTCACAACATGAGATGCCCTGACCATCAGTAACTGATGTGGCATCACAAATAGATTTAGAAGCACAGCCTTTTACTTCCACTGACTGGCCTCCAGAAGTCGCTGATGAAAAGAAAGAAAACAAATGCTGATTAAACTTTACAGAGTTTAAAAGATAATGACTTTATTTTTCTTCCTTTTCCCAATTCTCACCTGTTACTTTAATGCAGCGGTCTTCATCCCCTGAACAGTTCACTGTGTTTGAGCAGCTCTTATCATCACAATAGAAACATGACTTTCCATTGGGGACGGTAGAGGGATCTACAGGAGGGAAATTAGTATTATTTTAATTTATTTTTGTACACAATATCTGATGAAACACTCCATTAGTGGCTCCATTCACGACAGACAAGCCTCACTTCTCCTTGCTTTATATTTATTTTATTTTAAGTGAAAGGTTGACTTTACAGCAGATTTGCAGATGATCATTGAAGTAAAATACCTGGAGCATCTTGTAAGTTACACAGATCTGTGTTACAGCAGGAAGTGGTCGTCGATACAATGCCGAAGTTTAAGGTCCCGATTTGACAAGCAGGAACACAACCTTTAGCCTTCACTTTAGAAGTAATGCCGGCTAAAAACATGAATGATACAGGAAAGACAAATTAAGCTCAAAATAGTTTAATAGATTTAAAAATATCAACATTTACCACTTTTTTTAAATTTCATTTAAAATAAAAATCACAACAATCTGAGAGAAATCTAATTCAAGAAATCTAATTCATAGAATATTTTGTGATAGAAATTGTAAATTCCGTAAAAAAAACGAGTAGCAATTCTGTTGAAGCTCCATGAAATAACAGCAGCACCAGTATAACATCACTCCAATATAACAGTAAATTTCTGTAATATTGAACTTACCAGCTTGTGCCACTGCTGTTGAACTCATGCACTGATAAGCTCCACTGGGACACGTTGTTGGCGTTTGATCTGCGCAAGAACCCGTCAGACCCGAGCACTCATAACAGCTGAGAGAGTGTCCTTTAGTAATAAAACAGAGAAAGAGACATCAATTATCTGTATTTGTACCAGTAGCATCACACACACTGTTTGTCTTTGTACCTGCAGTGAAAAGAATGAAGAGAAGAAAAACTGAGATTTGTAGATCCATCTTTGAAAAGGAGGAGAGTGAAATGACACACCTGTTTCACTGATCATTTTATACTTTATGAAGAGGGGAGGATCTTCATGAGAAACTGAAAGGTCTGTTTAAACCAACCTTCTTAAAGTGATAGTTCAACAAATAATGGAAATTATATTATGTGTCATTCAAAATCTGATTCCCCGACCAAATAGATTCTCTGAAGCTCTTCATCAAGCTTACGATTAAATGTCATATTTGAAATTCCCAATGAAATCTGACAACAACTGTCTCAAATTATGGGAAACTAGATTTTGTCCAGGCTGGATCATCGCGTATTCATATGCAGTCATAAACATGCATCTCAGAACACTGTGGCTGCTTCCAAACCCACAAACTCTCTTGAATAGCTACTTATTTTGAATAATTAGTTCACAATCCTCTCCTGTGGACTTATGGGATAGTACAATGTCCATTATATGCACACCTCAGAATCTCACTGGAAGTAGTAGGTCATACTCTTTCATGAGTCTGTGAATTCAAACATACTACTTTTTCTCAATCCTCAAATTGATGCTTCCTCATTTCTTCACACTTACATCCTTAAGCCCGTGACCCGGAAACTAAGTGATCAAAGTCATCTTGAAGGACATTTCAATTCTCTAAATACACCACAGAGAGGCGAGGAGTGAGGAAACTTCTGTTGCATCCTGAAGGGGTGAAGCAAAGACGTGAGTAAAGGATGAAGGATGCACAAATAAGAAATGAGAAGCACCCATTCTGTTTTTCGCCTACTGAATAGTAGGGAGATGTGCAATTTCGGATGCAGCCTAACTGTTTCTGCAATGGGAGCTTAGCGGCTGCTGCAGTGATGCGATGCCTCTACCAAATTCCTGATTGGCTCTTTTAGGGGAACTGTCAATATGCCCCCATATTGTGCGTTGATAACAAACACTGATAACATATGAAAATGCAATTTGTAGTGAGAAAACAAACAATATGTTTTTCATTGAGTCCTGTTTTTTTAGCCACTGTTTTAAGAAGATGATCTGATGCATTATCATATTATGTCTGTGAACAAAACTACATCAATAAATCTTCATTAACATATTCAAAAAGGAGATATGCAGGAGATCATATACAGACGTGGACAAAATTGTTGGTACCCTTCGGTCAATGAAAGAAAAACTCACAATGGTCACAGAAAAAACTTTATTCTGACAAAAGTAATAATAAATAAAAATTCTATGAATATTAACCAATGAAAGTCAGACATTGCTTTTCAACCACGCTTCAACAGAATTATTTAAAAAAATAAACTCATGGAACAAGCCTGGACAAAATTGTTGGTACCCCTAACTTAATATTTTGTTGCACAACCTTTTGAGGCAATCACTGCAATCAGACGATTCCTGTAACTGTCAAAGAGACTTCTGCACCTCTCAGCAGGTATTTTGGCCCACTCCTCATGAGCAAACTGCTCCAGTGGTTTCTGGTTTGAAGGGTGTCTTTTCCAGACGGCATGTTTCAGCTCCTTCCAAAGATGCTCAATAGGATTGAGGTCAGGGCTCATAGAAGGCCACTTTAGAATAGTCCAATAGTCCTCTTAACCATTCTTGGGTGTTTTTAGCTGTGTTTTGGGTCATTGTCCTGTAGCAAGACCCATGACCTGCGACTGAGACCAAGCTGTCTGACACTGGCCAGCACATTTCTCCCTATAATCACTTGATAGTCTTCAGATTTCATTGTACCCTGCACAGATTCCAGATGCACCAAAGCAGTCTCAGACCATAACAGAGCCTCCTCCATGTTTCACAGTAGGGACCGTGTTCTTTTCTTGATATGCTTCATTTTTCTGAAAGCTGATGTGCCTTGGCAAAAACTTCAATTTGTGTCTCATCTGTCCGTAGGACATTCTCCCAGAAGCTTTGTGGCTTATCAACATGTATTTTGGCATATTCCAGTCTAGCTTTTTAATGATTTGTTTTCAACAATGGTGTCCTCCTTGGTCGTCTCCCATGTAGTCCACTTTGGCTCAAACAATGACGGATGGTGCGATCTGACACTGATGTTCCTTGAGCATGGAGTTCACCTTGGATCTCTTTAGAAGTCTTTCTGGACTCTTTTTATTATCATTCGGATTATCCATCTCTTTGATTTGTCATCAATTTTCCACCTGCGGCCACGTCCAGGGAGGTTGGCTACAGTCCCATGGATCTTAAATTTCTGAATAATATGTGCAACTGTAGTCACAGGAACATCAAGCTGCTGGGAGATGGTCTTACAGCCTTTATCTTTATTATGTTTGTCTATAATTTTCTTTCCAATCTCCTGCGACAACTCTTTCCTTCGCTTCCTCTGGTCCATGTTGAGTGTGGTACACACCATGTCACCAGACAACACAGTGACTTCCTGGAGCCCTATAAATATGCCCACTGACTGATTACAAGATTGTACAAACCTGTGATGCTAATTAGTGCACACACCTTGAATTAACATGTCCATTTGATCACATTATTTACAGTCTTTTCTAGGGGTACCATCAATTTTGTCCAGGCCTGTTCCATGAGTTTATTTTTTTTAATAATTCCGTTGAAACATGGTTGAAAAGCAATGTCTGACTTTCATTGGTTAACATTCATAGAATTTTTATTTATTATTACTTTTGTCAGATTAATGTTTTTTCTGTGACCATTGTGAGTTTTTCTTTCATTGATCGAAGGGTACCAACAATTTTGTCCACGTCTGTAATAAAGCATAATTACCACCTAATACAAAGATTAGATAAACAAAAACACATAATGATTGACAGTTTATTGTTAATTAGTAACTAACGGAACTAACTAGAGAATTATCAACATTAAACTGAAATGGTGACAAACACATGAAAATTAAAAGGCAACTAAATTAGCTGACCGACATATGTGGATGAAATTAAATGTTTTAATTTTATGCTAGCAAAAAAACATGGTACTATTTCAATACAGACCTACTTAAGCAAACAGTGAATAGATTTTCAGTTAATCTAATCAAAGCTCTTAAACATTTTATAAGATCCTGTAAATCTTCCTACAACATGCATCCAAAAGACAAATATACAAGATGTGTTGTGGAATTAGTTTTTTGTTGCTTTTCGTGCAATAGTCAGATGGAATGTATATTTTAAAACAAAAAATGTGTTGTATATTATCCATGTAACAATAATCCGACAGAGAAGAGTTGAGTTGAACTCAAGTGCTCTTTTATTTATCAATGTAAGGGTGAAAGAAACTCGTAAACTTTGATCTCCTGAGATACAGATAATTCAAACACACACAGGTATCTGTCGTCACACACCACAGAGTGAAGATGCCAAAAAGCGTTTTCCCTTCTGTCCTTCATTCACATTTGTTGTCTCTCCCCCACTTCCTTCCCTTCTCTCTGTTCACTCAGATAGGTGAAATAAAAAATTAAATGCAAGTGAACAGTTATGTTTGGTTTCATTTGAAAGGTGTGACTGTATTGATCTCATGCCCACAGTAATAAAGAAAACGGTAATTCAAGCCATGGCTTATTTCGGGACAGTAAACCCTGTTCATTCTGTTTCACAACCAACACCCTCACTTGATAGATGTAGTGTACGTCTGACACACAAGCACACAAGTGACGATTCTCTGTCAACCAGTCAATATTCTGCCGTGAGTTTAGTTCCATTCTTTATGTCCTGCACTATTTTGCTAGAGACCCCAACAGAAGGGTCCTAAATGTTACCGTTCACAACTTCTGACAGTTGAAGCTGAAATAATTGCGTACTATACTGAACATTAGGACACATTTTTATAACCTCAATAAAGTTTCATAATGAACCGAATTAAAGGATCACTAAATCCTGGCTCACTTTCAAGTTATTTCAGTTTGACTGTGCTCAAAGGAAGCAATAGTGCTTTCCCCCTTCAGAAACAATAGACTTGTTTGAGATTAACAAAATCTACACAAACCAATCGATCACTGCTGACCACCACGAGATGCATCTCTATTAGAAATGTGTCCGAGTGTGATCCGACTTGCTCTGCTGTCACCTACTGAAGTATGTCAAAAAACTCTTGTGATGTCGCATCCTGCAGTCATGCGCAGTTACTCTCCACCAAAACACAATGGGAAACAACTTGCTGATGGAACAGCTTAATGCTTATTGGTCTAACCAACTGTGATGTACTGATCTCTTTTGAAATGCTTGATTTAAAAAATCTGATATCATGTTTTATGATATAAAATGTATAAATTATATTTGAAAAGTGCAATCTTTATATGGGGTATATTGTTGTCTTATTTCCTTATTTATATACAGTGGAACCGGGTTATGTCGACGGCCTCAGGGTTGCAAAAAAGCGTCAAGATAACCAAGGATCGAGAAAACCAAAAGCCAATATGGCGATTTGTTTGATGAAACGATCGTCATGCTATAAAAATGTACAAACACTGTATATGTTTGCTAACAACTAAAGGCATATGTGCACCAACTAACAGCAGAGATTGTAACGGCTACTTTATGTTTATGCTGGGAATATACCTTTAAGACGGCGTTTGCTGTTGTGTGTGTGCTGTTCTGGTGTGAGCGCGTGAGGGGAGGAGAGTGTTTTTGAGTGAGGAGAGAGATGGCCGCTCTACCGCTGACTGTTATATAGCATAATCTACTGTTTCTATTTTCCATCTTTTATTTGTGATGTTTGTCAGAGTGTTTTTATTTTTCCTGCTTTGTACTTACGCTCTTTACATGTTTGAGAAGAGTGTGCTGGTACGAAACCCATCTATAAAGCTTGTGTGACCAGTTTAATCACCTCGAGTTTTCTTTAATTTCCATTTAACATCTGGGCAGTCGTAGACCACTCTGACAGCCATTACAAAATTTACCAGTACACGATAAAAAATCACCTTTGACTCTCGATGCAAAACTTTAATTATATTCTCCAACACTGCAAACACAATTTCGCTCACGGCGTTAACACAGTCACAACACACATAAACACATTCGCTCATAACACAGTCATTTAGCTCGGACACAGTTCTGAAAGTATTGCACTCACGGTTACTATGGTTTCTTTACAAACTCTAAAATGCTTTGTTGCTTTTTGCCTTTAACGGTCTGCTTGAAAACAAATGCTTCTAAGCTTCTATCAGTAACGACATATTTGTCGATGTCAATGTAATCTCAGAATTCCTGGATAGTGAAGGTGAACTCCTGCGCCTTCCAAGATAGCATCTGGAAAGCGTCATTGAAGTGAGCGACTATACAGACTGTGATGCACGTGCAGCGCAAACTCAGCAAATGCGCAGTGAACTCGGTACTATCATTGGTCACGGGGATCAAGATAACGTCTCAGGTTATGTATGTAACCATAGTTCCCTGAGAGGGAACCAGACGCTGCATCGAGCGCTTTGAGGGACATATCCGCGCGCTGTCTCGCGAAGCACAATATGTAAACTTCCGTTGCGTGCGTGAGTGACGGTCGCAAGTCGGTGACGTCACAAACCAGGTCATAAAAGAGCGCCGGTATCCCGGAAGCGGCAGCTTAGAGGTGTCTGAGCAAAGCCCGGAAGGCGCAAGGAGCTGAGGCCAAAGACGCAGCGTCTCGTTTCCTCTCAGGGAACTATGGTTACATATGTAACCTGAGACGTTCCCTCTCCGACAGCCCTGCAGCGAATCTATCCTGCAGGAACTCCAGCACTTTGCCAATGTGAAAAAAAATTATCTTTGTCCTTCAAAGAAGTCAAATTTAACCATAGGTGCCTCTCCGTGGCCACACAGGCTGCCATGAAACGACCAATAGAGGCGGCCATTTCCCTGGTGGCCCGGAGAGAGAGGTCTGTGGCTTTGCTTAGTTCTGCCACAGCCTGAGGACCAATGCCTCCGCCCTCGTCGAGGTTCGCCAGCAATTCTGCTTGGTAAGCCTGAAGCAGGGCGGTGGTGTGGAGACACGCTGCTGCCTGGCTAGCTGCAGAATCTGCTCTGCCCACATGTGCTGATGTAACTCGCATAGGTTTAGTGGGCAGCGCCGGGTGTCAGCGATGACACCGATTGCGGAGAAAGGTGGCTCACAAGCGCCTCCTCCACTTTCGGTATCGCGCCATAACCATAATTACGCACACCAACCAGAGTGGCATACATATTGTTCTGAGGAGTAAACACTCTGGAGGTGGCTGGCTTATTCCGGGATCTAGACACCTCAGTGTGAAGATGCGGGAAAAAAGGCAGGTCCTGGCGGGGGGGATGGACACTGTCGACACTGCCAATGTCCAACTCCTCAGAGCTAGACAATTGTAGTGCCGGTGCTTCAGCTTGGTCGGAAGTAACCGCCCTCGAGCGTGCTTCCTAAACCTCGCATGAAACACTGGATCCGCCGGGTAAGCGCCCGTCTCAACCCCCGCCGACAGATCCATTTGCGAGCCCCATGACCTAGCTCGCCGCAGAGCCTCAGCTGCTGCGGGACCCGAGCCCTGGGGAACGCGAGTCTGGTCGGTATCAGTGTCAAACACCGCCAGGCGGGAGCGGAGCACCCGCAGCGGTAGTTGGCTGCAGTGATCGCACGAGCGTTGACCTAGCATGCTCCGCTCCCAGACAGACAACAACAAGACATACATAACAAGTGTGTGTCTCCCCCTGAGATAGCGAGGGCAAGGAGACGCGCACTGTTTGAAGGTCTGATCCGCCATATATATATATATATATAGGTCCCTGTTTTTTAAACTAGATAGGGAATTCCCTCTCAAAATAGCCAGCTCAACACCAGCTCAATAGCCAGCTTAAGTGCCGACTTTGTCCCTCTTTTGTGCTCGAAATATTAGAGTTCGGTGACATAAAACAATCAGCATAATCGATAAGATTGTGTAACAACGTTCATCATGTTCATCATATTTATTTTCATTAAAAAAACAGAACCTAATTTACATCCAGTCTATTAGCAAAACCATGCATGAGTTTGAATCCTGCGATATCCAACTTTGATCTTAAAGGATTCAGATTCACTACGAGAAAAGATAACTGTCCATCTTACCAAGAAACTACTAATTTCTCCAAAATATTGTTCACAAATCTGCTTTAGTGAGCTCTTCACCTTTGCCAAGATAATTCATCTATCTCAGGTGTGGCATATCAAGGCTCTGATTACAGAGCATGATTATTGCACAGGTGTGCCCTGGGCTGGACACAATAACAAGCCACTCAAAAAATCTCTCATTTTTTGTCTTTTGTTGGTTGCTGACCCTTGCTTGTTTGTTTGATTTATTATCTTCAATAATAAAGCTAGATATGGATTTCAACCCGAGCTCGTCCAAGTCTTCATTACAGCTTACAGACGGGACCTCACAATCACCACCGCGCTCAGACTCTAGTTATAAATGACACCATCAGAAGCCATTTCTGGAACATTTTGAGGACGAAATCCTATTTTACAGTCTGTGGTACAAAAGTTCATATTCCACCACCTGCTGTTGAATGGTGATAAATGCAGTTTTAAACGTTAATTAAATGCTTGTAACAACAACAACAGAACTTTTTGCGTTATGTGAATTGATGAAATGATGATTGTACAAAGAAACAGTTCAGTTCAGTGTGTGTGATTGTAGAAAGTGAAGAGCTGCTGGATTCAGTGCAGCAGGAAGTAGGAGATCAGAGAACAGCAGAGGAACAGGAAGCTCTGGGTGAAACTCTGAGCATCATTACACAGATTCCCATCACAACATGAGATGCCCTCAAAATCATTAATTGATGATGTGTTATCACAAATAGATTTAGACACACAGCCTTTTACAATCACTGACTTTCTTCGAGAAGTTCCTGTTGAAAAGTAAGCGAAGAAAGGTGGGTTCAATCTAAACTGGACATTGGTACATGTGATCTGTATCAAATGTTTAAACCTAAAAGTTTAAAAGATCAACTTAAATCTTTTCCAGATTCTCACCTGTTGCTTTCATGCAGTGATCTTCAATCCCTGAACAGCTCAATATTTTTGTGCAACTCTTCTCATCACAAGAGTAACATTTATTTCCATTGGGGACATTGGAGGTATCTACAGGAGGAAACAAGTATTCTTTATTCAGTATTTTATTTTCTATACAAAACTTCTGATACCCGTTTAGGGGCTCCATTCAATGAGTTCACAACAGATATGCTGCACTCTGCATTATATATTTTATGATTGAATGTCAGATAAAATAAGTGTTGACTTTGTAGCAGATTTGCAGATGATCATTGAAATAAAATACCTTGAGCATCTTTGGCGTTACACAGATCTGTGTTACAGCAGGAAGTACTCGTCTTTATATTACCCACGTTTATGAACCCACTTTGACAGACAGGAGCACAATCTTTAACCTTCACTGTATAACTATTGCCGTCTAAAAACAGGAATAAAACCGATGGATTTACAATGTATTTATATAATGTATAAATGTATTTATAAATGTCAATTCAGCAGTTTTCTTATTTCAAGCTATTTTTAAAAAAAAATCCAAAATCATAACAGTCTGCAAGAAAAAAAAAAATCTAAATAAATGTCATATATATACTGTATAGAATACTCAATATTTCACAAGAAAAACAAGTTGTTCTGTCCCAGCACCAGGAAAGTAGCAGCATCTTCATCATTCAAATTTAACTGTGAATTTCAGTCATATTGAACTTACCAGCTTGTGGTACCGCTCTTGTTAAACTTGTGCAGTGAGAAGATCCACTGGGACACGTTTTTACCGTTTGTTCTGCACAAGAACCTGTGCACTCATAACAGCTGAGAGAGTTTCCTTTAGTAATAAAACAGAGAAAGAGACATCAATTATCTGTATTTGTACCAGTAACATCACACACACTGTTTGTCTTTGTACCTGCAGTGAAAAGAATGAAGAGAAGAAAAACTGAGATTTGCAGATCCATCCTAAAGCAGGAGGCAAGTGAAATAATGTGTCCGTTTCATTACCCATTTTATATTTTTTCAAAAGGGGAGGGCCTTCATGAGAAACAGAAACTTACATACTTTAATTGCCAGTTAAAGATAAAGGAAGATTTAATTGGAAATTGTGAGAAACATCTAGGTCTACAACCTTCTAAAGCCAAGTGACAGTTTACCAAAAATGGAGATTCTTTTGACTTTCATTCACCCTTGTTTCATACAAAATCGGTATTTGTATGAGACGTTTTTTTGTTTTTTTTGTGGGTTTTTTTGCTAAAGAAAATTAAACTTTAAATAGACAGACTTTTGGGGTTGCCATTCTGTGAAGAAGATATTAGAGAAGAGAAGATGAAGAGAAGCTAATGTCTAACAAGATCGATTTTGTGATGATCACCTACATTTCAAAAATGCATTACATTCAATCATATATTAAGCAAATGATTTCATTGCATATGATTTTGCAAACAGACGTTAAAAGAAGCATAGTTGTGTTTTTTGCGCAAATGTCAGATTGAATGTATACTTTTGAAACACATATTTCCTTGTAAACTATGCTTGTAACAATACTCCCCTGGAGAGGAGTTGAGGTTAACCCATGTGCAGTTTTATTACTTTGATCTCCTGAGATCCTGCAGCTCAAACAGTAGCGTGTGCCGCTTGCAACCGCCACGGTCATGGGTTTGATTCCCAGGTCTGACTAGAACGTCAATGTGTTTCTTGAATGCAATGTAAGTAGCTTTGGATAAAAGCATCTGCCAAATGCATGCATGAATGTAAAATGTAATGTATGTAAATGTACAAACACACACCGGCATCTGTTGCAACACCCCACAGAGTGGAGATGCGTAAAAGCTTTTTTTCCTTCTGTCCTTCCTTTGCATTGATCCTTCCCCTCACTCGGAATGATTAAATAAAAAAATAAAGTGCATTAACAGCAATGACTGAATCATTTAAATTGTCTCAGCGCAACTGGTACAATGCTTTCATGTGCAAAGAAAAAGAGAAGTCATGGCTCGTTTCCACCGAGCCGTACAGTACAAATACAAAATATTCAATGGAGCCACAGCACAAAACTAATACAGTCCTTCCATATGTCCAATATACCAAATCAAATCTCAATGCGCATTGCAGTGCATCCATAAATATCAATACATTGTCATGTCTCACTTATTATTTTTTCTTCCAATATTCTCCACAAATCCCTCAATATTCCAATGGTTTTAAATGTGGTACAAATTTCAAGCATCCAAAAAAGTGCCTGTTCTTTCTGAGCAATCAAACCCTTTTGTCTTGCGACAGATTTCAATGTTATGTAATGTTTACGCATGTTACCTTGGCAAAAAATACAGTCAAAATGGGTAAATCTAATACGAGTATTAGATCTTTGGACTGATTCAAAAGTTACAGTCTGCCACTATTCATGGAAGTTGTATGGGAGTTTGGATACAATCAATTTCAAATTTGATGCAACAATTGACACTGCAGAATCTCTTAAAGTATCGATAATAGGCACAAAGTGCCATTCAAAGACCAACTGTCAAAATTCAAATCTAAACATTGAAGCTCATGAGAGTCAGTGCAGGGGCGGTTCTATCAACAGTTTCTAATCCAATGAGAATCTTTTTCTAAAGGCATGGACAGAGATTTGCATACTGGACAGAAGAGGCATCCCAACTCCTTCAAGGAACGCTTGTGCCTGTTTTTAGGGTGTCAAAATCCATCGGCACCAAACCACTCAACAGAAGAGATCAGGAATAAGACACTGATAAGGTAAATTATTTTAGTGGTCATATAGCAAGCAGTTGCATGTATGCTGGATAAATATTTTAATTGGTTTGTGCCATTACATATATTTTTACTTTACCAGGTGCAACAGCATTTTGAGAGACCTTCACACAGCGTGGTACTGGCTGTGTAATCACAGAGACTTATTCCTTCAGGAAGTAACACAGCCTGCTTTTCTCCAGATGGACTATGGTGATCAATAAAATGCCCTCAGGAAGGTCTTAGGGAGTTACTTCTCTGACACGAAGGATGACTTTTTGTTTATATTTCATTGCCAAGAGGACAAGGAAACATTTTTGTCAAAGTGTGCTGATGAACAAGGCCTGAAGGTCAATGCCATGTTCCTCAATGAGTGTGTGTCAGGGGCGTAGCCATAAATTTATTTTTGAGCGTGCTACTGTTGACTTTGGGGGTGCGTTGCGATCGTCTTGTGCAGCGGGCGATATGTGTTTTCACTTTAGTTTTCACAGTCGCGATTTTAAACAATTGAAAATCTGAGGGGGCCGGACATGTAAATGAGGGGGCCCAGGCCCACCCAGGCCCCCCCGTGGCTACGCCACTGGTGTGTGTGTGTGTGTATAGAGGCCTTGTTGTTGCTCACCACAATTTCACAGAAACAATAGATTTTGCTGTAATAAAGCTAGTAGGCTTAGGAGCTTCTTCAGCACGAACACAATCAACATTATTGTTGTTGCTGTTACGTGTGACATCATCGTTTTACAAAATATACGGATTGGCTGTCCACACAAAACCGCAAGGGTGTCGTTTTCAGATTTATCCACTTTAGGACCCTGTTTCAAAAAATGGCGGTTTCAGTCTCCCAAAACGCCGGATGTGTGTGGACGAAACGCCAATACGATAAAAAATGTATACGTATACAATGATGCGCGTCTCCGTGTGGACGAACCCTTAAAATACTTTGGTTACTCTTAAAAATTAAAGCTTCAGAAAGAGATTTTCACAGTGATGACAGAACCATTCTGTGTTCTCTAAACAACTATAAATTTTCTTCTTAAATTGAATAACATTTTAATAATACACCAGAAAGAATCTTTTGCATTTTCCATTTTAAAAATCTAAATAGTGTGGCTCCATCTCTATTTATTGTAATGCTACTTTAGCTAAGTGTGCTTGGGAAACCATGGCATGACCAAACCAAAACTGCCATCATATTGGTGAGCTTACATCCTGTATTGAAGTGTAAACAGATAAATAAAATACTTTTAGAGGCAGTCATCTAAATGGTATTAGTCACTTTCCTCTGGATAGTATTCAACAATATTATTGATTTAGCTTCACTTACACTACTAATGGATGCCATCACTGTTTTTTGCAGACCTACTTTACAGGGAACATTATTAATTTTTAATTTTTTTTTTATTTTTCAAACTCTGGTAGGTTCTTCTCTGCTTTTATGCCCTCGTGACTGGTAAGCAGGTGCAGCTGTAGGCAATCAGCTAGACAGATTGAGACTGAGTTGGAGGAGCCAAAAAGGAAAAAAAGAGGGAAAAGCAAAACAAACCCCACACACATTAAAGAACACACAGCTAACAAAACATACCACGTTTCTAGAAGTAACCATAGTTGCACAGCATTTTGAATGTGTAATTTCTGTGACGAGATGAAAGTTGGTTAGGAGAACTGTATGAAGAGTTTTGATAAAATTAACCAAAGTATAGAGAAATGCGTCCTAGCAAATGAAGAACAAAAATTAATAGGTTTCCAGTTTATAAATTATAAACTGCAGTCTCCAATACTTCCATGTCAACGAATGCAAGCGTTTTTTTTTTCTTCTTCTAGTAAGCCCATGCCAAAGATCATCTGCTGACACCTGCTGATAAATTATGCTCACCACATTTTTTGACAGAGAAAATGCAAGTTGCAAATGACATTCATTTATTTTCATTCAGTGAGACTTAAAAAAGATTCGCCCTTTCAATCAAATTACACCAAAGCCTGACAGTTGCTTCTTAAGAAAAACATTAAGATGTTCTTTAGAAAATAATTGAGAACTTTTTCAAGAATTGCAGTAAGGAACATTCTTACGAACTTACAATTGATCTAACAAGTTCCCCCAGTAAAGTAGGGGAAAAAGCAAAATGTAAAGTAACAGGTTTTAAACAAATAAAACATTTTTTGAACACCTATGAATCAATTTTATTTCCATTAAATCAACTATATCAACTTAATACATTTGTATGCGTTGAATCAGCTCACGTCGAGGAATGATGACATCATGAACCAGGAAGCAATAAAGGCATGTTGGAAACTGGAAGCGGCAGATTGTGTGTCTTAAAAAAATGGCTATGAAACGGTCGAGTGTGTGTGTGTTTCAAAAATCACTAGTTAGTAATAAAGTTAGGGAATTCCACACTTGAAAGAGAATATAGCAACTTGCAAACCGCAAGTTTAGACTGTGGCCTGTAAAATTGATAAGAATGACTGCAAATTATTAATTGCACTTTTTATTTGAAAGAAGAAACATAAAAAATCATAAAATCATAAAAGACTGTGTTCGGTTCATCAGCTTAGACCTCAAAAACGCCTACATCCTACGCCTACTTATTTCCATCCTTCAACAACACAAGAAGTTCCTCAGGTTCACCTTAGGGGGCAAAGTATACCAAAATGTATGGACGCAGCGCTCAGCACAAGGTCTGTGAAGGGAGATATATATCTCAATACAAAATTAAAGACATTTACTGCATTAGAAGAGCACCAGTGAGTAAATGATCGCTCTATTTTAATTTTATGAACTAACCCTTTAATCTTTTTATTTTATTATTGCAGAATTTTATCTGACTTGTGGCATGACAAGCTTTATTAAATTTGACCCCAAGAAAAAGGTGATGTAGTATTTTATTTAAAACAAAATCAAATTTAAAATGACCAAATATCACAATTTTACTGCAAAAAAAAACAGAACACCAAAAATAATATAGAAAAAGCACAATATTCGGTACAGTGTGTGTGATTGTAGAAAGTGAAGAGCTGCTGGATTCAGTGCAGCAGGAAGTAGGAGATCAGAGAACAGCAGAGGAACAGGAAGCTCTGACTGACACTCTGAACACCGTTACACAGATTCCCCTCACAACATGAGATGCCCTGACCATCAGTAACTGATGTGGCATCACAAATAGATTTAGACGCACAGCCTTTTACATTCACTGACTGGCCTCCAGAAGTCGCTGATGAAAAGAAAGAAAACAAAGGTTGATTAAACTTTACAGAGTTTAAAAGACTTTATTTTTCTTCCTTTTCCCAATTCTCACCTGTTACTTTAATGCAGCGGTCTTCATCCCCTGAACAGTTCACTGTGTTCGAGCAGCTCTTTTCATCACAATAGAAACATGACTTTCCATTGGGGACGGTAGAGGGATCTACAGGAGGGAAATTAGTATTATTTTAATTTATTTTTGTACACAATATCTGATGAAACACTCCATTAGTGGCTCCATTCAATGAGTTCACGACAGACAAGCCTCACTTCTCCTTGCTTTTATTTTATTTTAAGTGAAATGATGTTGTCTTTACAGCAGATTTGCAGATGATCATTGAAATAAAATACCTGGAGCATCTTGAGCGTTACACAGATCTGTGTTACAGCAGGAAGTGGTCGTCGATACAACGCCAAAGTTTAAGGTCCCACTTTGACATTCAGGAGCACAACCTTTAGCCTTCACTTTAGAAGTAATGCCGGCTAAAAACATAAATGATACAGGAAAGACAAATTAAGCTCAAAATAGTTTAATAGATTTAAAAATATCAACATTTACCACTTTTTTAAATTTCATTTAAAATAAAAATCACAACAATCTGAGAGAAATCTAATTCAAGAAATCTATGTAGAATATTTTGTGATAGAAATGGTAAATTCCGTTAAAAAAACGAGTAGCAATTCTGTTGAAGCTCCATTAAATAAGAGCAGCACCCATCACTTCAATTTAACAGTAAATTTCAGTAATATTGAACTTACCAGCTTGTGCCACTGCTGTTGAACTCATGCACTGAGTAGATCCACTGGGACATGTTTGTTCTGTTTGTCCTGCGCAAGAACCCGTCAGACTCGAGCACTGATAACATCTGAGAGAGTGTCCTTTAGTAATAAAACAGAGGAACAGACATCAATTATCTGTATTTGTACCAGTATCATCACACACACTGTTTGTCTTTGTACCTGCAGTGAAAAGAATGAACAGAAGAAAAACTGAGATTTGCAGATCCATCTTTGATCAGGAGGAGAATGAAATGACACACCTGTTTCACTGATAATTTTATACTTTATCAAGAGGGGAGGGTCTTCATGAGAAAATGAAAGTTTAACATAGACTTTTCTTGAAATAGAAACTTACAGCTTATGTAGTTTACTTGCCGGATTAAGAAGAAATTGGAATAAATGCTTTAACCAAACTTTTTAAATGATAGTTGACCCAAAAATGAAATTAAATTCTGTTATTTACCCTTCTGCCATATAAAATCTGAATGACTTTTTCTTCTTCTGTATAGAACACAAAACTTCTGCAGAAGAAAGTTTTCTTTTCTCCAGGTGAAAGTTAAGAAGCATGCAGGAAACAATAAAGTATTGTAAAATCTGCAATTCAGTTGTAAATGGCCAATGGCTAGACACTGTAGAACATGACACATCCTGTTTAAAAGGAACCATAAGTTTCATTTTCTCTGAAATCGTTATTGATTACACTTTAGACATTGTGAAATAAAAAAAATCTTTAATGATCCTTGAAGACAAAGAGAGATTTGTCGTTTTGATCACATTCAAAATGCAGAAAATGATTTTTTCTTAAAGTCCAAAGTAGGAAAAATATACATCCATGCATTTTCCAAGATACTTGTCTTGTGTAGGGTTACTGTGATGCTGGAGCATAATGACAAATAATAGATCATATCAAAATAAAGACAAACGAATAAAAAAAACTAAAATTTGGCATAACATAAATGTGGCATAACATAAACTAAGCATAAGAGTAAAGGTTAAAATAATTGCTAAGAAAACATTTCATAAGGGTAAATTATGCAGACTTTTGCTTCAAATGTTGAAGCAAGGGGCGTGTCAAGTTAATTTTTTTTCATTCAAATCACTCTTCTTGGATTAATGATAACATGTGCAAATACGTTTGTGACATTATCTATCTGCGATTTGAGTCCGCTCCTCTTATTCCTGACCTGTATAATCTACTGACAAGAAATGAATGTGAACTAAAACATACTTTCAGAATTCAAACAAACAGGAGAAACACAACCACAAATCTAAACAAATGAGAACAGACAGAGATTAAGAGAGAATTCAGAGTTTAAATACATGACCAAACAAAGGGAACTAAAGAGATAATAAGGTGATTGAGATTGAGGATGAACTGAATGAAATGTGGGAGAACCTGAATAAAGAACACTTTTCCCACTTTCTGTCTGGTCGATCTCTTGATGTTGTGGCAGAGCTCTGACACTAATGTCTCGAGTTGTGTGTGTGTGCGAGGCTTCGAGTGTTTGAAACGTGTGCATGCTTGTCTGTGTGACATCTTGTGTGCGAGTTATGATGTCCGGTCCCAATACTTTGGTCTGGTTCAGTTTCGGTTTTGTGTCGGGATTTGGGCATTCATGACTTGCGTGTTCGTCCTTGTTGTGAGCGCATGAGAACAGGTATTTGCCCATTCTTGCGCGCTCTGTCATGTGAGTGGGCGCGGTTTCAAACTTTGCGCGAGCCGCGCTTTCTCTCGTCTGTATTATATTTAGCACGCAGTTCATGTTTTCATCGGCCGTGTGCTTTCATGTTGTGTAGCGCGCGCAGTTTGGTTGTCACCAGCTGCGTGTCATCTTTTGTCTAATGTGAACGCGTGCCGATGCACATCCGCATTGGCTGCGTGTTCGTGTCTAGTCTTTGTGTTCTCCTCCCTCCTTGTTTCCTTGTCATTAGTTTGATTTGTCCTAGCTGTTTTCCGATCAATTACCCTTCCTCCTGTGTGTATTTAATCTCCTCATGTTAGCTGTCCTGTGTCGCGTCGTTGTCTACACTGCTTTTTGTCTTGTTACCCTGTCTGTCCTGTGATTCTGCCTGTTAAAGTTCTTTAGTTAGTCGGTGTTGTCTTCAGTCTTGTTTTCACAGGGTACTTTTGTGTGCATTTTATTTTATGTTTAATAAAGCCCTAGTTTTTTGTCTATTGAACTATAATTTCAAGAATTCTAGGTTTGTTTATTTTAAGAGTTTATCCGAGGAGATGTTACCAAGGCCAGTGCTACTATTCAGGAAATGTAAAAAAAAACCCCACCTTATTGTGGTGTGTGTATAGTCAGGCACTTGAGTGTGTATTTTTCCAAAGTCAAACTCAAATGGAGGGTTTTTCACCAGCAAATTCACCGGTGTTTTCACTAATGTGTAGTAAATGATCACTTATAGGTTACAAAGGTTATTGTAGCTACTTGGATGATTCATTTTTACTGTTAATACCAGACGAAGACTTATTTTTCTTCTCCTCAAACACACACCTCATGTTTAAAAAAGAAAGTACTGTGATTTATTCAAGGAACCAGTTATTTACCCTAGCACTCCAAAACAAGCAGAGACAGTCTCAAATGCATACATGACTTAATTCTCATTTAATGGGGATGGAGCTTCTGAATGAGCTTGTGCTGACAATTTGAGAATCTACTGGAGTCAGGAGGTGTGAAAATCTGAGGAAGGACCCAAAAGTAGAATTTATTGAGTTGATAATATTGACCGTTCAAGACGTACAGCTCCAGATCAGTAAAGAAGAGAATGGTCAGGCTGGGCAAATAAATGTAATATAATTATATTCTCCAACATTGCAAACACAAATTTTACTCGCAGCGTAAACAGTCATAACATATTCATGAAGTCATCACACTGTACTAGATTGCATTCTGCCGGTCTAATGTGATTTCTTGTGTATTATTATTGTTTGTTTTAAATATTGCATTACTTGTATTAATGTGTGCATCATTTCCTAATTTTAAGTAAAAAAAAATAAAAAAAAGTTTAGACCTGTAATAGACCTCGGAGTTGTGTGGTATCGTTTTCAGTCTCTGATTGAACTAACAAGTTTCTAGTGGACCGTGTCGGAACAAATTTCTTTCGCTGTGGAAAAAGCATGTTAGCAATTAGCTAGTGACCTGTCATGAGAGTTGATTGCTCTCGTGTTTTTTTTTCCTTCTTTTTTTCGTTACGGAACGTGTATAAAGAGTTGACTGAATCATGGGATAGGGTCGTTTGTATTTTTCGTCTTCTTAATACGACTTTGTCAGTTGGGATTGCGGCCTTGTTGGATCGATCTGTTTTGTCAGAACCACAGGGACAATCGCTGAGGAGGACTGAAGACGCATGGGTGAAGGAGATTTATTATAATAACAAAAAGGAACATAAACTCACAAAAGAAACACCCACGAGGGGGGAAATGATAACTTGAACAGAAAAAAGACTCAAAGTACATGAACAAACCGGGAGATCCGGGAGCACAACACACAGGTACACGGGTATGGAAAGACATGGAAGACAATGATGCGACACCGGACATCAAACACTGAGGAATATTTTTAGGACAAATGAGGGACGGTAGTGATGAGAGACTGCCGGGAATGATTATGGGAAACAAGGGGGCGGGGCAGACGCTAATGAGACACAAACACTCAGCCAATGCGAGAACGCATCGCGCGAGTTCAGAGTGACAAGGACAACAAGCAGACACGAGGACAGGAGAGCGCGCATTGAAACTAAAAGCATTTGCTATTGCTCGCTCAAGTCTTCCTTAGTTAAGTGTTGAATATTTTCCCCCACAAGGTGGAGGCATATTCCCCCCGCAACAAGGACACTCAATAACCACTAACTAATGCATTACAGTAATCCAGTCAGAGGTCATGAATGCATGAACTAGCTTTTCTAAAACCAAAAATAGGCTAATTTTGCAGCTGCAGACTCCAATACTTCCATGTCAACGAATACAAGCGGTTTTTTTTTGTTCTTCTTTTTTTCAAAGGATGCCAAAGATCATCTGCTGCCACCTGCTGATAAATTATGCTCACCACATTTTGGGACAGAGAAAATGCAAGTTGCAAATGGCATTCATTTATTTTCATTCAGTGCGACTTCAAAAAGATCCTTCCTTTCAATCAAAATTAGAAAGGTAGGGAAATACAGTGGAGTTCACTTATTTCCAGTTAACATGGTTAACTCGCCAATACTATTGTCGACGTTTTTGAAGTGGAACTGCCAAACTCCCTATTTGTCTTAGTATTTTCTTGTGGGTTATGTTACCGAATCCTGGTATCTCGAGCAAAAACGAGGTGCATATACGCCAATTCACACGGTTATCGCGTGACAGAGTTCACTGCGCATTCGCTGAGTTCGCGTTGCACGCAGCAGATCTTCTCAGATGCAGGCAGAGCAGATCTTCACTCCTCCATGTGCAAATGAATCGCCCGTGTCCGGCAAGCCGCCGCTGGATGATTACGCAATGGCAGTACAGGATATCAAATGTTTGTCTACAAAATAATTAAATCACTGCACAAATATAAATCGCTGCATTTGTTTGACTCACACAGCCTCAGTCACGTACTCTTGTCCACTGTGTGTGTGCCTGTCTGTGACAAAAGCTAACTAGCTGGCTTGCTTACCATGTCTCTGTCAAAACTGTACACCCAAAAATACAGGAAGGAGTGGGAATCAAACCATAAAGTCCAAAAAAAGTGGTTAAAGCCGTTTATTGATGATAATATACGGGCATACTTGTTGAGAAAGCACATTAGGCAAGCAGAACGCAAGAAAGTATGTATCTAGTACAGCCACACAACGCACACCCATGCACAAACACATCCCTGTTTCTGACACGTGGTTTGCTCAGCACCGCTGCGGATTGAAGAATGGATTGAAGGTTATTAAAAGACGGAAGCCGAATTTGTTGAGAAAGCACATTAGACAGGCAGAACGCAAGAAAGTATGCAATCTAGTACAGCGTGATGACCTCACGAATATGTTATGTTTTGCTTTTAATGGTATGCTTGAAAACAAATGCTTCTAAGCTTCTATCAGTAATGACATCTTTGTCAATGTAATCTGGGAATTCCTGGACAGTGAAGGTGAACTCCTGTGCCTCTTCCAAAATAGCATCTGTAAAGCTTGATTTTTGCGCGAGTTGTTCTGCGGCTGCGCGGCACTGACCCACAGTGAGTGAAGCGTCACTGGAGTGAGCGATCGTATGGACTAATACACGTACAAAGCGAACTCAGCGCATGCCCAGTGAACTCGGTACTATCATTAGTCACAGGAATCAAGATAACTGATGTAATGTGGAGTCTTTGTCCCTCTTTTGTGCATCTCACCAAGAAACTACTCATTTCTCTAAAATATTATTCACAAATCTGCTTTAGTGAGCTCTTCACCTTTGCCAAGATAATTCATCTATCTCAGGTGTGGCATATCAAGGTACAGATTACAGAGCATGATTATTGCACAGGTGTGCCCTGGGCTGGACACAATAAAAAGCCACTCAAAAAATGTGATCGCCATTTGCCATAAAAAGGATAAATAAATAAAAAAGTGTGAACTTTTCTATGGCTGCTCCTCACTACTGTCTTGAGTGTTGCCCCTGAGACTCCTCCCTCTCTCCAGCAGAGGGCTCCATCACCTGCGTTTAGTGAGAAATTCCCTGGACTTCATTTCCCATAAGCCCATTCCTGGACTGATTACCAAACACCTGTTATTTATTCCCTGGCCTATTTAAGCACAGAGCTCTCAACACTCTTCTTCACATGTTAAGTCTTGTTTTGGTGGACATGTCTGAGCATTTATTTTTGCTATTTTGTGACATATATACTGGTTATTGTTGCTGCTTACCCTGGTGGGGGAAAAAAGTATAATTGAAGCCGTAATATTGATGCTATATTTGACGTGTCAATATGAAGTGTGCTTTTTTGGAACAATTAATTTTGTATTGAGTATATCTTATTTGTAGTTAAATTGTGGTACAGCATAACTTTAAGTGTGTTTAGTGTATTTTTATGTGCTAAAGTGGAACAACTTCAAATATACTTGTTACACTTTAAGTGCATACTGAAGTTTATGTAGCTTAACTTAAACACTAGACTGTAGTATTTGCAACTCCAAGGTCATGGGTTTGATTCCCGGGGAAAACAAGAATTGTATCTTGAATGCAATGTTAGTTTCTTTGGATAAAAGCGTCTGCCAAATGCATAAATGGATAAGTGTTTTCGAAGCCAGAAGTATATTATTATTTTTTGAAAGTAATGCATGTCCAGGTAATGAAGTGAATTCCAAGCATGACGAAGTAAACTTAAAAATCACTCAAAACATTTTCCTCAAAATATACTACAACTTAAGGAAATCTAAATGTATAATGAAACTATGCTTTCAATGCATTGTTACAATGATCATTTTCAGTTAAGATATACTTAAAATATATTTAAGTGCAAATAAATGTACTACAAAATTAAAAATATACTAGCAGTATGGTAGTAGTATACTTTTCTAAGATATACATTTTTAAATGTACTAAAATACAATTGCTTTAAAGTGTTTTAAAAGCTGTATTGTGAAAACATGATGATGATAATATACTTTTTAAATATATAAAGAGTACAATATTTTTGTTCGTATATTTGCAATTTACTATTGAAAAAGGGAACATATTTCAAATATAATAAAACTCTCTGATCCTGATTGTTTGCTGCCTGCCCTGAACCAATTATGTTTATCCCTCATTTATGTCTTTTGTTGGTTGCTTCTATTATCTTCAATAATAAAGCTACATATGGATTTCAACCCGAGCTCGAGAACCCCAAGTCTTCATTACAGCTTACAGACGGGACCTCACAATCACCACCGCGCTCAGACTCTAGATACACATGACACCATCAGAAGCCATTTCTGGAACATTTTGAGGACGAAATCCTGTTTTACAGTCTGTGGTACAAAAGTTCATATTCCGCCACCTGCTGTTGAATGGTGATAAATGCAGTTTTAAACTTTATTTAAATAGTCGTGACAACAACAACAACAACAACAAAAAACAGAACTTTTTGTGTTATGTGAAAGATAAAAGTGATGATTGTCCAAAGAAACACAAACTTTATGTTCAGTTCAGTGTGTGTGATTGTAGAATGTGAAGAGCTGCTGGATTCAGTGCAGCAGGAAGTAGGAGATCAGAGAACAGCAGAGGAACAGGAAGCTCTGGCTGACACTCTGAGCATCATTACACAGATTCCCCTCACAACATGAGATGCCCTCAAAATCTCTAACTGATGATGTGGCATCACAAATAGATTTAGACACACAGCCTTTCACAACTACTGACTTTCCTTGAGAAGTATCTGAAAAGAAAACAAAGGTGGATTCAGTCTAAACTGGACATTGGTACATGTGATCTGTATCAAATGTTTAAACCTAAAAGTTTAAAAGATCAACTTAAATCTTTTCCAGATTCTCACCTGTTGCTTTCATGCAGTGATCTTCAATCCCTGAACAGCTCAATATGTTTGTGCAACTCTTCTCATCACAAGAGTAACATTTATTTCCATTGGGGACATTGGAGGTATCTACAGGAGGAAACAAGTATTCTTTATTTAGTATTTTATTTTCTATACAAAACTTCTGATACCCGTTTAGAGGCTCCATTCAATGAGTTCACAACAGATATGCTGCACTCTGCATTATATATTTTATGATTGAATGTCAGATAAAATAAGTGTTGACTTCGTAGAAGATTTGCAGATGATCATTGAAGTAAAATACCTTGAGCATCTTTGGCGTTACACAGCTCTGTGTTACAGCAGGAAGTAGTCATCTTTACAAGGCCCAAGTTTAAGGACCCACTTTGACAGGCAGGAACACAATCTTTAATCTTCATTTTAGAAGTAATGCTGCCTAAAAAACATGAATAAAAACCGGGAACGAAGTAGTTTTCTTATTTCAAGCTATTTTTAAAAAATCAAATCAACACTCTGCAAGAAAATAATCTAAATAAATATCAAATATATACTGTGTATAGAATACTCAGTATACAATATTCCACAAGAAAAACAAGCTGTTCTGTCGCAGCACCAGGAAATTATCAGCATCTTCATCATTCAAATTTAACTGTAATTTTCAGTCATATTGAACTTACCAGCTTGTGCCACTGTTGTTGAACTTATGCAGCGAGTAGATCCACTGGGACATGTTTTTACCGTTTGTCCTGCGCAAGAACCTCTCGGATCCAAGCACTGATAACATCTGAGAGAGTGTCCTTTAGTAATAAAAAAGAAAAAAAGAGACATCAATTATCTGTATTTGTACCAGTAACATCACACACACTGTTTGTCTTTGTACCTGCAGTGAAAAGAATGAAGAGAATAAAAAACGAGATTTGCAGATCCATCTTTGACCAGGAGGCGAGTGAAATAATGTGTCCGTTTCATTGCCTGTTTTATAGTTTTTCAAAAGGGGAGGGCCTTCATGAGAAACAGAAACTTACATACTTTAATTGCCAAGATAAAAGAAGATTTAATAATAAATTGTAAGAAATGTATAGGTCTACAAACTTCTAAAGCAAAGTGATCAAAAATGTAAATTCTTTTGACTTTTATTCACCCTCGTATCATACAAAACCTGTATCTGTATCAGATGTTTGTTTTTTTTGCTAAAGAAAATTAAACTTTAAATAGACAGGCTTTAGGGATTACCATTCTGTGAAGAGGATACTAAGAAGCTAATGCCCAACAAGATCGATGTCTAATTATCAAAATGAATATTTTATGTCATGACCTTGATTTTAATTTAATAATACGATTAAGCAAATTACTTAATTGCATATGATTTTGCATTGGCACAAACAGATGTTAAAAGAAGCATAAGTGTGTTTTTTGCGCAAATGCCAGATTGATTGTATACTTTTAAAATAAATATTTTTCATGTAAATTGTGCATATAACAATACTCCGGTGGAGAGGAGTTGAGGTTAACCCTAGTTCAGTTTTATTACTTTGATCTCCTGAGATCCTGCAGTTCAAATAGTAGCGTGGTGCTTGTAACGCCAAGGTCATGGGTTCGATTCCCAGGGAAAGCAAGAACTAACTAGAAAGTCGATGTGTTTCTTGAATGCAATGTATGTCGCTTTGGATAAAAGCATCTGCCAAATGTAAAATGTAGATACAGACAATACAAGCACACACCGGCATCTGTCGCCACAGAGTGGAGATGTCTAAAAGCTTTTTCCCTTCGTATTGATCCTTCCCCTCACTCAGAGTGATTAAATAAAAAATAAAGTGCATTAACAGCAATGATTGAATCATTTAAATTGTCTCAGTGCAACTGGTACAATGCTTTCAAGTCCAAAGAAAAAGAGAAGTCATGGCTCGTTTCCACCGAGCCGTACAGTACAAATACAAAACTAATACAGTCCTTCCATATGTCCAACACACCAAGCCAAATGTCAATTCACATTGCAGTCCATCTATCAACATCAATACATTGTTATGTCTCTTTTTGTGACATCACTCACTTTTGGGTTTAAGTCCGTATTTGTAAAGGAATGTGCTGGTTAGGATGTGAAAGCGTTGATCGCAAGCCTCTCAAATGACTTTTCAGCTGCCAAAAGCATGCAAGTTTGCTCCACCTTTGCTGTTTCTGCATCATGAAACAATGAAGCAATGTTCCTCTCTTTAATGCAGTACATTTATGTGCTGAAAAAGACATCATATTTTAATTTCTGCTGATGAAACTGATGAAATTATTCTTCATTAAAATGATTATACTTCTGACTTCTGGTCTTTCATTCACCATATCTGGTCCTTGGGTTCTCAACTGTAAATTATCCTACAATAATCTGGCAAGAGACAAATAACTTATAACTCAAGAACTCTCAGGGTTTACACCCCCGTGATTGGTCATCCAGTCAAGAGTGGGTGTGTCCAGATGCGACTTTAAAAATCACTGGCACCAAAAAGTCTTTAACGCTTTCTGCTCTTTTGGCTCAGGCTGCCATTCAGGCATTCTGCTCATTTCTCCATCTCCCTCAAGACAAAGGAATCTCTCCAAACACACACGTCCCTTGTTCAACAGCCAAAAATACCAATGCAGTTATATCTATTGATCTTTTAGATGCTGTGGCGAGGGGGCGTGATTCAATGTCTGTCTTTCTTTCTTTCTTTCCCTTTAGTTATTCTGTGTTTTAGGTTTAGTTTTTGTGTATTAAAGTCCCTGTTATTCATGCTTGATTGTCTCTGTACTGCTCACGAATAAGTCACTTAAACGTTATTATTTGTGGTCGGACAAAGAATCGTTCTCAAGAGTTTACTAAAAAGATCATATGGCCCAGTTTGGAAATAAACCGTCCCATCCCTTTGAACTTAATCCTAAAACCAAGACTAATTCTGCAAGATGAATGAAGCCATATACAATATATTCATAATTGATATAATACGTTTTGAATAAGTATCAATATATGCCCATTTCCCCTTTATGATTGATTTGCATGTGTATTTATTCATAACATGTTGTGCTTATGTAAAAACATAAAACTCCCATTTTGAGCTGATTTGCTACATGTGATTGCCCATCATTAATCCAGTTTCATCCATACAGGGACTGGAATGGAGTAGACCATTAACCATCCACCCTAGCACATACTTGACTCCGTATGATTAATTTCCTTGACTGTTCTCTATTTGCCATGTTTCCATTTCTTTTGGAACATTAATTCCAATCAAGATTTCAATGTCATCACTGATTCTGTGGGAAGATAGAAGATATATTTTCATTTAGATATCTGGCAAACCATCTTATTATTGTAATCTTTGCTCACTTGATCCTTTTTCAAGCATCCAAAAAAGTGGCTGTTCTTTCTGAGATATCAAACCCTTTTGTCTTGCGACAGATTTCAATGTTACGCAATCAGTTAGAGCATGTTTACCTTGGCAAGAAATACACGAGGTTAAAATGGGTCAATCTAATACAAGTATTATTTCTTTGGACTGATTCAAAAGTTACAGTCTGCCACTATTCATGGAACTTGTATGAGAGTTTGGATACAATCAATTTCAAATTTGATGCAATGTCCAGTTCAAGTTCAGTGCCTTTTCTATGCAAAATTTTATTACCTAAATGTTTCTTTAAAAGTTGCTGAGCCGCAGTAAATCCTCTGCGAGGTTTCACGTGCAAACAGCAGCAAACAAGATCTCTGGCCTGACTGGCAGTCAACTGATCGAGAAAGTATGGCTTATATCCGGACAGCTGCAAGTCTTGTCCTCAATTAGATATTTAAAAGCAAGAATGAAAGCACTTTTCTCTTAGGTAAGACGAGAAGGTTTTTGCCGCACAATATTAAGATCATTCATTTCCTTCTTCCTTAAGCTTAAATCTTTGTGCGAGCCATTACCAGGCTTGATGAACTTGTGGCTGCTTGAGAGTTAGTTTGCACGTGACTAACGGCTCTCTGGAGTGGAGTTTTAGGTAATGTGGTCAGAGGTATCAGTAAGAGTAGGTTTGAAATGATCTTCCTTGTTTTCCTCATAACAGTCTTTCATAACATCACCTTGTGATTCAGTGTCATTTTCAGCCATTTGATCTTTGCATCTGCTGTCAGGATCCTATACTGACAGGCTTGTCTGTTTTGTCGTTGTTGTGTGTCCTCATTGTCTTGTGTTTGAGCACATGGCTCTGTCTTTGTTCGTGTTTGCCATATGGTCCTCTTGTCCCGCCTCCTCATTTCCAGTTTCCACGCTCCCTTGTTTTCTTGAGTGTTTTCCTGTTTCTTTTGTGCTCTGCTCCCTTCATATTGTGCTCCCTTTCCCTCATGCCTTTGCTGTTTCATTGTGTGTATTTCTAGCTTGAAAGAATCTTGTTAGACGGCACTAACTTTAATTTTTCTCCAGTCAGTATTGGAGTATTACAACAGTATCTTTTGGATCGACTGTTGTTTGTAGACTTTGTTGTCTTCCATATTTCAATTTCTTTAAGAAAACAGTTGAAATTAATCTTTCTAGGTTCATACCAATCTAAATGATCATTTTCCTTTTCTTCTAAGAGCTCTTGCACTGCATTATGTATACTTTTAAAATTGTGGAGCCATCTGATCAATGCAGCCACAACACATAACTAATATAGTCCATAGAAGTCTACTTTACAAGTAGAACTTTAATTTCATTCATGATTTTAAAAGCTTTTCAGACTTTGTGGCCATTTGAATCTCCTCTTCAGTCATTATATACAGGCCACAATTACCTAGTAGTTCCCTTTAGCATTAAAACAGACAATTGAGACAACTGTCAACTGTTTTTCCTTACCGTTCACGATACATACCGTAGTTTATATATGCATATTCAAACATGAGATCGCAGTCATTTATCAGTCAAGTTGTTTTTATTGCATTTCTAGTACGTACAGCTGATGTGTTCATTCATTAAATCGCATCTTTCCACTTCAGCAATGACCAGTGAAGCTTCCAAATTTCTTGAGAAAGTGGTATTAGTCCTTTGTATCTCGTCAAACGATCTTCAATAAGTTTCTTCAATAATTGTAAATGCTAATCTTCTTAAACTACTTTCTTTAGCAATTTGCAGAGGAGTCTCTCCCGATATACATTTCCATAAAGCACGCACAGAGATGGTTTATTAAGCACAATCTCCTTTCCAAATAAAAATACAGAATTAAAAATGCAAAATGCCAGTGTGAGATGCGATAGCATTGCATGCGACTTGAAGAAACTGTTGTTCTCCAAATTCTAGCTCAATTCTAAATGACTATTAGGACCTGCACTTTCACACTGTAGTGACATTTTAGTCACGCTCCACCCGTCAGGACCTGGTTTACTGTACTAGGTACCCCAATGAAAGGTCCCAAATAAGTTGTATGGTACAGTTCACAACTTCTGACAGTTGAAACAGAAATAAGTGTGTACCACTTGCTGGAAACAAGCCATTACAGAGTTTAAAATACTTTGGTTACTCTTAAAAATTAGTTTCAGAAAGAGATTTTCACAGTGACGACAGAACCATTCTGTGTTCTCTAAACAACTATCCATTTTTTTTTCTTAAATTGAAGAACATTTTAATAATACACCATAAAAAATCTTTTGCATTTTCTGTTTAGAAAATCAAAATAGTTTTTAGACCAATCCAAATAGGGTGCGGCTCCATCTCTATTTATTGTAATGTTACTTTAGCTAAGTGTGCTTGGGAAACCATGGCATGAATATTGGTGAGCTTACATCCTGTACTGAAGTGTATAGAGATCTATTGGGACTAAATAAAATACATTTTAGAGAGAGCAAACACAGAAGCAGCCATCTAAATGGTATTACCTGGATAGTATTAAACAATATTATTGATTTAGCTGCACTTACACTAATGGACCTCATCACTATTTTCTGTAGACCTACTTTACACAGAATATTTCTCGAACTCGGGCAGGTTCTTCTCTGCTTTTATGCTGGCTCACTCAAACAGGAAAACAGAGGGAGGAGCACAAAAAAAACACACACATTAAAGAACACACAGATGATGTGCCATACCAATACATACTACGTCTCTAGAAGTAACCATAGTTTTTCTGCATTTTGAATGTGACATTTCTGTGCCAAGATGAAAGTTGGTTAGGAGAACTGTATGAAGAGTTTTGAAAAAATGACCAAAATATAGAGAAATGTGTCCTAGCAAATGAAAAAAAAAAAAAAACTTTAATAGGTTTCCAGTGTATAAATTATAAAACTGGGCCATATGATCACATTTTCTTAACCTATAGCAGATGAATTTTGGACTGCTGTAGTTTGTTTATTGAGGACACTCAATAACCACTAACTAATGCATTACAGTAATCCAGTCAGAGGTCATGAATGCATGAACTAGCTTTTCTAAAACCTAAAATAGGCAAATTGTGCAACTGCAGACTCCAATACTTCCATGTCAACGAATGCAAATGTTTTATGTTTTTTTTTTCTTCTAGTCAGCCCATGCCAAAGATCATCTACCGCCACCTGCTGATAAATTATGCTCACCACATTTTGGGACAGAGAAAATGCAATTTGCAAATGGCATTCATTTATTTTCATTCAGTGCGACTTCAAAAAGATCCGTCCTTTCAATCCAAATTAGAAAAGTAGGGAAATGTAGTCAAATCTAATTTAACAGGTTTTAATCAGATAATAATGAAAAAATGTAAAACCTATGAAACAACTATATTCTATATAATAACTATATTAAATCAATTATATCAACTAAATGCATGTTTAGGAGTTAAATCAGCTTACACAAAAATGTTTAATGCAACATTTGTCAGTTACCACTTGTTCCTGCTTCGTGTTAATGTGTCGTGAAGCACATATGAAATCTAATCGAAATGTGAATGCACATTGAGGAATGATGACATCATGAACCAGGAAGATATAAAAGGCATGATGGAAGCTGGAAGCGGCAGATTATGTGTTTTCAAAAATCTCTGAAACAGTTGTGTGTGTGTGTGTGTGTGTGTGTGTGTGTGTGTGTGTGTGTGTGTGTGTGTGTGTGTGTGTGTGTGTGTGTGTGTGTGTGTGTGTGTGTGTGTTGCAAAAATTAGTTAGGGAATTAAATAAGAATAAGAAGTTAGGGAATTCCACACTTGATGAGAATATAGGCAAGTGAACAGCATTTTAGACTGTCTATCATTCTCTGCCCTCGCTACATTATCGGTAGGGACAATAAAATGCCTTTTTCAATGAAAAAATGTAGCTTAGCTCAATAAAGGTTGGAAAACACTGTCCTAGAGCACTCACTCCAGGTGTGGAGGGTTGTGTCCCATTCTCAACTTGCGCCTGCTAAATCAGAGTTATACAGCTCAATTTCAAAATGTTAACATTGAAGCAGATAATGTCACTAATAATTTCAAGAGGTCTGGTTCATCAGCTTAGACCTCAAAAACGCCTACTTCCACATTTCCATCCTTCAACAACAGATATACCAATAACACAAAATGTATGGACGCAGCGCTCCGCACAAGGTATGTGGAGGGCTATATATATATATATATGCACCATAGTGTGTGTGATTGTAGAATGTGAAGAGCTGCTGGATTCAGTGCAGCAGGAAGTAGGAGATCAGAGAACAGCAGAGGAACAGGAAGCTCTGACTGACACTCTGAGCATCATTACACAGATTCCCCTCACAACATGAGAAGTCCTCAGCACCATTAACTGACGTGGAATCACAAATAGATTTAGACGCACAGCCTTTTATATCCACTGACTGGCCTCCAGAAGTCACTGATGAAAAGGAAGAAAACAACAATTGATTCAGTCTAAACTCGACGTTGGTAAATGTGATCTGAATCAAATGTTTAAACTTTACAGAGTTTAAAAGATAATGACTTTAAATCTTGTTCTTTTTCCCGATTCTCACCTGTTACTTTAATGCAGAGATCTTCAGTTCCTGAACATTTCACTGTGTTTGTGCAGATCTCATTATAACAATAGTAACATGACTTTCCATTGGGGACGGTAGAGGGATCTACAGGAGGAAAATGGGTATTATTTTAATTTATTATTTGTTCAAAATATCTAAACAACAGCATCACCTTTCCTTGCTTTTCATTTATTTTATTTAGTGAAATGACGTTGACTTTACAGCAGATTTACACATAATCATTGAAGTAAAATACCTGGAGCATCTTGAGCGTTACACAGATCTGTGTTACAGCAGGAAGTGGTCGTCGTTAGAACGCCAAAGTTTAAAGACCCACTTTGACAGGCAGGAGCACAAGCTTTACCCTTCACTTTAGAAGTAATGCCGCCTAAAAACATGAATGATACAGGAAAGACCAATCAAAATAGTTTAATAGATTTAAAAATATCAACATTTACCAGTTTTTATTTCATTTGTTTTTTTAAATATTTTGTGATAGAAATGGTAAATTCCCTAAAAAAATTCTGTTGAAACTCCAATAAATAACAACATCATCCCAACACCCCAATATAACAGTAAATTTCAATCATATTGAACTTACCAATTTGTGTCACTGCTGTTGAACTCATGCACTGAGTAGATCCACTGGGACATGGTTGTTCTGTTTGTCCTGCACAAGAACCCTTCACACCCGAGCAATTATAACATCTGAGAGAGTGTCCTTTAGTAATAAAACAGAGAAACAGACATCAATTATCTGTATTTGTACCAGTAACATCACACACACTGTTTGTCTTTGTACCTGCAGTGAAAAGAGTGAACAGAAGAAAAACTGAGATTTGCAGATCCATCTTTGAAAAGGAGGATAATGAAATGATACACCTGTTTCAGTGTCATTTTATACTTTATGAAGAGGGGAGGATCTTCATGAGAGAATGGCAGGTTAACACATGCAGACATTCTTGAAACATAATCTCACAGCTTACACAGTTTACTAGCCGGTTAAAGATGAGGGAAGGTTTAAGAAGAAATTGCAATAAATGTGTAGGTCTGCTTAAACCAACCTTCTTAAAATGATAGTGTTCTCAAAAATGAAATGAAATTGGAATTTTTATTTAAAAATGTGCCATATAAAATCTGAATGACTTCTTCTGTAGAACACAAAACTTCTGCAGATGAAAGTTTTGTTTTCTCCTGTTGAAAGTTAAGAATCATGCAGGAAACAAAGTATTGCAAAATCTGCAATTCAGTTGCAAATGGCCAACGGCTACACACTGGCTGGAACATGACCCATCCTATTAAGCATAGGAATAAAGGTTAAAATAATTCCTAAGAAAACTTTTCTTAAGGGTAAATTCCACAGACTTTCTCTTAAAAATTTGAAGCAAGGGGTGTGTCCAGGTTTTTTATTTTATTAATTTATTTTTAACATTAAGAACATATGCAAATACATTGTGTTGAATATTTTGCATTTGATTCCTGAGTCTAGCCACTGTTTTAAGTCTGATGCACTGTCATATTGTGTCTGTGATGAGACGCATGATGCAGGAACAAAACTACTATACTTCAAAAAATCTTCAATAACAGATTCAAAAAGAATACAGCATAATAAAGCATAACCATCGCCTAATACAAAGATCAGATCAAACAAAAAACCTGAAGAAACTGAGGGTTTAAACATACAAAGAGACTTAATGATTGACATGGTTAAAATTAATTAGTAAGTAATGCAACTAACTATGGATTAATCAACACTAAACTAAAATCATATGGAAAAACGTGGAAACAAAAAGGTAACTAAACTAGCAGAAACCTGACAGGCATATGTTGCAAACAAAAGGTCATATTTCAGTGCAAACATGTTAAATTATTTAAGCCAACAGTTTTATTTAATCATGAGCTCTGCTATAAATCCATTTAATGTAACACATATACAAGATGTGTCTCTGAATGAGTTTTGTTGTTGTTTTAGGCAAAAGTCAGATGAAATTTACATTTACATATATTATTACATACCACTTTTGTCATGAAGAGACATGCTCACAATACACACTTTCAGAAAGTGCCTGAAGTAATGTAAGCTAGAAAATGGATCCCGACTTTAATAGCTAAAGGAAAGTGAAAGCATAAAAAAAAAATATGTATCTTGAATGTATATTTTAAAACAAAAAATGTGTTGAATATTATCCATGTAACAATAATCCACAGGAGAAGAGTTGAGTTGAACTCAAGTGCAGTTTTATTTATCAATGAAAGACTGAAAGAACCTCATAAACTTTGATCTCCTGAGACACAGATAATTCAAACACACACAGGCATCTGTCGTCACACACCACAGAGTGAAGATGCCAGACAGCTTTTTCCCTTCTGTCCTTCATTCATATTTGTTCTCTCTCCCTCACTTCCTCTCTCTTCCCACTCTCCCATTCACTCAGTTCACTCAGAATAATAATAATATAAAAAAGTATGTCCTCTGTCAATATGAGTGAAATGCCTCAGTGTGACTGATATTGGTCATATGTTTAGAGAAATAAAAAAATAAGCAATACAAGTTAAAGAGTTTAAAACTACATCGTACACTCTTGAAAATCAAAAGGATTTTCACAGTGATGCCATAGAATGGCAATTATGTGTTTCCTAAAGAATCGCTCTGTGAACCTTTTTTTCTTAAATTGAAGAGTATTTTAATACTGTGTGTTTGACTTGTGCGAACACAAGACTAGGTTTCGCTCATGCTTATGCGTTTTGTCATGTTCTATGAGTGCACACAATTTTGAGTTCGCTTGGGTTGCACGCTCTCTTGTCCGCATCAGATGTTGTGTAGGATGCAGTTCATGTTCACATCGACCGCATGCTTTCATGTCTTGTGCGGTGTAGGCGTAGCTTGTGTTTTCATCTTGTTTTGTGTGGACAAACGGCTTATGAGTCCTATTTGCCCGTATGTTCAAGTCATGTTCATGTTCTCTCTCAACCCTGTCCATCTTGTTTCCTCGTTATTGGCTTTATTTTCTTAATTACCTGCCCTGTTTGTTCCCTATTTCTTCTCCCTGTGCTTGCTGTTGTCACAGTCATGTCGTGTCTCATCTCGTTTTTGTTTAATAAGTAGTTTTTGGTTGAAACCTGCTCTCCGTGTCTTTTGTCATTCTGCACCAACACCCAGTACCCACTTTTTTGTTGTCGTTACTCATGTCAAGTCTTGCAGAGTCAAGTCAAGCCAAGTTGAGTTATCTTTTCCCCCTCTGGTTAATTTTGTTTCACATTTATTGTAAGCAAAGTCCTTGCTCCTCCGTTGAGTTCCCACACTCTGCCACTCGTTCAAAACACTTCCCAGTTAATAAGCTGACTTGCTTAACTTAATCATCTTATAGCTTATTCTTCCAATATTTGACAAGTCTTTTTTCTTTTAGTATTTTATATATACTTTTATTTTATTTTATACATACACAAAGAAACACAACTGCTATAATGACTGTTCATAACGGTTTATTATTAGGCAGACTTGCATGCATATCCTGTTCATGTAGACACCAAATTGTACACTTGAAAATTAAGCTTTTATCCTTTGTCATTTCCAGGCTTGATTATTGGAAAGACAGATGAAAACTCATCTCTTCGATGAGGACCTCACACAACACACACGAAATGTTTCTTCCTTGCTTTCACCTTCCTTTAGTCCCACCATTCTCCTGGCTTATTTTACTTCAAGAAATGTCCAAAGCTTTGTATTGTAGGCGCTCTGGCATCTTCGGGATGAATCGCTTTCTGTATTCCTCAAGCTGTAATCCCTTTGGATAAAAGAGTCTGCTAAATGAATAAATGTAAAATGTAAATGTACCCAATCAACATGAGAGGAGGACTATCAACATGTAGCTGACTCACATTCACTCTTCAACAGTTTCTTTGGATCTCTCGACCACCCCGTCTCCTCACACTCACCTGGTTACCTTCCTAACCAGAGATACAGGGCAATATTCTGGGTTTGGGCCTCAGACTTCACGCCAAATACACAAACTAATTTGCTCTAATCATTCGTAAGTGTGAGCTTAAAAGGGTTGAACAGGTGCATTTACAGATGATTGCATGAGTAACTCAACAACCCTATCTAGTACAGTTTTCCTTAGCGTTTGCACAAAGGAGAGAGATCAGGCGTCTGCTGCAAAATTTCGCCTTTGGAGAAGACCGTTGAATCCCCTCTGGCTATTGAAGGATCTTCTTGTGGAAAAAGTAATTGCACTTTAGTATTCTTTTGTAAAGTGTACTTATTACACAAATAATATACTTTAAAGAAGCTTACTTAAGTGTGAATTAAATGCTTCTGACATTTAATAAATACTATATGTAATTGATTTCAACTGAAAATTAGTGAAATTTAGTGTTATTTTAAAACACTTCAGTGGGACTTAAACATATTTTTATATACTTACATAATTGCTTCTAATGTCTTTAAAACATACTGTGGTCAGCGGGGCGTGGTCTAGAGGCTGCTGCAGGCGGAGGAGGAGTTTGGGAGGGCTGATGGTTAAGGGACATGCCTCTGTCGAGAGACAGGATAAAAGCCAGGCCTAGAGAGAGAGAAGAGGCGGGTGATTGCGGCAACACCACATGCTGCTGTTTGGAAGACTGCTGAAAAGCATTTGTATTAGTTTTTTTAAAGCCCTTGTGCTTGTGATTTTATTTTGTGTTGCTGCAAATAAAAAGCCTTCCAAACAAATTGTCCTGACAGCTGAAAAGTTGTCGCACATAGTTAGTGATTTTGTATTGTCAGGGTTCTGCCACATTCGGTCTAGTAATTTCTTGTTGTGGGTGCGCTTTCTTGTCGGTGTAACGTCTTGTGTGCGGGTTATGATGTTCGGTCCCGACACTTTGGTCTGGTTCAGTTTCGGTTTGTGTCAGAATTCGTGCATTCATAACTCGTGTGTTTGTCCTTGTCGCGAGCATATGAGACGAGTCTTTGATCGTTCTCGCGCGCTCCACATCTTGTGAGTGGGAGTGGTTCCGGTCTCTTATCGAACCATGTTCTCTCGTGTCTTTTGTGCTTTCAGGTTTACATCGGCCGCGTGCTTTCATGTTGTGTTTTCGTGTCGCGTGCTGCATGGTTTTCACCCAGTGCGTGTTGTCTCCTGTTTTCATGTGAACACACTCATTCCTGACCTGTATAATCTACTTACAAGAAATTAATGTGAACAAAACATACTTACAGAATTCAAACAAACAGGAGAACCACAACCACAAATCTAAACAAATGAGAACGGATGGAGATTAAGGGAGAATTCAGGGTTTAAATACATGACCAAACAAAGGGAACTAAAGAGATAATTAATAAGGTGATTGACATTGAGGACGGACAATGAAATGTGGGAGAACTTGAATAAAACCAATCTCAAACTGTGACAAACACCCATAAATTGAAATAAAAATTATTTTACATGTGAAATGTGTTTAAGTAAAACTAAATCTAATAACGAAATACTACTAAAATTAAAAGTAAAGGAAATTCACTTAAGACATGTTAAAGTGTACTCTTTAAGTACACTAAAGTGTTAGTTTTACTTCTATTATTTGTAAGTGCACTTTTAAAAATGTACCGTATTGTCCGCACCATAAGGCACACCGGATTATAAGGCGCACGAGAACGCGCTCTCTTCATTCTCTCTTTTAATAATGCATTACAGTAATCCAGTCAGAGGTCATGAATGCATGAACTAGCTTTTCCAAAACCAAAAATAGGCTAATTAGCTTTTCTCTCCAAAAAGATCTGCCCTTTCAATCAAAATTAGAAAAGTAGGGAAATTTAGTAAAATCTAATTTAATAGGTTTTAACCAAATGGCAAACTCAAATTAAGGGTTTTTCACCGACGAATTTCACCGTTGTTTTCATTAATGTGTAGTAAATGATCACTTACAGGTTACAACGGTTATTCTAGCTACCTGGATGCTTAATTTTTACTGTTGATACCAGACATTTCTCTGCTCCTCAAACACACACCTTATTTTTTTAATAAAGAAAGCACTGTGCTTTATTCAAGGAACCAGTTTTTAATTACCCTAGCACTCCAAAACAAGCAGAGACAGTCTCAAATGCATACATGACTTAATTCTCAACTGATGGGGATAGAGCTGCTGTATGAGCTTGTGCTGACAATTTGAGAATCCACTTGAGTCAGGAGGTGTGAAAATCTGAGGAAGGACCCAAAAGCAGAATTTATTGAATCAATAATAAAGACTGTTCAAGCCATAGAGCTCCAGATCAGTAGAGAAGAGAACGGTCAGGCTGGGCAAACAAATCCAAATCGTGAAGCGTGAATCAATGTCAGACAAGCAGGATAGTCAGAAGAGGAGCAAACCGAAACAACATGGACATCCCAACTCACAATCAGAAACAGGCAGGCATGATACATTTAGCTGACTACTAATAATAAATTGCTACATTTGATTTTATTCAGTCTTTGAAATGATTAACACGTTGCGCTGTAACCATGTCACCACATATTTTTATTCAGTTTAAGTGATGGGCTAAAGTCCAGTTTTAGGTGGAGAACAAGCACACAAACTAAGAGTTTGATGCTGCAGCTAACGCGTGGCACTGGTTCAAGTGTGCTTACACTGTTTGGAGCCCAAATTAAACGTGAGCCTTATGTCTGTTGATTGTAATGTTACTTTAGCTTTACGTGGGAAACCAAAACTGCTATCAGGGAATGTTGATCAGCTTATATCCATAGTACTGATCATGACCAAAAAAGCAGCTTTCTTTTATTCAAGTGTACACAGATCTATGGCGCGTAAATAAAGTAATTTTAGAGAGAGAAAGCACAGAAGCAGCCATCGAAATAACACTAGTCAATTATACTGGGGTTTAATATTCACCAATATTATTGATTTTACTGGACTTTTTTGCAAAAAAAAAATTGCAGACATGTATTCATCTGACTGGTTGCAGACACTAAGTCAGTCTTTGACTGTTCTAAGTTGGTGGACAGCTAATGTATAGTGGGCTATATGAATGTATGGCTAATGTATACAGCTAATGTCTTGAAAGTTCTTCAAAATGTCTTCTTTTCATGTTGAACAAAAGAAAGAAACTTACACAGATTTGTAAAAACTTGAGGGTGAAGAAATGATGACAGAAATTGCATTTCCTGCACCAGCTGCTCCCTCTTGTGGGTTTGAGAATAATATATCAATTAAATACAAATTTCATTACTAAATACTGGACTGCTAAACTAATGATATATATATATATATATATATATATATATATATATATATATATATATATATATATATTTATATAAATACTCTTCTTCTAAACTAATAATGTTTAGGTGCTCTTGGTCTTTGGCTTCTGAAGTAGAAGAGCAGAAGAGAGAAGAGCTGCAGGAAGCTTCCCTTATACACTCCATCTAATCAAGACCATAAAGAAAATACAGTGGAGTTTGGTTATGTTGACGGCCTCAGGGGTTGCAAAAAATCAACACGATAACTGTTTAGTGAGATAACCCATATTACATATATTGGCATATATTTTCCCACATATAACCCGCAGACGCAGATAATCCGCATGCTCATATAGCCAACGGGTTTTGGGTTTTTTAGTAAAAAATCATCGGTATAACCCGCACCCGTAGATTGATGAACTGTATTGTGTAAGATCACATTTTGAATTTCAAATGTTGCTCGCATGACTTCAATTATCCAATCCAATTAACTGTTCAGGCTCGGTACACAGTGCTTGTGCGCGAAATTCACACAAATTCAAACAAAAAAACAAACATGTTAGAATCAGAAGGAAAAAAGGCAGTCTCTCCTCTCTGCGCTCGTCCCTTTAAGAAGCGTGTCGGATGAGATGAGAAGAGCCCGCCCTCATGGCAGCACAGCCAATCACATCTTCTTGCATGATTGACAGGTCAGACATCTGCAGTTATCAGAGTGATAGTGGAAGCGCAGCCAGTTGTCAGCTGTCAGAGCGCCAAAGACAACAACCCTCGCAAGAAAGAAAACTGAAAATGTATTGACGCACATGATGTGAGTTATTAAATGAGAACGTACATGCTCGTGTTTTTGGTGTCTTTTTACACAGCAGTGTTGCTGCGATTTGTTTGAAGCGATCAGCATTCAAAAAAAAATTTACAAAAAAAGTACATACACTGTACTGTGTTTGCTAACAACAAAAGCCATAATAAAACCACCTTTGATTCTTGATACAAACCTTTAATTATATTCTCCAACAATGCAAACACAAAGATTGCTCACATAATCACAAAAAAAACGTGTGGGATGCTACAGCGTGTTATCCCTCAGATGAGATCAACAACAGGGAGTGAACCGTGAGCGAACCGCAGTCCACGTGCAACGCAAACTCAGTAAACTAGGTACGCAAATTAGTCACAAAAGAACCATGTGAAGTTTTTTTTTATGCTCGAGTCATTAGATTTTGGCGACATTAACGAATCGACATTAAAGAATCGAAAATACTAAGACAAATAGGGAGTTTGGCGGTTCCACTTCAAAAACAATAGTATTGGCGAGATAACCGTGACTCGGGATAAGTGAACTCCACTGTAGTATTAATACTACTTATAATCTTAGTAGTTATTGAATTTCATCGACAATTTATAACATAAACAATGAAAACTCTTTGAAAGCAATAGACTCATTCATAAACTTTTCCTGTTCAAAGTCTACAATATTTTAGACTACTCTTGAAATTGTGCGTCTTATGAACAATCCCTTGTGTATTATTATTGTTTGTTTGAAATATTGCATTATTTGTTGTGGCCAGCGCCTCTGTTAACGAGATCTAACAGGTGTATTCATTTTGCAGTGACTCTCATTTTGTAGTAGCAGTTCATCATAATGGTCACAACATAGCAAGTCATAGTATGTTTAAGACATTGCATTTCATGTTTTATGAATTAACCCTTTAATCTTTTTATTTATTTATTTAATTATTGCAGAGTTTTATCTGACTTTACAGCATGACAAGCTTTATTAAATTTGACCCCAGGAAAAAGGTGATATAGTATTGTATTTAAAAACATCAAATTTAAACTGACTAAATATCACAATTTTACAGAAAAAGAAACACCAGAACAGAGCACCAAAGATAATATAGAAAAAACACAATATTTTGTACAGCTTGTGTGATTGTAGAAAGTGAAGAGCTGCTGGATTCAGTGCAGCAGGAAGTAGGAGATCAGAGAACAGCAGAGGAACAGGAAGCTCTGGCTGACACTCTGAACACTGTTACACAGATTCCCCTCACAACATGTGATGCTCTCAGCACCACTAACTGTTGTCGTGGCATCACAAATAGATTTAGACGCACAGCCTTTTACAACTGCTGACTGGCCTCCAAAGGTCCCTGATAAAAAGAAAGAAAACAAAAGTTGATTCAGTCTAATCTCAACATTGGTAAATGTGATCTGAATCAAATGTTTAAACTTTACAGAGTTTAAAGATAATGACTTTAAATCGTGTTCCTTTTCCAGATTCTCACCTGTTGCTTTAATGCAGCGATCTTCGTCCCCTGAACATTTCAATATGTTTGTGCAGCTCTTATCATCACAAGTGTAACATGAATTTCCATTGGGGACGGTAGAGGGATCTGCAGGAGGAAAATTAGTTCAGAAAATTAGAAAATTAGAAAATTAGTTTTTGTTCAAAATATCTAAACAACAGTATCACTTTTCCTTGCTTTTTATTTATTTTATTTTAAGTTAAATGACTGTTGACTTTACAGCAGATTTACACATGATCATTGAAGTAAAATACCTGGAGCATCTTGGGCGTTACACAGCTCTGTGTTACAGCAGGACATAGTCGTCTTTACAACGCCGAAGTTTAAAGTCCCACTTTGACATGCAGGAGCACAAGCTTTAACCTTCACTTTAGAAGTAATGCTGCCTAAAAAACATGAATGATACAGGAAATACCAATTCAACTCAAACTTACAAATATCAACATTTACCACTTTTTTATTTAATTTAAAATAAAATACAAATCATAGCAATCTGAGAGAAATCTATGTAGAATATTTTGTGAAATGGTAAATTCCATCAAAACAACGAGTAGCAATTCTGTTGAAGCTCCATTAAATAACAGCAGCATTTCATCACTCCAATATAACAGTACATTTCAGTCATATTGGACTTACCAGCTTGTGTCATTACTGTTGAACTCATGCACTGATAAGCTCCACTGGGACATGATTGTTCTGTTTGTCCTGCGCAAGAACCCGTCAGACTTGTGCACTCATAACAGTTAAGAGAGTTTCCTTTAGTAATAAAACAGAGAAAAAGACATCAATTATCTGTATTTGTACCAGTAACATCACACACACTGTTTGTCTTTGTACCTGCAGTGAAAAGAATGAAGAGAAGAAAAACTGAGATTTGCAGATCCATCTTTGAAAAGGAGGAGAATGAAATAACACACCCGTTTCACTGATCATTTTATAGCTCATCAAGAGAGGAGGATCTTCATGAGAAAATGAAAGTTTAACACAGACAGACATTTTTTGAAACATAATCTTACAGCCTACACAGTTTACTAGTCAGTTAAAGATGAGGGAAGGTTTAATAGGAAAATGCAAGAAATGTGTAGGTCTGCTTAAACCAATCTTCTTAAAATGACAGTTGACCCAAAAATGAAATGAAATTGTCATTTTTATTTACCCTTGTGCCATATAAAATCTGAATGGCTTTCTTTCTTCTTCTGTATAGAACACAAAACTTCTGCAGAAGAAAGTTTTCTTTTCTCCAGATTAAAGTTAAGAATCATGCAGGAAACAAAGTATTGCAAAATCTGCAATTCAGTTGCAAGTGGTTAACAGCGACACACTGTAGAACATGACACATCCTGTTTAAAAGACACCATAAGTTTCATTTTTTCTGAAATCATTAATGATCAGACTTTAGACCTTGTGAAATACAAAATCGTTAATGACCCTTGAAGACAGAGAGAGATTTGTCCTTTTGATCACATTCAAGATGCATAAAAATATATTTTTTAAGGTCCAAAGTAGGAAAAATATTGATCCATTTATTTTCCAAGATCCTGTGTAGGGTTACTGTGATGCTGGAGCCTAATGACAAATAATAGACTACATAAAAAAAATAAAAAAAATAATAATTATGCGGTAACATAAACTAAGCATAAGAATAAAGGTTAAAAGATTTACTAAGAAAACCTTTCAAAAGGGTAAATCACACAGACTTTATCTTCAAATTGTTCTCTTCAAACTCTCTAGGTTTTTGGGGGGTCTTTTTACATTCAGAACACCCAGATCTCTTCTGGGATTAATGATAACATAGGCAAATACATTTGTGCTGAGAGAAAACAAAAAGTTTTGGATTGATTTCCATTTGTATTGCATTTTCATATTGTGTCTGTGATGAGACGCATGATATGGGTGTAGGAACAAAACTACTTCAATAAATCTTCAATAACAGATTCAAAAGGAGATGCGCAGGAGTTTACGCGGAATACAACATATTGAAGCATAATTACCACCTAATACAAAGATCAGATCAAACTAAAAACTGAAGAAACTAAGGGTTTAAATATACAGAGAGACACAATGATTGACATGGTGATGTTAATGAGTAACAAATATAACTAACTATGGATTAATCAACACTAAACTGAAATCATATGGAAACACATGGAAACAAAAAGGCAACTAGCATAATCCTGACAGGCATACTGTATGTTGATGAAATTAAATGGTTATATTTTAAACAAGCAAAAAAAGGTAATATTTCAGTACAAATGTATTCAAAATAATAATTTAATCAAACAATTTGATTTGTAATCAGAAGTTCTCCTGTAAATCCTCCTGCAATGTGACAAATATACAAGATGTGTTGTGTGACTGAGTTTTTTTTGTTGTTGTTGTTGTTGTAGTTTTATACAAAAGTCAGAAGAAATGTATATTTACATTTATTCATTTACCAGACACTTTTACCCAAAGCGACTTACAAATGAGGAGAACAAAAAGTGATTTAGACAGGTAATGCTCACAATACACAATGTCAGAAAGTGCTTGAAGTAGTGTAAGCGAGAAAAGGGGTCGGCACTATTCTAGCTAAAGGAAAGTGAAAGCATAGAATTTTTATTTATTTATGTATCATGTATTTTATCCAGGAGAAGAGTTGAGTTGAACTCAAGTGCACTTTTATTTATCAATGTAAGGCTGAAAAAACCTCGTAAACTTTGATCTCCTGAGAAATCTGTCGTCACACACCACAGAGTGAAGATGCCAGAAAGCTTTTAAAGCTTTCTGTCTTCTCACATTTGTTCTATGTCCTCCACTTCCTTCCCTTTACAAAAAAATAAAAAAGTTCTCTGTCAGTGTTCTCCATTTGGTTTCATGTGAAATGTCCCAGTTGATTGGTAATGGTCATATACTTAGAGAAATAATAAAAAAGCAATAAAAAGTGAAAGAGTTTAAAAATAAAAGGGATTTTCACAGTGATGCCATTGAAGAACCATTCTGTGTTTCCTAAAGAATCGCTCAGTGAACAGTTCTTAAAACAACCAATTTTTTCTTAAATTGAAGAATATTTTAATAATCGAAAAACCCTTTTTCCACTATAAAGAAACTCTTGTGCAATTGAAAGGTTATATTGTTGTGAAACGCCTTCACAGGGCCATAAATGCAACTGAAAGAACATTTATACCTTTCTTAATCCTGAAGAGTGTACAGTGGAGGGTGTCTCCTTTCCCAGTGTAATTATTACAGATACAGAGTTTTCTGATGCTAATGAACATCATCTTTTATTATCTGACTCTCACACGCATGTCCATGCAGTCTATGGTCTTACTTGTGCACTTTCAACTTTACAAGATACATAATACAACTGTTCAAGAATACTGATGAAGAGTTAAGAGCTATTTTTTACACCTTCAATCATGATGAAGTATCACTTGGGTCACACTTCTTTATCTCACTCTAGTAGTCATTTCAGTCTATTTTTTTTTGTGGTTTTGTAACAGAGCCCTGACACTGCTGTGTTGTCATGTCTTTCTGTGCTCGATTCACGCACTCCTGTCTGTGACATGTCTTGTGTGCAGGGTGTGGTGTTTGTATCCTGGCACTTCCGTCTTGTTCAGTTTTGGTTTTGTGTCAGGATTCGGACATTCATTCGTCGTGTGTTTGACTTCTGTTGTGAGAACACAAGACTAGTGTTCTCATGTTTATGCATTTTGTCTTGTTCTGTGAGTGTGTGCGGTTTTGAGTTCGCTTGGGTTTCACGCTCTCTTGCCTAGGATGCAGTTCCTGTTTACATCGACCGCATGCTTTCATGTCTTGTGCTGTGTAGGCGTAGCTTGTGTTTCCACTGGCTGCGTGTTTCATGTCATCTTGGTTCGTGTGGACAAACGGCTCATGAGTTCTAATTGGTTGCGAGTTTATGTCCTGTTCATGTTCTCTCCTGTCAATTGTGTAACCCTGTCCATCTTGTTTCCTCATTATTGGTTTGACTGTCTTAATCACCTGCCCTGTTTGTTCCCTATTTGTTGTATCTAGTTTTATTTTTGTTTTATAAATAGAGTTTTCAGTTGAATCCTGCTCTCTGTGCCTTTTGTCCTCCCTTCACCCTGACACTAATTCAAACCGCTTCACGGTTCATGTCTCATAACTGTTTATTATCAGGCAGACATATTTCAGAAAAAGAATAAGAGAGAAAGAGATGGTCTTCATCCAACTTTCTTTGTTTCTGCAACACTTATTTCTGTCTGTCTGGGTCTTCTTTGTCACTTCCTGTCAGTCTTGTCATTGTTTAACTTCATGTCTATCGTGTCATCCTTTTACTCCTTGCACCTGTCATGTAATCACTTAATCTTTAGTCTCTCCCAGGTGATTGTCATTCCCTTGTGTATAAATCAGTCTTGCATTTCTCTTGTGTTTGTTGGTTGTTCATGAAGTTCTGTCTATGCTAGGCGTGTGTGGATGTCATCTGGTCTCCTACCGGGGGTCTTGTTTTGAGTTTTACATTAGTTCTATTTAATACACATGCGTGCTTCTTTGTTTTGTTTTCGTTTATATTAAAGTGAGTTTTCAGTTTTGAAAAGTGTCTCCTCTGTCTCTTCGTTCCGCATTGCACACCAGCACTCAGTCTGTCACAGTTCTGTCTCTGTTTCCAGTGTTATTAGTGTTCTAGTGGACAGAACCGTGGCACTGCTCTCTTTGCCGTGTGTTTGTCTCGTTAGTGTCTGCCCCGCCTCCTTGTTTCCCTTAATCATTCCCAGCTGTCTCTCATCACTACCTTCCCTCATGTGTCCTATAAATTCCCTCAGTGTTTGCTGTCCATTGTTGTGTCGTTGTCTATGGTTCCTCTGTCATTCTGTTCCGGAACCGTTTCATCCGGTTAGTCTGTTTTCCCTGGTTTTGATCATGAATATGTTGTTTATGTTTTCTAGTAATGTTTTCCCCCCCGTGGGTGTTTTCTTTTGTGATTTTTTTCTGGGCCCATCTGCCAGCAGATGGAGCGGTATACTAACCAGATTTATTTCCGCCAGCTGGGGACAGATGTAAGGGTGTTTGCCCGTCGATTTCTCATTGAGGTAGAGGAATTCGACTACACTGAGGAGGACCTTAAGGAGGTGTTTAACCTCTGCCTGGACAAACCCGTCATCTATTGGGAGATGGAGAAGCTCACTGAGCTTTCGTTTTGGGAGTTCATCGACCATCTAGATCTTCAGAAGACGCTGAGACCTACATCCCAGGCGAGCACTCGACCCACCTATTCCTTCCCAGTTATTCCGGTGGTGAGTGGGGTTCCCCTCACTCAGGGGAGACGAAAGCGGAGGAGGAGGTGTAGAGCCTGTCCTGAGACGAAACAGCCGTCCCAGAGCCCGCCGCTGTCCGTCAGGAGGCTGCCATCCCCGCCTCTGAGCCCGCTGCCGGCCAGGAGGCCGCAGTATCTCAAGTCAGCCCTGCCTTGGCCAAACGTGTGGATCTTTTTTTCGTGTTGGTGGTGTTGCGTGCCTGGAGGACACACAGGACGGCCACCCCCGAGCCGTCACCACCTGACCTGCTGGCCACCCCAGAGCCGTCACCGCCTGACCCGCCGGTCAGGAGGCTGTAGCATACTCCATCAGTCCGGCCACGGCCAAGAGGGCAGTTGACTGTTTCTTTGTGTTGGCAGGCCTGGAGGAGGCACAAGGCGGCCACGCACGAGCAGCCTGCCGCCGTCCTAGTACCAGCTCCCGAGGAGCCCCCACTGCCAGACCCACCGGCTGACTCAGACCCTCTAGACCTCCCAGAACTGCCGACCCTGAACTCTTGCCGCCTGACCACCCTGAACTCTGCCTGCCTGAACTTTTGCGGTCTGACCCGCCAGACCTGCCTGAACTCTCCCTTCCTGAAATTTTGCGGTTTGACCTGCCTGATCTACCGGACTCACCGGAGCCCACCTGGCTCAACCCGCCGGTCCCGCCTGATCCGCCGGTCCCGCTAGAGCCTTCCTGGCTCATTCCTCCTGCCCCGTCCTGGACTCTGTTTGTTTACTTTTTTTTTGCTTTCCAGGTTGTGGACTTTTCAGTTGTTTACGGTTTTATGATTTTTTTTTTTTCCTTTACTTCCCTCCCTTCCTGGTTTCCTGTTATCTCTTGAGTTCCCTGTCTTGTGTGTTATGCTTGGTGGTGATATCGGTGTTGGGTTTTTGTTTCATGTCGGAACGCCAGGTGGCGTTCCTTAGAGGAGAGGTAGTGCCACGGTTCTGTCTCTGTTTCCAGTTTTATTAGTGTTCTATTGCAGTGGTCCCCAACCCCCGGTCCGATTTCGCGGACCGGTCCGTCGATGAAATGGTACCGGGCCGCGGAGCGCATTCGCGGAAGCGGCTGTGGCGATGTGACTATGGAGATGTTTCAACAGACTCCGCTTAATGGGGGTGCGCTTTCTTGTCGGTGTAACGTCTTGTGTGCGGGTTATGATGTCCGGTCCCGATACTTTGGTCTGGTTCAGTTTTGGTTTGTGTCAGATTTCGGGCATTCATAACTCGTGTGTTTGTCTTTGTCGCGAGTGCATGAGACAAGTCTTTGCTCGTTCTCGCGCGCTCCACATCTTGTGAGTGGGAGTGGTTCCGGTCTCTTATCGAACCATGTTCTCTCGTGTCTTTTGTTCTTTCAGGTTTACATCGGCCGCGTGCTTTCATGTTGTGTTTTCGTGTCGCGTGCTGCATGGTTTTCACCCAGTGCGTGTCGTCTCCTGTTTTCATGTGAACACACTCATTCCTGACCTGTATAATCTACTTACAAGAAATTAATGTGAACTAAAATATACTTTCAGAATTCAAACAAACAGGAGAAGCACAACCACAAATCTAGCCTTTGTTTGTTTTCAAATGAGAATGGATAGAGATTAAGGGATAATTCAGGGTTTAAATACATGACCAAACAAAGGGAACTAAAGAGATAATAAGGTGATTGACATTGAGGACGAACTGAATGAAATGTGGGGGAACTTGAATAAAAAAACAATCTCAAACTGTGACAAACACCCATAAATTGAAATCAAAATTATTTATTTTACATGTGAAATATGTATAAGTAAAACTAAAACTACTAAATGAAATGCTACTAAAATTAAAGGTAAAGAAAATTCACTTAAGACATGTTAAAGTGTACTCTTTAAGTACACTAAAGTGGCCTTTAGTTTTACTTATATTATTTGTAAGTGCACTTGTAAGTGTACATGTAAATGTACAGCATTTTCTGCAACATGAGGCGCACCGGATTATAAGGCGCACGACTGATTTTTGAGAAAATGTTAGTCTATTAGGTGCGCCATATAGTGCGGAACATAGGTAAACTTTTAAGATTTACCATACACAAAGGGCACTATTAATACAATCAAGCACACTTCTTTTTGACAAGGGCATGTGGTCTGGCATCAACTGTTGGATTTTAAGAGTTTATCCGAGAATATGATTTTTATTTTATTTTACACATCCTGAATAGTAGCACTGGCCTTGGTAACATTGTTTTTTAAATGATTAACCACATTATTGTGCTGTGTGTATGGTGAGGCACTTGAGTGTGTCTTTTTCCAGTCAAACTCAAATTAAGGGTTTTTCACTGGCGAATTCACCGGTGTTTTCATTAATGTGTAGTAAATGATCACTTACAGGTTACAAAGGTTATTGTAGCTACCTGGATTATTGATTTTACTGGACTTACACTAATCAATGAGAATTGAACTGAGCTGGACAATGACATTCCTGTATAGTGTTATTACAGCAACATCATCTATTGAAGAAAATTGCAGACATGTATTCATCTAACTGGTGGCAGACACTAAGTCAGGCTTTGACTGTTCTAAGTTGGTGGACAGCTAATGTATAGTGGCAATGGGACCAACATTTCTTCAAAATGTCTTCTTTTCATGTTGAACAAAAGAAAGAAACTTATACAGATTTCTAAAATGTTGAGACTGAAGAAATGATGACAGAAATTGCATTTCCTGCACCAGCTGCTCCCTCTTGTGGGTTTGAGAATAATAGATCAATTAAATACAACACATTTCATTACTAAATACTGGACTGCTAAACTAATGATATATATATATATATATATATATATATATATATATATATCATTATATATTTATATAAATACTCTTCTTCTAAACTAATAATGTTTAGGTGCTATTGGTCTTTGGCTTCTGAAGTAGAAGAGCAGAAGAGAGAAAAGCTGCAGGAAGCTTCCCTTATACACTCCATCTAATCAAGACCATAAAGAAAATACAATGGAGTTTGGTTATGTTGACGGCCTCAGGGGTTGCAAACCAGGAGGCCGGTTTGTTAACCAAACCAAACCGAACTTTGATCATGAACAAACCAGGAGATCGGGGAGCACAACACACAGGTACACGGGCATGGAAAGACATGGAAGACAACGATGCGACACCGGACATCAAACACTGAGGAATATATGTAGGACACATGAGGGACGGTAGTGATGAGAGACAGCCGGGAATGATTATGGGAAACAAGGGGGCGGGGCAGACGCTAACGAGACACAAACACTCAGCCAATGCGAGAACGCATCGCGCGAGTTCAGAGTGACAAGGACAACAAGCAGACACGAGGACATGAGAACGCGCATTAAGACTAAAAGCATTTGCTATTGCTCGCTCAAGTCTTCCTTAGTTAAGTGTTGAATATTTTCCCCCACAAGGTGGAGGCATATTCCCCCCGCAACAAGGACACTCAGTAACCACTCACTAATGCATTACAGTAATCCAGTCAGAGGTCATGAATGCATGAACTAGCTTTTCTAAAACCACAAATAGGCTAATTTTGCAGCTGCAGACTCCAATACTTCCATGTCAACGAATACAAGCGGTTTTTTTTTGTTCTTCTTTTTTTCAAAGGATGCCAAAGATCATCTGCTGCCACCTGCTGATAAATTATGCTCACCACATTTTGGGACAGAGAAAATTCAAGTTGCAAATGGCATTCATTTATTTTCGTTCAGTGCGACTTCAAAAAAGATCTTTCCTTTCAATCAAAATGAGAAAAGTAGGGAAATATAGTAAAATCTAATTTAACAGGTTTTAATCAAATAATAATAAATAACACTATTCAAGTATATTCTATATAATAACTATATAATAACTGTATTAAATCAATTATATCAACTAAATACATGTTTAGGAGTTAAATCAGCTTACACAAAAATGTTTAATGCAACATTTGTCAGTTACCACTTGTTCCTGCTTCGTGTTAATGTGTCGTGAAGCACATATGAAATCTAATCAAAATGTGAATGCACATCGAGGAATGATGACATCATGAACCAGGAAGATATAAAGGCATGATGGAAGCTGGAAGCGGCAGATTATGCATTTTCAAACATTGCTGTGAAACGGTCAAGTGTGTCTGTCCTGGTGTGGGTGTGTGTTGCAAAAATCCCTAGTTAGTAAAAAAGTTAGGGAATTCCACACTTGAAAGAGAATATAGGCAAGTGAACAGCAGTTTAGACTGTCTATTATTCTCTGCCCTCGCTACATTACTGGTAGGGACACACACAGTCTTTGCGTTGTTTGTTTGGGAGCAGAGCATGTTCAATGGTCAGTGTTTGAGGGCATTTACCATTATCTCTGCCCTCACCTGGTAGGTATGATGTACCTGGAAGCATGCCCTGAGGCGTTACTTCCAATCCAGCAGAGACACCGGTACTACAGCTATCCAGTTCAAACAAGCTCGGCATTGCGGGCTACCCTTCTTTCTGGGGTCGAGGTCGTGTGGAGCCAGCCTCATGTCTCCTCGTACTGTGCCACCCAAAAGCATATATATTGTCATATGTGCCATGGAAAATTGATAAGAATGATTGTAAATTGCTAATATGGGCTACAGAGTTTCATTTGTTACAATTTTTCGTTGGTGGTGTGCCTTGTGAATATTTTTTTTCTTCAATGAAAAAATTTAGCTTGGCTCAAAAAAGGTTGGAAAACACTGTCCTAGAGCACTCACTCCAGGTGTGGAGGGTTGTGTCCCATTCTCAACTTGTGCCTGCTAAATCAGAGTTATGCAGCTCAATTTTAAAATGTTAACATTGAGGCAGATAATGTCACAGATCAGAGGTCTGGTTCATCAGCGTAGACCGCAAAGACCCCTACTTCCACATTTCCATCCTTCAACAACACAAGAAGTTCCTCAGGTTCACCTTTGGGGGCAAGGTATACCAAAATGCACTGAATCCAGCAGCTCTTCACATTCTACAATCAGACACACTATGGTGCATATATATATGCAGCAGGAAGTAGGAGATCAGAGAACAGCAGAGGAACAGGAAGCTCTGGGTGACACTGATTAACATGATTAACACTATCTGATCTCATATAATCACAAATAGATTTAAAGCCACAGCCTTTTACAACCACTGACTGGCCTACAAAAATCGCTGATGAAAAGAAAGAAAACAAAGTTTATAGTCTTAGCTTGAAACCACTGTATGTGATCTTTGTCAATTGTTTAAATTAATGTTGGGGAAAGAAATATAATAACAATCTTTTTCCTCTTCCAGATTCTGTTTTACAGCAGTGGTCTTCATTCCCTGAACAGTTCACAGTTTGAGAAGCTCATCATAATAGTAACAGTAGTGATAATAGTTCCCTTTCAGGGAACTCGAGCTGCGTCAAAGCGCTAGGGGAATTAGCCGTGCTTCGGTCACGTGAAGATCTGTGCAACCAATGAGAGACGAACGCGTGTGAATGCGTCACTGCCGGCGATTGCCGGTGACGTCATGAGGAAAAGCATAAAGCGCGTCTGAAACCCAGACGCGTCAGCTCTGAATGTCTTCAGCGTGCTGTGTCTGTGTGAGAGTGATTTTGAGACTAAGATAGTTTAAAAATCAGAGAATATGAGTGTGAAAAGTGTGGCGAATGAACAGAGTTTCGGACCATGTGTTTATCCTTGTCCATGTTTCATAACGGGCAAGGATACACACTTTATGTGTGTTATCTGTTTGGGAGTGGAGCATGCGCGGTCGGCACTTGAGAATCCCGGCTGTAAGGACTGCGAGAAGTTCTCCTTGCATGCTCTCCGCTCCCGCCTGGCGGGGTCTGTAACGAGGCCGCTCTGGCCAGTGTTCCCCGCGGTTCGGGACCTGCAGCAGCCGAGGCTTTGCGGCGCTCTCAATCCTGGGGATCACAAATGGATCTCGCTGAGGCAGCTGGGGTGGGTCCTCCCTTACCTCAGCCCTCACGAGATCAAGCGGGTCCCAGTCACGAGCACTCCCCTAGAGATGTTCGTGCTGTGACTCCAACACTGGCTTTATCAAGTTCAGGAAGTGAGATGGATCTAGCTAGTGTTGACCCGGTCGAGGAGGTTTTGCCACCCTCCTCGCCGGCGTTTGAGGAGTTAGTTGAGGTTGTGGCGCGAGCGGTCTCTCGTCTGGAGATTGATTGGCCGGCGGAGACCAGGAGCGCTCGTCCTAGAAAAAGTATTTTAGACGAGCGTTACCTGCCTGCTCGCGTCACTCCCCCGCGCCGAGATATGCCTTTTCTCCCTGATTTACATGCTGAGGTATCTAGATCTTGGAAAAAGCCAGCCTCCGACAAAGTTCATACACCTCACAGTGCAATGTATAACAATCTTGTCGGGGCTCAACATTATGGTTATGGGGGGATGCAGAAAGTGGACGAGGCTCTTGCGAGTTACCTCGTTCCCCAGTCTGCGTCCTCCATTAAAGCTCTGGCGCTCCCCTCCAAGCCGATGCGCGTCACATCGTCTCTGGTGGGAAAAGCATACTCGGCTTCAAGTCAGGCTGCGGCGTGCCTACACACTACGGCACTGCTGCAGGCCTATCAGGCTGAGTTGCTTGGGGACCTCAACGAGGGCGGCGGTATCGGTCCGGAGGCAGTGGTAGAGCTGCGCCGGACCGTGGATTTGTCTCTTCGTGCCACTAGGGAGACGGCTTACTCTGTCGGCCGCTCCATGGCAGCTCTGGTGGCCACGGAGAGACACCTTTGGCTCAATTTATCAGCTATAAAGGACAAAGACAAATTTGTTTTGCTGGACGCCCCTCTGTCCCCTTCGGGCTTGTTTGGCGATGCCGTAAAAAGCGTCGTCGACAAGTTTCAGGAGGCTGCACGACAGCAGGTGGCATTCAGTAAAGTTCTTCCCCGCTGCCCTCCACGTGAGACCGTCAGTCAAGCGCGGTCTCAGAGCTCCTCGTACAGGACCGCTCAGAAACAAAGTGTCGCGACCCGTCTTCCTCCGGTAGTCCCCGGAAGGTCGGGCCGACAAGTTCAGTCTGCTGGTAGAAAGGGTGATTTGAGAGTTGTCCTGGACGCCAAGAAAGCTAAGACTAAGCGGCCCTGACGCTATGCCGCAACAAGGTGGTGTCTCCCATGTGCAGCTCCAGAGTCAGCCCGCCATGGGAAAACCACCCCCTCTAAGGAGGGTCCTAGAGCAATCCACCTGGGTTTCCGGAATAAGCCCCGGCTCAGTGGTGGATGTGTTCACAGTACCAGAGACCAGCCCCAGGAGGCTGGTTCCTTTAGTAGAATTCACGGGCTGCGTGGTCACGACTACCCGGTATCTCTCAGTGGGTCCTGCGCACGGTAACCTCCGGGTACGCCATCCAGTTCGGGGTTTCACCACCCCGGTTCTTGGGTGTCCTACAGTCAGTGGTAGGCCCCCAGCAGGCTCTGGTCATGGAACAAGAAGTAGTCACTTTGCTGGCGAAAGGGGCCATCGAGTATGTACCCCTCGCGGAAAGCAAGTCCGGGTTCTACAGCCGGTACTTCATAGTTCCAAAGAAGGATGGAGGGTTGCGGCCCATTCTGGATTTGCGTCTCTTGAATCGCGCGGTCAGACGTCTAAAATTCAAAATCTTGATGCTCAAGCAGATCGTGGTGCAGGTCAGATCCGAGGATTGGTTTGTCACAGTCGACCTCAAGGACGCATATTTCCACGTCTCCATCCTTCCGCAACACAGGAAGTTTCTGAGGTTCGCCTTCGGGGGAAAGGCGTACCAGTATCGGGTGCTTCCTTTCGGCCTGGCGCTCTCGCCCCGCACGTTCACCTAGGTAGTGGGTGCTGCTCTAAGCTCCGCTGCACTTGCAAGGAGCGCATCCAGGCTGTTCGTTAGCCGTTAGCTGGGCCAAGCTGGGCCAGCCACTCATGGTGGTGGCTAAAAACCAGGGGTTCTCCCTGAGGGGTACCCGCTTTGCAATCAAGGTCACGGGGCGATGCCCACGCACCCTGAGCATGTGGAAGAATCCCTGGTTCTCGTCTCACGACGCTTAGGGCTGAACACCAAGAAGAGTGTACTTTCTCACACTCAGAGAACCACTTTCTTGGGAGTCATTTGGGACTCAGTGGCCATGTCTGCTCGGCTCTTCCCCGGGCGCATTCAGGCCTTTCGTTCAGCCATCAAGAGTATCAAGGGGCAGCCACTCACGAAAAGAAATGAAACACTTTAGAGGGTGTTAGGGCTCATGCAGCGGCTCCAGCGTTATTCCACTGGGCCGGCTGTGCACGAGACCCCTGCAGCGGTGGCTGAAAACCAGCTCGGCTGGCTGGTCTTCGCCACACACTTTTGTGAGGTTTACCAATTGGACCTCGATGCCACCCCAGGAACCAGGGTGCTCTCTCAGTGAGCTGGGACACATCCGGATGCCGGCGTCACTGAGGTGGCGTTGGTATAGCGTTCCCCTAGCGCTTTGACGCAGCTCGAGTTCCCTGAAAGGGAACGTCTCGGGTTACGAATGTAACCCTGGTTCCCTGAGGGGAACGAGACGCTGCGTCTTTGCCTCAGCTCCTTGCGCCTCCGTGCCCACTTCAGACATTCATGCTGACGCGTCCGGGTTTCAGACGCGCTTTATGTTCTTCCTCATGATGTCACCGGCAATCGCGGCAGTGACGCATTCACACGCGTTCGTCTCTCATTGGTTGCACAGATCTTCACGTGACCGAAGCAAGGCTAATTCCCCTAGCGCTTTGACGCAGCGTCTCGTTCCCCTCAGGGAACCAGGGTTACATTCGTAACCCGAGACGTTTTTTTTCATGGCCACAACTTAGTGAATCATAGTATTGTGAATGAAACCATTGCATTTCATGTTGAGCTTGAAATACCAGAGTGAACTGCAGAAATAATAGATGTGCGCCAGAAGACCAACAGCCAAGGTCAGGGTTTTTCACCAAACCTTATCATATTCCACCAGAACACTTGGATGACATAACAATTGTTGCATAGGATCATTCTGTAATCTTCCTGCATCTTTTTTAAAAGCTTGATATTGTTCACTATTCAATGTCACTATATAGAAGTGGGAGATATTTCTTCTTTTGTGTACTTTTCTTAAAAATATGAAGGCTGTACTGCATTAGAACAATACCAGAGTGAGTAAATGATGGCTCAATTTTTGTTTTATGAACATACCCTTTAATCTATTTATTTATTTATTGCAGGGTTTTATATTACTTCTTTACAGCATGACAAGCTTTTTTAAATTTGACCCCAGGAAAAAGGTGACAGTATATTATTTAAAAACAAAATCAAATTTTAAATGACTAAATATCACAGTTTTACTGGAAAAAACCCCCACAAGAACAGAACACCAAAGATAATATAGAAAAAACACAATATTTTGTACAGTGTGTGTGATTGTAGAAAGTGAAGAGCTGCTGGATTCAGTGCAGCAGGAAGTAGGAGATCAGAGAACAGCAGAGGAACAGGAAGCTCTGACTGACACTCTGAGCACTGTTATTTGCTGTGGTCTGTTTGATACTCTGAGTACTCTTCTCTGTTGTGCTCTGGGTGACACTCGGAGTACTCTTCTGTGTTGTGCTCTGGGTGACACTCGGAGTACTCCTCTCTGTTGTGCTCTGGGTGACACTCTGAGAACTGGTAGACGTAGTGCTAGGGGTGGCAGTTGTGGTGATGCTCTGATCACCGTTACACAGGTTCCCCTCACAACATGAGATGACCTCAGCACCACTAACTGATGATGAGGCATCGCAAATAGATTTAGACGCACAGCCTTTTTCAACCACTGACAGGTCTCCAGAAGTCCCTGATGAAAAGGAAGAAAACAACAGTTGATTCATTCTAAGCTGGACATTGGTAAATGTGATCTGAATAAAATGTTTAAACTTTACAGAGTTTAAAAGATAATGACTTTAAATCTTGTTCCTTTTCCAGATTCTCACCTGTTACTTTAATGCAGAGATCTTCATCCCCTGAACAGTTCACTGTGTTTGTGCAGTTCTTCTCATCACAATAGTAACATGACTTTCCATTGGGGACGGTAGAGGGATCTACAGGAGTAAAATGGATATTATTTTAATTTATTTTTTTGTTTTATTTTAAGTGAAATGACTGTTGTCCTTTCATGTCTTTTCATTGTCATGATCATTGAAGTAAAATACCTGGAGTATCCAGGGCGTTACACAGATCTGTGTTACAGCAGGAAGTATTCGTCATTGCAATGCCCAAGTTTAAGGTCCCACTTTGACAGGAAGGATCACAACTTTTAATCTTCACTTTAGAAGTAATGCCATCTAAAAAACATGAATGATACAGGAAAGACCAATTCAACTCAAAATAGTTTAATAGATTTACAAAGATCAACATTTACCACTTTTTTATTTCATTTTAAATAAAATACAAATCATAACAATCTGAGAGAAATCTATGTAGAATATTTTGTGATAGAAATGGTAAATTCCATAAAAAAAACTAGTAGCAATTCTGTTGAAGCTCCATTAAATAAGAGCAGCACCCATCACTTAAATATAACAGTACATTTCAGTCATATTGAACTTACCAGCTTGTTTCACAACTGTGGAACTCAAGCACTGAGATCCACTGGGACATGTTGTTGGCGTTTGATCTTCACAAGAATCCGTCAGACTCGAGCACTGATAACAGCTGAGAGAATTTCCTTTAGTAATAAAACAGAGAAACAGACATCAATTATCTGTATTTGTACCAGTAACATCACACACACTGTTTGTCTTTGTACCTGCAGTGAAAAGAATGAAGAGAAGAAGAACTGAGATTTGCAGATCCATCTTTGAAAAGGAGGAGAGTGAAATGATACACCTGTTTCACTGATCATTTTATACTTTATCAAGAGGGGAGGGTCTTCATGAGAAAAGGAAAGTTTAACACAGACATTTCTTGAAACAGAAACTTACAGCTTATGTAGTTTACTTGCCAGATACAGATGAATGAAGGTTTAAGAAGAAACTGTATGTATCCTGTTTGACCTGTATGTTGACAGTTTTTATTATAGTAAAGTTATTTAGCAAAAATGAAATGAAATTTGCCCTTGTGCCATTTAAAATCGTCTCAGGTTATGGATTTTTATTTTATTTAATTTTTACGTAATTTTAGTTCTCTGCTGATGAGAGACAAAAAAACGTCTCAGGTTACGTATGTAACCATAGTTCAGCTGAGGAGGGACGCCTATGCGACGCCTGGCACCTTAGCGCCAGGACCTCTTTGACGTAGCCTTCTTGACGAGGATGACGGTCCTCAGATCCGACCTCCTGCCAGAGGGTTGAGGCTGGGAGTGCCGACCCGACCCCCCGGGTTTCTGGAGGGGTTAGCGGGTTGCGGTGCTCTGCCTCAGAGCGGCCCGTTGTGAGGAGCTCTGGGGCTGTGGCTGGCTCACAGCCCCTAATTTGAGAGCAACGAAGCAGCAGCACACTGAACGCCACCTGCTGCTAGCAACCTCCTAGAACTTATCGATAACCGTCTCAACAGTGTCGCCGAAAAAGCCCAGAAGACGAGAGAGGGGCGTCCAGTAGGAACTTCTTTCCTTATCTTTAAAAGTTTGAGCCACAGGTGCCTCTTTTATAAATATAATATATAGATAGATTTATATAATATTAAAATATATTTATATTTTATGCTGTCATCGAGGTCCCCCAATAACCCTGCTTTATATGTTTGACTGCCCACGAGAGTGGAAATAATCCTCACGGTTTTATAGAGCAGTGCAGGTTTTTTTTTTTCTCCATCAATACTGATTGAGTTCGTCTAATTATTTATTTTCTTCGGACGAACGCTCCTTTGCCGGCAATAAATAGTCGACATGGCGCGCGAGTCACTTCCTCGAATAACTCCTCATACTGGAGAGAAAAGTGGCGAATCTTCTCTCAGCATTTAATGCTGACAACGTCCGACTCCTCAGAGACAGATCGTTGCAGTGTCTGTGCCTCTTTTTGATCAGATGTAACAGCCCTCGGGTATGCACGGGCACTGGATCTGCCAGAAAAGGGCTGAGATAAGGCAGCGCCCGTCTCACACCCCGCCGTCTGATCCATTTGCGAACCCCAGGACCCAGATCACCGCATGTCCTAACATGCTCTACTCCCAACACACACACACACACACACATAATGAGTGCGTGCCCCCACTCCGCTCCATTATGACCTGGTTCGTTACGTCACCGACCTGCGACTGTCACTTACACTCGGTCGATGGAAGTTTACATATTGTGCTTCGCGAGACAGCGTCCAAGTATTCCCCAAAGCATTTGACGCAGCGCGAGTTCCCTTGAACTGAATGGCTTTCTTTCTTCTTCTGTGTAGAACACAAAACTTCTGCGGAAGAAAGTTTTATTTTCTCCAAGTTAAAGTATTGTAAAATCTGCAAACCGGTTGCAAATGGCCAACGGCTACACACTGGATGGAATGTGATACATCCTGTTTAAAAGTAATTATACGTTTCATTTTCTCTGAAATCGTTAATGATCAGATTTTAGACATTGTGAAATAAAAAATCTTTAATGATCCTTGAAGACAAAGAGAGATTTGTCATTTTGATCACATTCAAAATGCATAAAAAGATTTTCTCTTAAGGTCCAAAGTAGGAAAAATATACATCCATGCATTTTCCAAGTCCTGTGTAGGGTTACTGTGATGCTGGAGCCTAATGACAAATAATAGATCATATCAAAATAAATACAAACGAATAAAAAAACTAAAATATGCGCTAACATAAATTAAGCCAAAATGTTTTGCATTGATTTCCAAAATGCACTGCATTGGTTTAAATATAAATATATGAAATATAAAGAGAGACACAATGATTGGCATGGTAATGTTAATGAGTAACTAATGCAACCATTTATGGATTAATCAACCCTAAACTGAAATCATATGGAAACACATGGAAATGAAAAGGCAACTAAACTAGTACAAGCCTGACAGGCATACTGTATGTTCATGAAATTAAATGGTTATATTTTAAACAAGCAAAAATGTAATATATTTTTATTTAATACATTTGTACTGAAATAAGCAAACAATTTGATTTAATCATAAGTTCTCCTGTAAATTCTGCAACAATGTGACAAATATACAAGATGTGTTGTGTTACGTCCTCAGACGTTATGTTCAGAGAAACTGTCATTGTGGCCAGGAGTTCTTGTATTCCTCTCTCTCTTTCCCGCTATCTCTTACTATTACCAGGTGCCGGTGATATTGGCAACGGCCTCGGATTGGTTCACTGCCAAAGGCCCGCCCTTTAAAGCTGGAGTCTGCAAAGAGGAAGTTGGCGGAAGTGGTGGAAAGCACAGAGAAAGCTAGTGGCTAAGAGTGAACTGTGTTTGGTGTACCGACAGGACGTGTTGTTGTCCTTATTTCATTTACTTTGATCAAAGAGCAGGTTGTTGTTGTCTGTGTGCCTGTTCTCTAGGTGACTGTCAAGGTAGTGGTGGAGTGGTGTTTGTATCCTGGCACTTCGCTCTTGTTCAGTTTTGGTTCTGTGTCAGGATTCTCCTCAACCGCCAGTGTACAGCATCCACTTGGATGATGCGACGGCAACCTGTGCCAGAACGCCCACCACACACCAGCTAAGGAGAGGAGACAGAGACAGAGCAATGAAGCCAATTAGTGTAAGGGGGTGATTAGGGTGATCCCATCACCCTGACACTTATTTAAACCGCTTCACATTTCACGACTAAGCTAAATTACTTATAGCTTATTCTTCCAATATTTAACAAAACAGTCTTTTTTATATATACACAAAGGAATACTACTGCTATAATAAAAGTTATTTTCAGCAGGTTCAGTCAATGTCTCATACATGTCTCATACTTATTTTTGAAGAAGAATGTCGTACCTGATTGATTGAGACAATGCTTGAAATGTATATCCTGTTCATGTAGACACCAAATTTTACACTTGAAAATGAAGCTTTTATCCCCATTGTTGTTTAATTCACGGCGCCAGACACCAGTTATTTTGCCAAAAGGTCTCTTTATTTTTACGTGTCAAGACATGGGAGAGAAAGAGATGGTCTATTGGAAAGATGGTCTTCATTCCAACTTTCTCTGTTCCTCTGGCTGCAAAAGTTTGCTTTTATATTCTGCTGACCAAATGAACTTACATTACCAGAGAAACATGTTTAAAATGGTATTTTTATACAATCCTCATATTTCAGTCAACCTAAGACTAGTGGAAACTTACACTGAACATACATTCATATGTTTGTATAATTACACATTCCCTGTCTCTCATTGTGATGTTTTATTAACGTTTGGGAGGAGCACATTCAAATGATTTTCCCTCAAAGATCACAAAGCAAAGACAGTTCGATCATGCAGGTTTGCACTTCACAACATCAGGAGGAACAGGATGTTCCTCACTGAGCAAGAAACACAACTTCTGGTACAGGCCATGGTCACTTCCAGGCTTGATTATTGCAAAGACAGATGAAAACTCATCATGTGATCACGGCGATGTGCATCCGCATTGGCTGCGTGTTTGTATTTTGTCATTGTGTACCCTGCCCACATTATTCCCCTGTTATACGTTGATTTGTCCCAGCTGTTTCTCGATCAATTCTTCCTCCCTCCTGTGTCTATTTAATACCTTCATGTCTGTTGTCTGTTGTCTTGTGCTGCGTCGTTGTCTTTAATGTGGTTTATGTACTGCTCCTCAGCTTCTGTCCTGTCCAGTGTTATCTAGCCTAGCCTAGTCTAACCAGTTTATGTTCCTGGTCTTGTTTTTCCCCCTCGGGGTGGTTTTTGTTGAGTTTTATTTTTGTTTTCTTTATTAAAAAAGTTCCAACCTATCTGCACTTGAGTCCGCACCCCTCATTCCTGAAATGTATAATTTGCTGACAAGAATTTCACATGAACAAAAACACTTTCAGAATTCAATCAAACAGAAGCACAACCACAAATCTAAACAAATGAGAACAGATAATTTACAAGGTGATTGACAGGATGACGAGGATGAACTGAATGAAATGTGGTAGAACTTGAATGAAAACAATCTCAAACTGTGACAAACACCCTTAAGTTTAAATTAAAATAATCTATTTTACATGTGAAATGTGTTTAAGTAAAACTACATTTACTAAATGAAATAATTACTAAAATTAAAAGTACAAGAAATTCACTTAAGTATGTTGAGAAACATTAAAGTGTACTCTTTAAGTACACTAAAGTGGCCTTTAATTTTACTTATATTTTTTGTAAGTGCACTTTTAAAAATGTATACTTTTAAGATACTTATACTTTTACCATACACAAAAAGTGCACTTCCAATACAATCAAGCACACTTCTTTTTGACAAGGGCATGTGCTCTGGCATTAGTTGTTGGATTTTAAGAGTTTATCCAAGGAAACGTTACCAAGGCCAGAGCTACTATTCAGGTAATGTAAAAAAAAAAAAAAGATTGTTTTTTAAATGAATAACGAAATTATTGTGCTGTGTGTATGGTCAGGCACTTGAGCGTGTATTTTTCCAAAGTCAACATCAAATTAAGGGTTTTTCACCGGCGAATTCACCGGTGTTTTTCATTAATGTGTAGTAAATTATCAGTTACAGGTTACAAAGGTTATTGTAGCTACCTGGATGCTTAATTTTTACTGTTAATACCAGACTAAGACATATTTCTCTGCTCCTCAAACACACACCTCATGTTTAAATAAAGCGCTGTGCTATTTACCCTAGCACTCCAAAACAAGCAAAGTCTCAAATGCATACATGACTTAATTCTCAACTGATGGGGATAGAGCTGCTGTATGAGCTTGTGCTGACAATTTGAGAATCCACTTGAGTCAGGAGGTGTGAAAATCTGAGGAAGGACCCAAAAGCAGAATTTATTGAATCGATAATATAGACCAGGCTGGGCAAACAAATCCAAATCGTGAAGCGTGAATCAATGTCAGACAAGCAGGATAGTCAGATGAGAAGCAAACCGAAACAACATGGCCATCCCAACTCACAATCAGAAACAGGCAGGCATGATACATTTAGCTGACTACTAATAATAAATTGCTACATTTGAATTTATAATTGTGTACTTACACTATTGTGAGCCCAAATTAAACGTGAGCCTTATGTCTTTTTATTGTAATGTTACTTTAGCTTTACGTGGGAAACCAAAACTGCTATCAGAGAATGTTGATCAGCTTATATCCATAGTACTGGCCATGACCAATAAAGCAGCTTTCTTTTATTCAAGTGTATACAGATCTATGGCGTGTAAATAACGTACTTTTAAAGAGAGCAAGCACAGAAGCAGCCATCGAAATAGTACTAGTCAACTAATTCTTCAAAGTTCTTCAAAATGTCTTCTTTTCATGTTGAACAAAAGAAAGAAACTTATACAGTAATACCTCGAGATACGAGCGTCTCTACAAAAGAGTATTCCAAGATACGAGCAGGCCTTCGAGCAGATTATTGCTTCTAGATATGAGCAGATAAACTGTTGACGCCGATGCCGACTCACGTTCACTTCACGTTTGCTGACTTCTGTATGGAAGTCATATAGAACGCCCGGGAGTAGCTGAATTTCTTTCTATTTTGTGCATTATTCTTCATAATAGAGATGAGTTACAAGAAAGTGAGTGGTAAGGATGGTAGTGAGAGGACGAAACGCATGATGACCATGGAAATGAAGCAGGAAATTGTGGATAAATATGAGCACGGTGCTCGCATGAGGGATCCAGCACGCAGGAGCATCAGGAGTAACTGGGGACTGAGGAGTTGATCGAGCTGCAGATGATGGAACATACGCAGGTGTTGCAAGAGCTCAGCAGTGGAGCGTGAACCGGAGGAAAACATTTCTACAAGTGAAATTAAGGAAGCGATGGCTATGTGGCAGAAGGTTTCTGATTTCATTGAAAAGAAACACCCTGATAAATCGTCTACTGGTCAGGCTTTGGCGCTTTTTGACGACACGTGACTTACTTATTTTGAATGGGAGAACGAAACAAATCTCCCTCAATAGGCATTTCGTTAAAAGGTCTGCGCCAAGTGAAAGTGAGGGTAGTCAGGAGAAAAAAGGGAATGGTCTCACTGAATCATGGGATAGGGTCGTTTGTATTTTTCGTCTTCTCAATACGACTTTGTCAGTTGGGATTGCGGCCTTGTTGGATCGATCTGCTTTGTCAGAACCACAGGGACAATCGCTGAGAGGAATTGGGTGAAGAAACATTACCCTGCCATCCGTTGAATGTTAGTCAGCGCCTCTTCCAGGAACTAAAGGTAATGATGTACTGTTTTCCTTATGTTTCATTGAACACGGGATAGACAATATACTTTTCTCTCTGTGAGTGATCAGAACTGAACTCTTACATTTCACAGTTACCATTCTAGAAACAGTGGACAGTGAATTTTTGAACTGAATCAAAAGTGAACATTCAACAGGAGTGATCTGAAAGCTTCTGAAGTTTTAAATTGAACTTCATTTAATTGTATTTTTGTTAAGGTTGAACGGAAACTGAAAGTTGTTTATTTTCATTCTTTATTGTTCTCTATATTTTATTCTTGATATTCTTACGTATGAAATTGAAAATTGTATTTTTAAATTTGTTTTTTCGAAGACAAAAAACAACAATAATAATTTGAGATTTATTTGCTACAAATGTTTTTAGTTTGTTAAGCAGAAACTAGTTATTTTCTAATTGTGTCACTTATACTGAAGAGTGGGGGCATCTTACCTATCCTGTTAGATCTGGGGAGGGTGGGTTTTGCAGTGTACTGAACTTAACTTGTACGTTAACTACCCACACATAGATCAGGTGACGACCGGGTCTAAACTAAATCCTGAAGCCGTCTCACCACATCTTCTACATTCACACACTGCAGCATGATAGACACCACATACAACTAGCAATTGTTCAGGGACTAAAAGCATTGGGTGGGGGGACTTGCTCTCTCAAGTCTTCCTTAGTAAAGTGTTGAATATTTTCCCCCACAAAGTGTTGGAATATTCCCCCCGCAACAAGGACACTCAAAAACTCCAAAACTTCCATGTCAACAAATACAAGCGTTTATTTTCTTCTTTATTTCTAGTAAGCCCATGCCAAAGATCATCTGCTGCCACCTGCTGATAAATTATGCTCACCACATTTTGGGACAGAGAAAATGCAAGTTGCAAATGGAATTAGTTTATTTTCATTCAAAACGCCTACTTCCACATTTCCATCCTTCAACTTCAGGTTCACCTTACAGGGCAAGGTATAGGTATAATATCACAAAATGTATGGATGCAGCGCTCAGCACAAAGTCTGTGAAGGAATATAAATAATATACAGCTCTAGAAAAAATTAAGAGACCACTGCCATTTTTTTTCTTAAATCAGCATCTCTACAAGTATGGAAGCCATTCCAATCCAATGTCTGTTGAATTCCAACACAGGCACACCTCAATCTACTGAATGACGTACTAATTAGGTGATCGCCTGAACCAAATCTTATTTAATAAACACTTCTGTGGTCATCACACTATTCTCTTGCAGTAGGACAAAAAAGTTGAAAAGGAAAGGTTTGAGTAAGGAAAAGAAGGGTTATATATATACACATCATAGTGTGTCTGATTGTAGAATGTGAAGAGCTGCTGGATTCAGTGCAGCAGGAAGTAATGTAATAAGAAAGAAATATAATAACAATATTTGTCCTCTTCCAGATTCTCACCAGATGCTTTATAGTGGTCTAATATAGTGTGTGTATGTGTGTGTATATATATGTGTGTATATATATATATATATATATATATATATATATATATATATATATATATATATATATAGTACTTTTATGGTAGCAGTTCATCACAATAGTAACAGTAGTGTCAATATTTTCATAATGTTCACAACATAGTAAGTCATAGTATGTTGAAGACATTGCATTTCATGTTTTATGAATGAACCCTTTAATCTTTTTATCTATTTATTTAATTATTGCAGAGTTTTATCTGACTTCTTTACAGCATGACAGGCTTTATTAAATTTGACCCCAGGAAAAAGGTGATATAGTATTGTATTAAAAACAACTAAATATCACAACTTTACAGAAAAAACCCCACCAGAACAGAACTCCAAAGATAATACAGAAAAAGCACAATATTTTTTTCAGTGTGATTGTAGAAAGTGAAGAGCTGCTGGATTCAGTGCAGCAGGAAGTAGGAGATCAGAGAACAGCAGAGGAACAGGAAGCTCTGGCTGACACTCTGAGCATCATTACACAGATTCCCCTCACAACATGAGATGTCCTTAGCACCACTAACTGTTGATGTGGAATCACAAATAGATTTAGACGCACAGCCTTTTATAACCACTGACTGGCCTCCAGAAGTCGCTGATGAAAAGAAAGAAAACAAAGATTGATTAAACTTTACAGTGTTTAAAAGATAATGACTTCAATCTTGTTCCTTTTCCAGATTCTCACCTTTAATGCAGCGGTCTTCAGTCCCTGTGCAGTTCACTATGTTTGTGCAGCTCTCATTATAACAATAGTAACATGACTTTCCATTGGGGACGGTAGAGGGATCTACAGGAGGAAAATGGGTATTATTTTAATTTATTTTTTGTTAAAAATATCTAAACAACAGCATCACTTGCTTTTTATTTATTTTAAGTGAAATGAAGTTGACTTTACAGCAGATTTGCACATGATCATTGAAGTAAAATACCTGGAGCATCTTGTAAGTTACACAGATCTGTGTTACAGCAGGAAGTGGTTGTCGATATAATGCCCAAGTTTAAAGACCCACTCTGACAGACAGGAGCACAATCTTTAGCCTTCACTTTAGAAGTACTACCCCCTAAAAACATGAATGATACAGGAAAGACCAATAAAGCTCAAAATAGTTGAACAGATTTAAAAATATCAACATTTACCACTTTTTAATTTAATTTAAAATAAAATACAAATCACATCAATCTGAGAGAAATCTAATTCAAGAAATCTATATAGAATATTTTGTGATAGAAACGGTAAATTCCATCAAAACAACGAGTAGCAATTCTGTTGAAGCTCCATTAAATAACAGCAGCACCAGTATAACATCACTCCAATATAACAGTAAATTACCTGCTTGTACCACTGCTGTTGAACTCATGCACTGAGTAGATCCACTGGGACACGTTGTTGGTGTTTGTCCTGCACAAGAACCCTTCTGATTCATGCAATGATAACATCTGAGAGAGTGTCCTTTAGTAATAAAACAGAGAAACAGACATCAATTATCTGTATTTGTACCAGTAACATCACACACACTGTTTGTCTTTGTACCTGCAGTGAAAAGAATGAAGAGAAGAAGAACTGAGATTTGTAGATCCATCTTTGACCAGGAGGCGAGTGAAATGACACACCAGTTTCACTGATCATTTTATAGCTTATCAAGAGGGGAGGGTCTTCATGAGAGAATGGCAGTTTAACACAGACAGACGTTTCTTGAAAAAGAAGGAAAGATGAAGGAAGGTTTAAGAAGAAATTGCAATAAATGTGTAGGTCTGCTTAAACCAACCTTCTTAAAATGATAGTTGACCCAAAAATGAAATGAAATTCTGTCAATTTTTTTTACCCTTGTGCCATATAAATTCTGAATGGCTTTCTTTCTTCTTCTGTATAGAACACAAAACTTCTGCAGAAGAAAGTTTTCTTTTCTCCAGATTAAAGTTAAGAATCATGCAGGAAACAAAGTATTGCAAAATCTGCAATTCAGTTGCAAATGCCCAACGGCTACACACTGTAGAACATGACACATCCTGTTTAAAAGGATAATAAGTTTTAAACTTATTAAGTTTTAAACATTTTCTCTGAAATCATTAATGATCAGATTTTAGACATTGTGAAATACAAAATCTTTAATGACACTTGAAGACAGAGAAAGATTTGTCATTTTGATCACATTCAAAATGCATAAAAAGATTTTTTCTTAAGGTCCAAAGTAGGAAAAATATACATCCATGTATTTTTCAAGATACTTGTCCTGTGTAGGGTTACTGTGATGCTGGAGCATAATGACAAATAATAGAATATATCAAAATAAATACAAACAAATTAAAAAATATGCGGTAACAAACTAAGCATAAGAATAAAGGTTAAAAGAATTGCTAAGAAAACCTTTCATAAGGGTAAATTACACAGACTTTCTCTTCAACTTTTGAAGAAAAGGGTCTCTCTAAGTTTTTGGGGGGTCTTTTTACATTCAGAACACCCAGATCTCTTCTGGGATTAATGATAACGTGCAAATACGTTTGTGCTGAGAGAAAAAAAAAGTTTTGGATTGATTTCCATTTGTATTGCATTTTCATATTGTGACTGTGGCAAGTCGCAAGATGCAGGAGTAGGAACAAAAACTATTTCAATAAATCTTCAATAACAGATTCAAATATAGCTGCAAGCAGCCATGACGGGGCCAAGCACAAAGAGGGTATTAAATGTCATGCCAACATGGCTGGCAGCATCAGACCAACAGCAGTAAGCATCTAAAGACATTTCACTATGACTTCAGACTAAATGGCTGACAAATCATCAATACGGTTTTTAGAAATTCAATTTAACGTTTTATCACGTTCAACCGCTGTAACCAAACTGATGTTTTATTTGGTGGCCATTTGGTCAAATTCGTTCGCAATTTTATTGAAAACAGATTGGCAAATCAACTTCATTTCTATAACTTTTTGTCAGCATGGTCTGAAGATGATGTGATTGAATTTTGGTGAAAATTGGACCAACGGTGTGGGAGGAGTTTGAAAAAGTAGGTTTTTAAGGAAAAACAACATGGCAAACAGGAAGTTTGACCGAATATGACATATTTGGTATCTGTGCTCTCGGCTTGACCCAATGAATACATTGAGACAATTTGTTTTACAATAGGTTGACGTCATCAAAAAATTATTAGCATATTTGTAAATTTGGTTATAACTTTTGACCACAAGCTGGTGCTGCCTCAACTTTTTGAGTCGTATCAAGGTTAGGTGCCGAATACATATTGAGTTTCGTAACGATACGCCAATCCATTTGTTAAATATAGCAATTTATGACAATATTCAAAATGGCCGATGCTCTAAATGGCCGATATGGGAAAATTGGGTATCGCACGACTCGGCATGATGCACTGAATCTATAGAGACCAGTTTCATGATTTTTGGACAAAGCGTTCACGAGTTGTAAGGAAAAATGTCACTTTTTCATATCTCCTGACCACTAGGGGGCACAGCGCCAAAACTCTGCAGGTAGCCTCAGACCATGATTGACATAACACACACCTAGTTTAGTCAGAAAACGCTAATGCGTTGTGGAGATTTCATTTGGAGTGGAGCCTCAATTTCATTTTTGCGATCATTACGTCGGATTATTTCGTGAGTTATTCATAAACGGTTTGACGAATCAACTTTCTTTCAATAACTTTTTGTCAGCATGGTCTGGAAATGATGTGGTTCAATTTTCGTGAAAATCGGACAGACGGCCTAGGAGGAGTTAAAAAAAGTAGGTTTTTCATAAAATTCAAAATGGCGGGAGAATTTTCATGACGGAATTCGAATCGTCTTGAGCCAAGGAATTAGTGGACAAAATAATTTTGTTTCTAGGTCATACGGTTCAAAAGTTATTAGCATAAACGTGAGTGCAACTTTGGACAGTTGTTGGCGCTAGAGAGATTGAGTTAGAGACTTCAAATTTTCTATGGTCAATGATTGGACTGTCCTTAATGAGTGTGCCAACTTTCATCATTTTCCCGCAAACGGTTCTATGGCCTGCCATAGACTCCCATGGCGGAAGCGGAAGAATAATAATAAGAACCGGAAAAAAAAACAATAGGTGCCTCCGCACCTTCGGTGCTTGGCCCCTAAAAAGGAGATGCACAGGAGATTATGGGATATACATCATAATGAAGCATAATTACCACCTAATACAAAGATCAGATCAAACAAAAAACTGAAGAAACTAAGGGTTTAAATATACAGAGAGACACAATGATTGACATGGTGATGTTAATGAGTAACTAATGCAACTAACTATGGATTAATCAACACTAAACTGAAATCACATGGAAACAAAAAGGCAACTAGCATAATCCTGACAGGCATACTGTATGTTGATGAAATTAAATGGTTATATTTTAAACTTTAAATTTTATTTCAGTGCAAACGTATTGAAAATAATCATTTAAGCAAACAATTTGATTTGTAATCAGAAGTTCTCCTGTAAATCCTCCTGCAATGTGAAAAATATACAAGATGTGCTGTGTGACTGAGTTTTGTTGTTGTAGTTTTATGCAAAAGTCAGATGAAATTTATATTTACATTTATTCATTTACCAGACACTTTTATCCAAAGCGACTTACAAATGAGTAGTGCAAAAAGTGATTTAGAACAGCTAATGCTTTCAACACACAATTTCAGAAAGTGCTTGAAGTAGTGTAAGCGAGAAAAGGGGTGGGTACTATTCTAGCTAAAGGAAAGTGAAAGCCAAGATTTTTTTTTTTAATGCATCATGTATTTTATGCATGTAACAATAATCCAGAGGAGAAGAGTTGTTGAACTCAAGTGCAGTTTTATTTACTAATGTAAGGCTGAAAGAATCTCGTAAACTTTGATCTCCTGAGATTTGAGCAGGACAAACACACACAGACATCTGTCGTCACACACCACAGAGTGAAGATGCCGCAAAGTTTTTTTTTACCTTCTGTCCTTCAATCACATTTGTTCTCACTACCCCACTTCCTTCCCTTTACCCACTTTCACGTTCACTCAGAATAATATTAATGTCAAAAAACATGTTCTGTGTTAATGCAAGTGAATTAAATGTCATGTTTGGTTTCATGTGAAATGTCTCAGTTGATTGGTAATGGTCCTCTGCTTAGAGAAATGAAAAAAAATAAGCAATACAAGTGAAAGAGTTTAAAAATAAAAGGGATTTTCACAGTGATGCCATTGAAGAACCTTGCAATTGAAAGGTTCTATTGTTGTGAAATGGTATCTAATTTAATTAATCTAATTTAAATCTAAATTAAATAAAAAACAATCTCTTCACTGGATCTATGATGAATGAAGTGATATTATAGTAGTAGTACTAAATGAAGTGATAGTGAGGAGAAGAAATAGCAGACCAAGAAATAAAGACCAAATACTTGTTTCACATTCTACTGCTATAAGTATTTCAGAGGTTTTATTCTGCACTACTCATTGACAGATAATTTTTACATCTTCAGTCATGATGAAGTATCACTTCATTATCTCACTCTAGTCCTCGTGAGCGCGCGGCTTCGAGTTTGCTCGAGCCACACACTCCATGTCTTGTGTGAGGGGCTTGATGTTTGTATCCTGGCACTTCGGTCTTGTTTTGTGTCAGGATTTGGACATTCATGCTCTGTGTGTTTGACTTCTGTTGTGAGAACACAAGACTAATGTTCGCTTGTGCTTATGCGCTTTGTCATGTTCTGTGAGTGTGTTCGGTTTTGAGTTCGCTTGGGTTGCACGCTCTCTTGTCTGCATCCGTTTTTGTGTAGGAAGCAGTTCCTGTTTACATCGACCGCATGCTTTCATGTCTTGTGCGGTGTAGGCGTAGCTTGTGTTTCCACTGGCTGCGTGTTTTCATGTCATCTTGTTTTGTGTGGACAAACGGCTTATGAGTTATGAGTTCTTAGAACTATTATGAGTTCTAATTGGTTGCGTGTTCATGTCATGTTCTGTGTGTATTGTGTAACCCTGTCAATCTTGTTTCCTCGTTATTGGTTTGATTTGTCTTAATTACCTGCCCTGTTTGTTCCCTATTGATGTCTTGTCGTGTCGTGTCTCGTCTCGTTTTTGTTTTATAAATAGTTTTCAGTTGAATCCTTTTGTCCTCCCTTCAACCTGACACCAATTTAAACCATTTAACAGTTCACGACTAAGCCAAATTCCCTAACTTAATCGTTTTACAGCTTATTCTTCCAATATTTGTCACAATATCAGTCTTTTTTATATATACACAAAGGAACACTACTCCTATAATAAAAGTTATTTTCAGCAGTTTCAGTCAACGTACCTGTTTATTATCAGGCATACTTATTTTAGAAAAAGAATGTCATGCCTGACTGATTGAGACAATGCTTGAAATGCATATCCTGTTCATGTAGACACAAAATTTTAAACTTGAAAATTAAGCTTTTATCCCTATTGTTGTTTAATTCATGGCGCCAGACACCAGGGGCCTCATGTACTAAGACTTGCGTTGAATTCATACTAAAACATTGAGTACGGACAAAGCTGTGAATGTGCGAACGCACAAAAAAAATCTGTCCAGATGTATCAATCTCTGCGTACGAAGGATCCCACGTATATTCTCTTTGTACATCCCGTTTAACGTAAAATTGAGCGCACATGCACGAGCACAAAACCCCACCCAGTCTCCTCCCTTAATTAAATTGATTTAAATATGGTAATGAGTCCACTTGGGCAAAAGAAAGCAGTAAGAAAATGGCTAAAGCAAGCGGCACGAAAACGAGACTTTACAGAAAGTGAATTGGAGGTGCTACTATCGGAGGTAGAAATTAGAGAAAAAAAAAATATTTGGAACTTTGTCCTCCGGAATTAATAACAATAGGAAAAAAATATGAGTGGGGGAGTTTGGCTGATGCCGTCAATGCGGTTAGATCTGAAAGTCGCACTCTAAATTATCTTAAAAATAAATGGTCTGATAATTGTCTTTAGTGCATAAAAGCGTCTCCTGAAGGGTTGTTGTATAATTAAATGCAAATAAATAAAAATAAAAAGTACTATTAGATAGAACCATAACTTTAAATGCATCACTCGCCAAGAAGCCACCTGCCAGCTACCAGCTGCCACCCAACCATGCTGTTTGTAAGGATGTATGAAACATGGGTTGACCCAGGCCACCTTGCCACAATATTTGTTAGGCGCATTTGCGCATCACATATAATCTGCACATTTATTGAATGGAAATGTTTCCGATTCACATATGCAAATTGCATTTTAATGTTTGCCTGGTCAACTGCATCATATGGGAACAGCTGGCATTGCGCGGCTCAAATATGACTCGCTTATTCCTGAGCGGTCTGCCAGTTCCCTTTGGAAAGAATCCGTTGCCAGGAAACCAAGCGTTGTCAGCACCTGTAATGGAACGGGTATTGCTTGTTTCCTCACTGTCTCTCTCTCTAGATTCGGACCCAACTAGATTCGGAGGATAGCCCTTGGAAATCTGAAATGGCTGATAAGGCAGTCATCCTGGGCCAGAAAATCATTGTGGTCCCTAAAAACTCGTTCTCTTCAGATTCTGCCTTTAGCAATGTCCTCTAATATTGCCAAAGCTGCCATTGCCATAGACTAAGGGTTGTGTCAATTTGCATATTCACTGTTAGTACATCCGACCGTGAGCGTGAAAACTGGCGAACGAAATGTTTTTGTGCATGAGGCACATGAGGCCCCAGATATTTTTCCAAAAGGTCTCTTTTTACATGTCAAGACATAGGAGAGAAAGATATGGTCTATTGGAGAGATGGTTTTCATTCCAACTTTCTCTGTTCCTCTGGATGCAAAGGTTTGCTTTTATTTGCTGCTGACCAAAGGAACTTACATTACCAGAGAAACAGGTGGTTTAAATTTTTATTTTTATACAATTTTCATATTTCAGTCAAACTAAGACTATTGGAAACTTACACATTCATATGTTTGTATAATTCTTCTAGCACATATTCCCTGTCTCTCATTGTGATGTTTTATAAAAATTTCGGAGGAGCACATTCAAATGATTTTCCTTCAAAGATCACAGATGAAGACATTTCAATCATGCGGGTTTTCACTTCACAACATCAGGAGGACCTTCTGGTACAGGCCATGGTCATTTCCAGGCTTGATTAATGCAATGCTCTTCTGGCTGGACTTCCTTCAAGTTCAATCAAACCCCTACAATTGATCCAGAATGCCACAACTCATCTGGTTTTTGGAACCAAATGGGCCCACGTCACACCTCTATTCATCTCTGTACTGGCTCCCATTTGCAGCACGCATCAAATTCAAAGCCCTGACAATTGCTTATTTAACACTCGCTACTACAAATCTACACACCTTCCAGAAATCTACGATAGATCAATGATCGACGACTTGTGGTTCCATCACAGAGAGACTCAAAATCACTCAAGAACATGTCTCAAGAACACTCTCAAGAACATTCCTTGCTGGTGGAACGATCTCCCTGCCTTCATCCGGAATCCAGAATCCTTGTCAATATTCAAAAGACAGCTGATAACTCTCTTCTGTGAGCACCTCACATAACACACACACACAGGCAAAACTTTTTCTTCCTTGCTTTCATCTTCCTTTAGTCCCTCCATTCTCCAGGCTTATTCTACTTCAAGCAATGTCCGAAGCTTTGTACTGTAAGCACTCTTGTATACTTTTGCATCTTCAAGGTGAATCGCTTTCTGTATTCCTCAAGCTGTAGTCCCTTTGAATAAAAGAGTCTGCTAAATGAATAAATGTAAATGTACCCAATCAGCATGAGAGATGGCCCATAAATATGTAGCTGACTCCCATTCATTCCTCAAAAGTTTCTTTGGATCCCTCCTCCCTTGTGCTTCTGAGGGATAAGATGGTGGACACTTGAGTGGACCATCATCTGTGTGCTTGGACATTAGACTACCTCACAGACCAACCACAGTATGTGAGGACTCGTGACTGTGAGTCTGACATGATTGTCTGCAACACTGGAGCCCCGCAGGGAACAGTTCTGGCCCCGTTCCTTTTCACAATCTACACTGCAGACTTCATGTTCAGCTTTGCAACCTGTCACCTACAGAAGTTCTCTGATGATTCTGCCATCGTTGGTCTGATTACAGATGATGATGACAGGGAGTGCAGAGAACTGATCCAGAACTTTGTGGACTGGTGCCAACGGAGCTGCCTCTAGGTGGATTTCCGTAGGCATAAACAAACTTCTTTACCTTCAGGGAAAGGACACTGTGAGAGTGGACATAGTTAAATGTATTGCTCAATGTACTGGCAAGAAATTAACATGAACTAAAATATACTTTCAGAATTCAAACAAATAGGACAAACCTGAAATTTCTTCAAATCTGAACAAATGAGAACAGACAAAGATTAAGGGAGAATTCATAGTTTAAATACATGACCAAACAAAACATATAACAAAGCATTCGTCACTCAGATATCTATTTCATGTTGTGATTTGCAATACTTTTTGAAGATTTTCCAGTCAGATGTTAAACAAACATTTAGTAAATGTCTTTTAAGACCTATATGGTTCAGAGTGTCTGTAAATCCAATTTGGAGATGTATGTTTGCTCACTGGAACTACCCTGTTAGCTATAAATAGTGTAAACTAGCCTGGGATTTTGATTAATGCCTCCATTTGGCGGATCTTTTTTTGTCTTGGTCTGGGTATTTAAAGAAATGTTGCCAAAGGATTTTGGTGTCAGATCAGCCCATAATGCTTAGTGTCTTCCATACACATTTTTCTGATGTCATGTATTCATCTTTTCCTCTTTATTTCTGAGAATTTGATGTTTTGCATGGACTATATTTTGGATTATGTAATTCGCACGATGCATTTAGCTGTCTAATAATAAATTGTTAAATTTGACTTTTTTCAGACATTATAATGATTAACTCCTTATAACCGTATATATTAACCAGCGTTATAACCATCGCTGTAACCATATCACCACATATTTGCATTCAGTTTAATGTTCCAGCTAACGCTTGCCACTGGTTCAAGTGTACTTACACTGTAAAGAGGAAAAAGGGAATTTCCCTTTAGAACAACAGTGTTGTGAGCCCAAATTAAACGTGAGCCTTATGTCTGTTTATTGTAATGTTACTTTAGCTTTACGTGGGAAACCAAAACTGCTATCAGAGAATATCGATCAGCTTATATCCATAGTACTGATCATGACCAAAAAAGCAGCTTTCTTTAATTCAAGTGTACACAGATCTATGGCGCGTAAATAAAGTACTTTTAGAGAGAGCAAGCACAGAAGCAGCCATCGAAATAGTATTTGTCAGTTATAGTGGGTTATAGTTATAATATTATAAGAATTAATCAATATTAATCAATGGCAATTGAACCGTGCTGGACAATGACATTACTGTATAGTGCAAAATCATCTGCTGAAGACTATTGCAGACACATATTCATCTAACTATGGTTGCAGACTCTCAGTCAGGCTTTGACCGCTGCAAGTTGGTGGACAGCTAATGTATAGTGGCAATGGAACCCAAATGTCTTCTTTTCGTGTTGAACAAACGAAAGAAACTCATACAGGTTTGGAAAACCTTGAGGGTGAAGAAATTATGACAGAAATTGCATTTCCTGCACCAGCTGCTCCCTCTTGTAGGTTTGAGAATAATAGATAGCTTAAATGCAACAAATTTCATTACTAAATACTGGACTGCTAAACTAATGATATATATGTATAATTATGTAGTTATATAAATACTCTTCTGCTAAATTACAAGTGTTGAAAGTGGACAAATTTCCAGTAACACAGAATCACAGAAATAACTAAGGAAGATGATTAACATATACAGGTATTTCAAACTTTTAATGCACAATTTAAAAAAAAAAAAGTAAAAAAAAATACTAAATTGTTATTCATTACATTCTACAATAACTTTTATTTTATGCATAGGAAATATATACATTTGTTAGTGCAGATATAGTATTTTGTTTAATATTCATTTAATAAAGTACATGCTTTTAGTTCCTTAAACTAAAGAAGAATTTATAGCAATTGTGTGTCATTCAGTTTTTGAGATGGTTTTTGCTGCAGAATCTGAAGTGCAGAATCTGGATTCACTGAAACAGGAAGTAGAAGAGCAGAGGAGAGACGAGCAGGAGGAAGCTTCCCTTATACACTCCATCTGATCAAGACCATAAAGAAATTGTCATTATTTAAATAATCTTAGTAGTTATTGTATTTTGTTGACATTTTGTAAAAACAATGATAACTCTATGAAAGCAATTGACTCATCATAAGCTTTTCCTGTTCAAGCTCTACAATATTTTAGACTACTCTATTATTGTTTGTTTAAATATTGCATTGGTTGTATTAATGTTTGCATCATTTCCTCATTTTAAGTTACAGTTGATAATAATCAAACTGCTAGCGCACAGTCAAATAAAGAGCAATACCTGCTGCATTGCAAAGGTCAGTGTCACAGCATCGGACAGACATTGTCCCTCCATCTATTTTTTGGTTCCCTTGTACACATTGATCTGCACATGCTTTAGTTGTAATAGTCACTTTAGTGGAACCTGCAACAATAAAAAGACAACCAACCATTTAACCATTTACAATTTAAAAAGTATGCTTCCTCTCAAGCGGTACAATCACTTTCAGTAAATTATTACTGCAAATTTCCACTTCACAGTGGACTGACCTTCTGATTGTTCCACTATGCTGCTTCCACATTTAGAAAATCCAGCTGGACAGGTCTCCACTTTTGCTTCACAGTAACCCTTTAAATCAGGCATGCACAAGTAACACTTGAGAGAATATCCTTAAAGAAAGAGACATTGAGTCACTACTTTGTGTAACAAATAATACATTCAATACTTGCTGTTTTTTGTACCTCCAGTGAGAAAAAAGAAAAGAAGAACAACAGAGACTCGCAGATCCATCATGTATCAGGAGCAGTGAAATAACAAAGTTTCTGTTCATTTTATATCTGTTCAGAAATGGGTGGGTTTGTTGAGGATTTCCTCACGGCTATTAGCAAATTGAATTTGAAATGTGTACATTTGTGACATGAAGCAGAATGAACTTTTGTGCATCTTTCACCCTCTTTCTGCTTCTGCTTCCACAGTCATTGATTGTTTCCTGTTGCTATTACTCCAAGCTTCTCTCAGTTCACATATTGCAAAGGCTTTGTCTCTTTCTTTCTCTCTCACACACATTCACACACATTTCTAACATTGAGATTATCGTTTGAGATAAATCACTGTAACCAGAAATCATTTTCTCCACTTAAATGTAAGCGTGTGGATTTTCTGGTGTAACATGGGGAAGTTACAAAATGCCTTATTTCATAAAATTATCTCTCAAGAATGAGTTAGAGAAATGATATTCATATTACACATAGGTTAGCCCATCTTCCTTCCTGGAAGAAAGCAGCCACACTTCTGAAAAGATTAAAGTTAAAAACTAAGTTTAAAAGTAATCATTTTTATGATTATATTATCAGATTTTTTCATACAATCTAAACTGTTTATGTGAAGAATTGTAAAGTCATATCATTTTAATCAGTGTTTTCTAAGCTTCTAACATGCATAGCTTTTATCATGTCTTCCCTTATCACCTTGATTTAAAACCTTGTCATGACATAGCAAAATTATAATTGTATGTAATAATAAAGATCCCCATTTAATAGTCAGGTACCACCCTTTTTTATTTAAGCAAACATCAGACTAGGCACACATTTGATTTGTTCTGTGTTTTCAGTACAGCAGACGAGAGAACATGCAGTTCGGGGTTTATCAGAATCAAACACACTGAAGCTTGAAGGCAAGATACACAGTCTGAGGCAAAAGATTTAGCCGCTAGCCAAATTACCTAGACAGAATATATAAGAATATAATCCACCATTCACTTAAATACACAGCTATCACATTCACATTCACAGTTCAGTAAGCTTCCACACAAGTATTATTACATTTCACTGTGTTGATTTTGATTTAAAATAAATATTTTTTAGTTCATCATAATTTACCAAAACCTGGTTGTTGCTTGAAAAAAAACTTTCCCCAGCCAATTAAACTTAGGGCATGCCCTATCTGTGGACAGTAAAAAAAAAAAAAAAACATTTGAAAATGATGTCAAAGAATTTTTTGTTATTGCATTTCAATGTATGTTGCAACTTCCCTCGTGATCTGTTCCTACTGTGGTCTGTTTGGGGTCAGTCGTTATATGCGGTCTAAAACTTTGCCTATTCATGTATAAGTTGTTCCTCATAATACATGTGTTGTAACAGTGTGTGTGTATAGCTGACAGATCTGGTCTCTTTGAAACTCAAGCAAAAAGTGTTGCAACCGCCCCTACTCTCCCCCTACAAAATATGATCCTCTGCCACCTGCTGGAAAACAATGCTAAATGTGGTTTTAAAATTAAAATGGGAATACCTTACTCAATACTCATACTCAAAATGGGAATACAGTATTTGGGTAAGGCACAGATAATGGCTTCAAAGCAAATTTTTCTAATTATTATTTTTTTTTAAATGTGCTTTATAAATAAACTGAACTTGAATAACGACTTGTGCCGATTAAAAAGAAAAAATGTCAGCAGACACAGCCACTCCTCATGTTTGCTGGATAGCAGAGCCAAGGGATAGCACAAAATTATTTAACTTTTAAAATCACTACTCAATAATGAGTGTGTGAAGTGAATATATACATAAATCTCATTCTAGGATATCTTTTTTACCTGCTTTCGAATTCTATCAGCGATCTAGTAGCAGATTGTACATTTTGCCACTGTGGAATTGGATAAAGCTCTAAATACTGCATTATTACAGAGTTTGGCTTATTATTGGCTGATGATCTGAACTCCTTTAAATTGAATGTGGGAAGCACTGAGAGGTTTGCGTGTGATTCCCAGTTAGAGACTGATTACACAGGCATCTAGAAAAAGAAAAAGGAAGTTAAAAACTTGTAAGCAACAATTTGTACGCTGGAGAAGGAGCTCGCTAGACGTTACGCTAATGGCTTGTATCAGGATATTTGTAAATATAAATTTCATTCACAAAAAAAAAGCTGAATATGATCTATTCAGAATACGGACACGGTTTAATGAAGGAGGTGAATAAGCTGGCACGCTCCTGTCCAACAATTAAAAAACAAAACAATGCTGCTAACATTACCCCAGCAATTAAGAAAGGAGATACTGTGGTATCATTAACAAAATAAATAAACTAGATTTTATAAGTTCTGTATGCATTTAAATACATCTCCAGGTAGTCTAGATCAAGAAAAACAAAACAAAGTCTATAGAGTCTGTACAGAATCTATAATGTCCCATTACACAAGAGGACGTAAAAGCGACACCAGAGGTGAATGGGTTTCCAGCTGACTCTTATGGAAAGAATATTGACATGATCCCAATTCTAACAGAAGTCTATATAGAGGCGTTTGAAGCATTAGTACCTTCATGAAAGCACTGGTAACAGTTACCAAAAGAAAGATTGGACTAATTCGGCTCATTTTAAGCCAGAACTTCTCATCGATGTGGACTGTAAGCTATTGGCAAAAAAAAATTTGCATCACGGTTAGAAAAGGTTCAACCAAGTGTAATTTATAAAGATTGGCTTCAATTAAAAGAAGATCACCAGCTGATTATATGAGAAGGTTAATTAATCTGATGTGGCTACATTTTTCGGATCCTCAGATGCTGAAAAGGCAAAACACCCTCAGTTGGGCTTTATGGGTTCGTTTATTATATAAAAGTCCTAGAGCAGGGGTCCTCAACCTTCACAATCAAAAGAGCCACTTTGGTCGCTTTACTACAGATTAAAATTCACTGGAGCCACAAAACCTATGTGATCCCTAAAATTAATATAACACTGCATATAAAGGTATAAACCTTTATATGCAGTTTGCAATACATAAAATAACTAAAGTGTGTAGCATTTATGATTTACAGAACTATAAAAATAAAACTAATGACATTTTATTGCTGTTTGTGACAATGAAAAACATCAAAATATTTAAAAAAATATGTAACAAGATACCTTCGATCTTGAAATTTAAGAGGTATACAATTGAAATAATTAATTAATAAAATAGCTTATTTATTGATTCCCATATATATTTTTCGAAGCTAGGGGAGCCTCTGGACAGGGACGAAAGAGCGGCAGGTTGCAGACCCCTGTCCAAGAGGGACAAGTGATAACAGTGATGATAAATGCTCGCTTACTTCGCCATTCCCCTCTATGGACCGGATGTGTGCGCTTATTCTTCTCCTCTGGTGAGTTCCCAGGGCTGGCGAACCCTGTTGGTGTTCCTCCAGCACCAGCGGCAGTCAGACATGATGGAGACGTCCCATAGCAGGTCTAATACCCCAAGGTACACCCAGTGATTTCCCCTGTGCTAGGATAGGTGCCCATATGTTGTGATCCCTATGGCAATTCCTATGTGTATTCTTCCCTTCTCAATGAGCATGTGTCTTTCCCTGGCAGAGCCCTGCCGTCTCTGTTCTCTATTGACTTCACTCTGATCAAGCTGGATCTACTACAGTAAATGTCCATATGATGCCTCACTGCAGGTGGGATGTGACCTCCGTACCATTCCCTCTTGGGGTTTGCTTTCCCAGTGTTATCCAATCTCACAAGGAACTGCATTGATTGACGTCCCTGCATTAAGCTCGGTCCCATCCTCCACCCCAACGTTGCGGGTGGCTGACGCAAGGAGTCACTGTGTGAGGGATCCCAATTGATCAGCTCACGTCTGACATAAAGTAGAACGTGACTGACTTATAGGGAATGTCTAGGTCTCTGCTGGAAACACCATCTCGGCTCCTAAATGGAAAATTTGGATATGCAATGCAAGCATGTTCCATTCATATCCGTTCCGCAGGGCGGGTGCACAATTGGCTCATTTGGTTTACACTCAAAGGTGGTTGGGTTCTCAGGCGAGATCCCAATTCGTCAATTCACATCTGACATAACGTCAGTTCCATCCTTCAGGGAATGGGGGTTACAAGAGTAACCTAGACGTTTCTGGCTCAAAGTGGCTCAAAATGATTGTGAATTACTTTCAATATTTTGACAGACATATTCAGAGTTTATTTTAACTCTTTTAGGGAGTTCAGCTTAACGTGGGTTCACTACAGGGGACTCTCTCACTGTGCTTTGTGTAGGAACACTGTGTTGTGTTGTAAAGTTTTTGTTGTTGTCTGAGTGGCGTCGTGACACGGCATATTTAGAGTGCCTGGATAACAAGTGTTTGTGTTGGTAATTGGGAAGCACACAGTGTTTCATACAGGATAGCGTGCCAGAAGGTGGATTCTGGACAACATGTTGCTGTGTTTGTGAGGTGTGATAGAGTTAATCAAAGTGAAGGAATGAGAAGACACAGGAGAGGGATTTAAGGCACTGTTTATTCATTGGAACAAAATAAAGACATTGTTTGCTTCTCCATCTGTGTGCATGAACTTGTTCACTACAATTATCAATGACAAAGGAAAACCATAACAATTATTAATAGAGTGCTATCTAACTGCTATCAAATTAACTATCAAATTGCTAGAAATAATAATCATCACTCAAACAAAAAATGAATTGAATACAAAGATTTTAACTGCATGAGGTGAAATGATTGTGAAATGTTACTCTTCACCGTGTACTGTAACCTTAACAAGCAAATCCTGATGTTGAGAATGCAATTATTATTAAAAAACTCAAGAATGAAATGTTAAACATGATATATTTATTTGAATAAATAATTTTATGGTAGATAATGAGATTTTTCATTTTTGTTATTGCAGTCCTGAATATCTTCCAAAATTAACAAGATGATACAATATTTTATTTCATAAAATTTCTAGTATACTTTTCAGTTCATCACATCAGAACACACGCATTATTTATTATATATATATATATATATAAACACACACATAAAGTATATGTGTATTCTCTCTAGTATCATACTGTAAAATCTGAAGTGCTATAGAATATATTGAATGTAAGAATACATAGAGTCTGAATCCCAGATGCTGCTGGATTCAGTGCAGCAGGAAGTAGGAGATCAGAGAACAGCAGAGGAACAGGAAGCTCTGGCTGACACTCTGAGCACCGTTACACAGATTCCCCTCACAACATGAGACGCCCTCAATACCACTAACTGATGTGGCATCACACACTGATTTAGAGACACAGCCTTTTACAACAGCTGACTGGCTTCCAGAAGTCCCTGATGAAAAGAAAGAAAACAGTCTAAGCTGGACATTGGTGTGTGTGATCTGTATCATATGCTTAAAGTGAAAGATGGAGGAACAAAATGAATAATGATCTTCTTCCTTTTCCAGATTCTCACCTGTTGCTTTAATGCAGCGATCTTCAGTCCCTGTACAGTTAATTATGTTTAAGCAGCTGAGCCCATCACAAGAGTAACATGTCTTTCCATTGGGGACATTAGAGTTGAGATCTACATCAGGAGGAAAACAAATGTTCTTTAATTTTATTTTCTGTACAAAATCTAAAAACAACACTGCTATAGAGGCTCCATTCAATCAGTCATTGATAGAAAATCAATCTACCCAATTTTTTTCCCTGATTGAATTTCACATGGAGGTGAAATGAGTGTAGACTTTAAAGAAGATAGTCGTTTGCATATGATCATTCATTGTATATGAATACCTGGAACATCTCGGGCGTTACACAGGTCTGTGTCACAGCAGAAAGATGACGTCTTTAAAACACCGAAGTTCATGGACCAGTTTTGACAGACAACAGTACAATTTTTAATGTGCATGGTAGAAGTCATGTCACCTATAAAAAATAAATAAAGACTTCACATTATTTGTTTTACTATGCTCAGAAGTAGAAAGCAAAACAAACACATGCATCATCTCACAGCTGCAAAGCAGAAGAGAAAACTGAATTTCTCATTTAAGATAATTTTGTTGTTGATACAAACTGAATTAGAAAAGCAAGAAAACGAATGGCAAAAATTAAATAGCAGAATCATTATGTTAAATGAGTGAATCTGTAAATTCCATCTGGAAAATACAAAGCTGAAATATGAAAAAGTAACATTTACACTGTTGCAGCCCCAGTAAATGATAGCATCTCCATCCGTCAAATATAACAGTAATTTTAAATAAACAAGATTTGACTTACTGGTTTTTGTCACAGCTGTTGAACTCATGCACTGGGAAGATCCACTGGGACATGTCGACTGTTGTTGTGCACAAGAACCCGTCAACCCCGAGCACTCATAACATTTGAGAGAGCGTCCTTTCGTAATAAAATAGAGAGACAGTCACAGACATAAGTGATCTGCATTTGTACACAAACAATTTAAGCAATTTGTCTTTGTACCTGCAGTGAAAAGGATGAAAAGAAGAAAAAGTGAGATTTGCTGATCCATCTTTGATCAGGAGGTGAGTGAAATGACACACCTGTTTCACTGATCATTTTATAGCTTATTAAAATGGGAGGGTCTTTATGAGAAAATTAATTTAACAGAAATAACATTGGAATTAATAGATCTTAATCCAACAATTAAGATAATAGCTAGCTAGTTTAATCTAATCTAGTTCTTAATCTAGCTAGGTTAAAAAGACAAGGGACTTCCACACCTTTATATTAATGGCAAACCAACAAGTATTAGAGTGTGTGCTTCCCCTGCCCGCACTAGAGCTGGCAGGGCTACACACCTCTTATGTTAGACTTGTTTGGAGGAGAGAGCACATGGTCAGCACTTGAGGGCGCTGGCTGCATGCTGCATGCACTCTGCTTGCAAAACAAACAAACAAAACTAAAGGTGGTTTGTAAAACTTGTTTGCCACCCAGGTTTGTATTCTCAGGGCTTGGATTGCCGAGGCTCTGCAGTGATCTTTGTTCTGGTATTCGCATGATATAAAAACATCTGGCTTATCTCAAGGCTCTGCCTTATCTCAGCCCTTACCTGGCAGATCTGTTCCAGTACCTGGATCCGGAGGCATGCTCTTGGGCAGTTTATTACAACCAGGCAGGGGCACACAGACACTGACTCTGAAGAGCTGGACGTGTTAGTGTTGAGGCTGGAGAGGAAGTTTCGCGATTCTATCCCAGTGTCAGAGGTAAATCTCCAGCACTGCCCATCCAGTGGTAGGCTTGAAAAGTTGACCACTCCAAAATAATGGCTCTGGTAGCTATGAAGGGTTTAAAAAAAAATTGTAAAAAATAAAATAAAAGATCTTGACATTCCTCTGTCACATTCGGGCCTTTTCGGCGACTCGGTCTGAGGATCTGTCATCGAGAGGTTTCAAGGGGCTTTGTATGGAAGTTTTGCCCAGCCGCAGCCTCACAGCTCCTCTCCTAGGGCCGCTCAAGTGCGGTGTCGCCAGCCATCACACCCTCAAGACAACCGGGGGGTTGGGCCGACACTCTCAGACTCAGCCTCTGGCATGAGGACGGATCTGAGGACCATCCTCGCCGCTATGCAGGCTAAGAGCATGAGAATCTGGCGCTAGTGTGCCAGGCCTCACTTAGGCGATCTTCCCCAACCTGTTTTGGGTTGCTCTGTGCGTCACACCCTACAAGGAGTGTCTTAGAGCACTTAACCCAGGCGTTCCCCAAGAAGCTGGGCTCTGTGGTGGTAGCTATTCAAGCACCAGAGGCCAACCTCAAAAGGCTGGTTCCCTCAGTGGACTTTCTGGCCATGTGTGCACATTCCAGATGTCTCCTAATGGGTCCTGCACACAATACCCTATGAGAATTGTTTTCCAGAAAGGTCCCTCCAATCATGGGAGGCCCTGAGCAGGCTCTGGTCATGGACCAAGATGTATACTCTGCTGAGGCAAGGGGCCATATAACATGCATCCCTCTTGGTCAGAGGGTCCGGCTGTACAGTCATCTCTTCTGTGTTCCAAGTGGATGGGGTTCATGGCCCAGTGAGATATGTGTCCTTTTCAATTGCACAGTAATACAAGAGTGTGTCTAAAACCAGATCTGAGGACTGGTTTATCACCTTCTAGCTAAGATACTTATTCTCACATCTCCATCCACAAAGCTCTGTAGGTTCACCTCTCGGGGGAAGGCGTACCTGTTTCGGAGGCTCCTACTTTGGCCTAGCTCTGTCACCCCACATTTTCACCCTTTGCTGTGACATAGGACATCCCCTGACGACCAGTCACCAGGCTAGTGGTTCGACATTGAGATGTCATTCTTTCTCTCTTGAAATGTTGGGGTTGATGCTGAACTTGGAGGAGTGGGTCTCCTCTGAATCACTGTCGATGTCAGCACATGCACACCCTTTCAGTTTTTAAGAGCTTATAATGGGCCAGGCACCTACTGCTAGCACTATTATAGCACTGGGTCACAGGGCAACGACTCCCAGTGTTGGTAGGGCATTTGGGTTGCTGTACTTGCAGTGCTGTACCACAGCAGTGGTGGCCAAAACCAATGAGGGCGAGTGGTTTCTCCGAGGAGTAACCCCAGCTCTGTACTATCAAGGTCACGAGGCACACCTACGCACCTTCTAAAGTTTGGGAACCCTGGTTCTAGGACCCTCATCGGAGCTCCGTGTCCCTGTCCTCTCCCCCTCTGTGATCATGGCCAGGATTCAAGAACAATGTCATTCTACTGTGAGCACTGGACCCTTATGTCCACTAGGTCACTAGGTGGTCCCGGCAGAAGAATAGCTGGTCCATCCTAGTTCACCTAGTGACCTAGTGGACATAAGGGCTGCTAGAAATGTTAATAAACTGACTAATGTTACCATTTGTTAAATTTTACATACAGACCAATATGCTGACAATTAATTAGTCTATTACAATTGGCTAACCAGTTTTACAATTGTTTTTTAAGTCAGTATATTATATAAATATTCAACTTATTTTGTGGTTTGTGATATTAAATAAAGCACTAAAGGGTTACTTCGCCCAAAAATGAAGATACTGTCATTCTGTAATTAATTACTCACCCGGTTTGTTGTTCCAAACCTGTAATACTTTCGTTTATCTTCGGAACACAAATTAAGATATTTTTTATTAAAACTGAAAGTTTTCTGTCCCTCCATTGACAGTTATCCAACTACTACTTTCAAACCCCAGCAAATTTTTCAATTATAGTAGGATCTCAATACTTAAATATAACAGTAAATTTCAATCATATTGAACTTACTTGCTTATGTCACTGATGTTCGACTCATGCACTGAGACAATCCACTGGGACATTTTTTTACTGTTTGTCCTGCACTTTTACATGTAATAAATTCAATCTGTTCATCATATAAAGCAATCGAGTCTCTTCAGAGAGTCTTATTTTTATTGTTATGTTATGTTATTTTTATTATTACCATTTTATCTTCTTTACACTTCTTTACACCAGGACAAGCTTTATTAAATATGACCAGAGGAACAAGGTGAAAGTAGTATTTTATTTCATAGAATTTTATATAATATCACATCAGAATTCATAAGGTGGTACAGACAAAAAACAATATTCAGTACAGTGTGTCTGATTGAAGAAAGTGAAGAGCTGCTGGATTCAGTGCAGCAGGAAGTAGGAGATCAGAGAACCGCAGAGGAACAGGAAGCTCTGGCTGACACTCTGAGCACCGTTACACAGATTCCCCTCACAGCATGAGACATTCTGAACTTCAGGAATAAATTGCGCAATATCACAAATAGATTTAGATGCACAGCCTTTGTTAACCATGGATTGGCCTCCAGAAGTCTCTGATGAAAAGAAATAAAACAAAGGTTGATTAAGTCTAAGTTGGACATTAGTATATGTGATTGTGGCGAGCAGGATGGAGCCGAAAGCCGTTTGAAGGGTGCGAGTCCTGTGGTGTGAATGATAATGAGAGGAGGAGCGACACCAGTGCAGATGAGAGAAAACCAGGCCTGATTTACGTTGTGTTTTGTGTTTGTGTTTGTGTTTGTGTCTGTGTGTGTGTGTGTGGACGGCAGTCGTCTGTGAGGGGCATTTTGGGGAATGTTGTTCGCTGGTTCCCTCTTCCTTCTTCCCAGAACAACATGATCTGTATCAAATGTTTAAACCTAAGAGAGTTTAAAGGAAAACAACTTCAATCTTCGTCCTTTTCCAGATTCTCACCTGATCCAGTAACGCAGCGATCTTCAGTCCCTGAACAGCTCACTGTGTTCAAGCAGTTATTCACATCACAAGAGTAACATTTCTTTCCATTTGGGGAATTAGAGTAATCTACAGGAGGAAAACAAGTCTTTTATTTTATTTTCTGATGAAACAATACTCTCCATTCAATCAGTTCATGACAAACAAGCCACACTCTGCATTTTATTTTCTGATTGAAATTTGGAAATAAAATGATGTTGATTTTATAGAAGATTTGCACACGATTATTGAATTAAAATACCTGGAGCATCTTGGGCGTTACACAGATCTGTGTTACAGCAGGAAAAAGTCGCCTTTTCAGTGCCAACATTTAAGGACCCACTTTGACAGGCAGGAACACAATCTTTAAACTTCATTTTAGAAGTAATGCCATCTAAAACATGAATGATACAGGGACATTATTTTTCTGGAAAATGTATTATGAATGTCAACATTTAGAATTTGTCTAATTAATTTTTTTTAATAACAAAAAGAAAGCAACTTAAAAATCAAATATATGTAAACTCTGTATAAAATAATCCATAAGAAAAAACTGTCAATTCTGTCACACCTCCAGTAATTTAGCAGCATCTTCAATATTAAAATACAACTGTAAAATACAATCATATTGAACTTACCAGCTTGTGCCACTAATGTTAAACTCATGCACTGAGAAAATCCACTGGGACATGTTTTTACTGGACATGAACCCGTCGGATACTAGCAATCATAACAGCTGAGAGAGTGTCCTTTAGTAATAAAACAGAGAAAGAAAGAATTATCTGTATTTGTACCAGTAACATCACACACACTGTTTGTCTTTGTACCTGCAGTGAAAAGAATGAACGGAAGAAAAAACGAGATTGGCAGATCCATCTTTGACCAGGAAAGTGAAATAATATCTGTTTCACTGATCATTTTATAGCTCATCAAGAGGGGAGGATCTTCATGAGAAACTGAAAGTTTGTCACATGCAGACATTTCTTGATAAATAATCTTATAGCTTACACAGTTTACTAGCCCGTTAAAGATGACCGAAGATTTAATAGGAAATTACAAGGAATGTGTAGGTCTGCTTAAGCCAGCTGTCATTTTTATTTACCCAGACAAAAAAGACACAAAAAAACGTACTTTCTTTCTTCTTCTGTATGTAACCGTACGTTGCAACTGTAAGTTGACCATTTTTACTATAGTAAACTTATTTTGCAACTCCTTTTGATTGGTATGTAATTCATAAAGAATCTCCCCCATAGTTGGTGCAGTTTTAATATTTACCACTAGAGAGCGTTTTAAACTGCTGCATATCAAATGAGTCGATTATACTAAACTATACGAAACCTGCTGAAATTGCTTGCACGAGGATTGGCATGAGGTTTCAGAAATTATTCAGTTTCGTAAAGTTTGCTCATTTCAATGTTTATTTTAATTTAGTAAGAATGTTATTAATCGCTCAGGTTGCCAATTCATCCTGTCACTGAGGGAGAAAACCAGTCAGTGCAACTCAGATTAGTTGTTTATTTGAATGATGATTCTGCTTATGATCCACATTTGAATGGCGAATCAGATCCTGATCTATCATTCAAAAGAATTATCGTGATCCTGCACGAATCCACTGAACTACAGCGAAGCTGAGATCTCGCACAAACACACTACCCGGATAGAAAACACAAAAAGTTCTTTACACACTTGGACATTTGAGTATCACACACACACACACACAGGATCCTGAACATTATTTTATCTATCTGTTCTTTACTTGATTATTCAAACCCACATACAACTTGACTCAATATCAAACAATTTTTTCCTCTTGGTTTATGGTTTTGAGTGGGAACCAGATAGTTGTGGATTTATGTAGATTGTTGAAATTGTTTATTCAAAGTGTGTATATTTAATAAAATTGTCAGCTGTTAATTGATTAAATATAAGTTGGCCCAAACGTCTGTCTTTAAATCCTCTTATAGCCAAACCTTGTCTTGTTTAGGGTTACTGGGATGCTGGAGCCTAATAGCAAACAATACAAACAAAGTAAAGAACAAAAATGTGGGCTGACATAAAATCTCATATCAATTGGGGATTGATTCTTGTTCCTTGTGTGTTTGCTTTTTTCTTGTGTTGTATAATTATTTACTGATTTATTTATGTTGTTTATATAGTCATATTAGATTGTGGTGGAATAACGACAAAAATCCTCAAGTATACAGTAAGAACAAAACACCATAAAATAAACAACGAAAACAAATGTGGCACAGCAGCCAAATTTGTGGATCTGCACATTTATATTTGTTACTTAAAAAAAAAAAAAATATATATATATATATATAGACACACACAAACACACAGAAAACAGTCTATGCTGCAGATAAATACTTTAGAAAGTGAGAGAAATGAGAGAAACTCATACGAAAATAATAACAAAAAAAGTGCTAAATAATTGAAGGAATGTAGAGGTAAAAAAACAACAAATTTTAAACAAGACTAAAGCAGTGGTAAAAGAAGTTAAGGAAATAAGGGGAAATGGAAGGCAAATATGTACACAAATAATGTGCATAATTGTATGTGTTTAAGAGTAGCACATTATATCATTTTTGTTGATTAAAAGGGAAGTATTTGTATGCCAAAACTGGATTTGCATGTCAAACATGACATGTGATCTCTTTAAGTAAGTTTAATTTATGTTATACGTGCATCGTCTGTGAATGTGTTGGCAGTAGCAAGTATAAATTAAAAACACAATGAAAAGTGAGAAGACAGTTTGCAGTAATAAGATGACTAATTGACTAAAGATGATTACCGTATTTTCCCGCATATATCCCGCGGATTATACCAGATTTTACAAACCCCGCAGGGGGGGTGCGGGATATATAAGGGTGCGGATTATATCACCAATTTTTTACACGTAATAATATTTCAATATAAAATTTTTGCGGTATTTTCTTTCTGTTTTTCTGTCTTGCACGGGTTGTCTGCCTCTGTACTGTCAGTCTTACAGCTGGCGCTGATAGGCTGTCTGACCTGTCAATCATAGAAGACGTGATTGGCTGTCTATCTCTCTGATAGCTGGCGCTGATAGGCTTTCTGACCTGTCAATCATGCAAGATGTCATTGGCTGTGCTGCCATGATAGCGTGCTATTCTCATCCGATCAACATGCTTCCAGGGGGAGAAGCATTTATTTTTCTTCTGATTTTGACTTGTGTTTGTTTTCTTACTGTTTGAATTTCGCGCACAAGCACTGTGTACCGAGCCTGAACAGTTATGGATAATTGACATCATGCGAGCAACATTCGAAATTCGAATCGTGAACTTGCACAAAAAAAAAAAATTCATCATGGGTGCGGGATATCTGAGGGTGCGGATTATACCAACGATTTTTTACACAAACCCCCAAAACCCGCGGGATATATGAGGGTGCGGATTATCTGCGTCTGCGGATTATATGCGGGAAAATACGGTAATTCTGCAAATAATTTAAAAAATAATTCTTACAAACCCAATCAAATTGTTCTGTCCAATTCAAACTTTCATCAGTAAAAAATTACAAGTTGTATTACTTGTAAAGAGTACAAATTGATACTTGATGCATCTCAACAGACTAACTGCCATCTTACATAAATCCTTAATTACTTTTTTCTTTTTTGTTCATAATGATGAAGCATATTTTCAATTTTAGTTTATTAAAATACCTTTTCAGTTCCTCAAATCTTGACACAAAAGAACAGCAGAGCAACAATCAAGTTTTATTCCGTAAAGTATAGCAATACATCAGAATGTGTTTCATATAGAAGAAATGTGTGTGTATCTTCAATGTCTGGTTGTGTGTTAGATTGTCATTGTGTCCAAGACAATATTAACAAAGAAAGACAAAATGTGAAGCCCAAGAAATAAGAAATCATTAACAGGTATCAACTGAACATTGCCCAAACTATTATAAGATGTTATAAGAGGCAAAAGATTAGTTTTAGATTAATTCTCATAAACAGATCATTCATAATCAAAAATTAGTAATTTAAGTTGCAAAGCGTTGCAAAATTGCTTTTTTTTTTCTTTCATATTGTTACTTCTTTTTTTTTTTCTTCGAACATTAAATTTAAGATAATATTTAGATTGATTTAACACACTGGTTCGAATTGTAATCTTATGAAGAATGGTCAATGTGAGGTTTGAAAGTTTGGAATCCAGCCATAAAACCAAATGTTTCATTTGATCTACTTTATGCAAGAATGTGACATTACATATTATAGTTACATTGTTAGATGAGATTCCCTATTAATCAACAAGCAAGATATGATGTGCTTCTCTTAAACATGCAAAAATGATGCAGTTATTTGTGTACCGATGAACAAATTTGACTTTCAAATTCCTAATTTCCTCAACTTCTTAATGAGCTGCTTTTTCTAGTTGCTTCCAAATGCAAATGCTTTTTACACGTTTGATTCAAATTTTTTTGCATCTATTTTTGTTTATCTTGATTATATTTTAAAGACAGTAAAATCAATTATCAAAGTTCATATACAAATGTAAGTCCCACTTAAGGGGTTTAAAAAATCAATCAAATTAAACTTCTTGCGTTTAATATGAACTTAATCTATGATGCAGTTGAAATCAATTACATATAAAATGCGTTTAGTTAGTCGAAAACATTGCATTTAATTCTCACTAAAGTGTGTTCTTTTAAATTAAATATTTGTGTATATATAAGTAGCATACTGAAGTGCTGTTCCCTTTCAAGGGAACTCGCGCTGCATCGAACGCTTGGGGAATCCTTGGATGCTGTCCGCGCGAAGCACAATATGTAAACTTCCGGCGCGCGCGCGCGTGTGTGAGTGACAGACGCAGATCGGTGACGTCACGAACCAGTTGATAAAAGAGCGCCGGAACCCAGAAGCGGCAGCTTTGTTTGTCTTCGCAAGCACAGTGTGAGAGTGTGTTGAGTGTGCTGGTTATTTTGAGAGAGAAAAACCCAGATCTAGTTTAAAAATCAGGGATCTCCCGTGTATATATATATACGGGAGATCCCTGATATATATATATATATATATATATATATATATATGTTAATGGCGAACCAGACATTTAAACAGTGCGCATCTCCTTGCCCTCGTTTCCTCTCGGGGGGAGATGAGCACTTGTTATGTGTAATGTGTCTGGGAGCGGAGCATGCTAGGTCAGTGCTCGAGGGCGGTTACTTCCGACCAAGCTGAAACACCGGCACTGCAATTGTCTAGCTCTGAGGAGTTAGACGTTGCTAGTGTCAACGCGGAGAGTGAGGATTCGCCAACCTCCTCCCCAGCTTATGAGGAATTGCTCGAGGTGGTAACTCGCGCTGTGGCCACGTTAAATATTGAGTGGCCAGCGGAAAGCACTGTCGTTCGTCCAAAAAGAAGCAAGTTGGATGAACGATTTCTGCCAGGGCGGGTCCCTCCCCCTCGCCGGGACCTGCCTTTTTTCCCGGATCTGCACACTGAGGTGTCTAGATCCTGGAAGAGGCCAGCCACCTCCAGAGTGTTTACGCCACAAAACAATATGTATGCCACTCTGGTTGGTGCACGAGAGTATGGTTATGGCGCGATGCCGAAGGTGGAGGAGGCGCTTGCGAGCCACCTCTCTCCGCTCTCGGTGTCATCGCTTAAAGTCCCGGCGCTGCCCACTAAATCTATGTGAGTTACATCAGCTCATGTGGGCAGAGCATCTTCTGCAGCTAGCCAGGCAGCGGCGTGTCTTCACACCACCGCCCTGCTTCAGGCTTACCAAGCAGAATTGTTGGGGGACCTCGATGAGGGCGGAGGCATTGGTCCACAGGCTGTGGCTGAGCTACGTAAAGCCACAGATCTGTCCCTCCGGGCCACCAGGGAGACGGCCTCCTCTATTGGTCGTTCCATGGCAGCCTGTGTGGCCACGGAGAGGCACCTGTGGTTGAATCTTACGTCTCTGAAAGACAAGGAGAAAAATTTTATGTTGGACGCCCCTCTGTCGCCTTCTCGAGGTGGTAACTCGCGCTGTGGCCACGTTAAATATTGAGTGGCCAGCGGAAAGCACTGTCGTTCGTCCAAAAAGAAGCAAGTTGGATACGGGAGATCCAAAGCAGCAGGTGGCGTTCAATTTACTCTTGCCTCGCCACCCTCAACCTGGGGCTGTGAGCCAGCCACAGCCCCAGGCCTCCTCATATGTGCAGCGGGCCGCTCAAAGGCAGAGCGTCTCAACCTGCCAACCTCCCCAGAAAACCGGAGGGTCGGGCAGGCGCTCCCAGCCTCAGCCCTCGGGCAGGAGGACGGATCTGAGGACCGTCATCCTCGCCAAGGAGGCTACCTCGAAGAGGTCCTGACGCCAGTTGCGTCGGGCCTCTTGGAGGCGACCCTCCTCAGTTGCCGCCCGTTACACCGGTTGCACTGAGGAGGTCGCCCCCTCCAAGGAGGGTCCTAGAGCATTCACTCCAGGCGTTCCCCAGAAAACCGGGCCCTGGCGGGTGTGCTACACAGACACCAGAGGCCAGCCTCGAGAGGCTGGTTCCCCTAGTAGAATTTCTGCCGGCATGGACATGTCTTCCAGAGGTTTCTCAGTGGGTCCTGCGAATTATAAAGAAAGGGTATCCGATCCAGTTCGGGTCTCGCCCGCCCAGGTTCAATGGGGTTCTACCCACGGTGGTGGACCCCGAGCAGGCTCTGGTAATGGAGCAGGAGGTAGATTCTCTACTGAGGAAAGGGGCCATAGAACATGTACCCCTCTCAAACAGGGAGTCAGGCTTTTACAGCCGTTACTTCCTCGTTCCAAAGAAGGATGGAGGACTGCGGCCCATCCTGGATTTGCGCCTTCTGAATCGCTCGGTCATGAAGCTAAAATTCAAGATGCTGACTTTGAAACAAATATTGGCACAGATCAGGTCCGAGGACTGGTTCGTCACTATCGATCTGAAGGACGCATATTTTCATATTTCCATCCTTCCACAGCACAGGAAGTACCTCAGGTTCGCCTTTGGGGGGAAGGCGTACCAATATCAAGTACTTCCATTCGGCCTGGCTTTATCACCCCGCACTTTCACGAAATGCATGGACGCAGCGCTAACCCTGTTGCGCCTCCAAGGCATAAGAGTTTTGAATTACATCGACGACTGGCTGATTCTTGCCCAGTCGCCGCAGTTGGCGGTTCAGCATCGAGATGTTGTTCTCGCACACATGAGAGTGCTGGGGTTGAGGTTGAACGCAAAGAAGAGTGTGCTTTCTCCTCTTCAGAGAACCACCTTCCTAGGCGTGATATGGGACTCGATTTCAATGACGGCGTGGCTATCCCCCGCCCGCATCGATTCGATTCTGTCAACCGTGAAGAAAGTCAAATTAGGCCAGTCCATCACTGTAAAACACTTTCAACGAGTGCTGGGCCTCATGGCAGCAGCTTCCAGTGTCATCCCGTTCGGGCTGCTACACATGAGGCCATTACAGTGGTGGCTCAGAACCAGAGGGTTTTCCCCGAGGGGCAACCCTTTCCGCACTATCAAGGTCACGCGGCGATGCCTACGTGCCTTGGATATGTGGAAGAAACCCTGGTTTCTGTCTCAAGGACCTGCGTTGGGAGCGCCTTGTCGACGCGTCATGCTATCGACGGATGCTTCCCTCTCAGGTTGGGGAGAGGTCCTGAGGGATCGCTCTGCCCAGGGTCTGTGGCACAAACACCAGTTGTCCTGGCACATAAACCTGCAGAGATGATGGCTGTTTGGAGGGCGCTTCAAGCGTTCCTCCCGGACCTCAGGGGCCATTATGTGGTTGTTCAGACCGACAGCACCACTGTGGTCTCCTATATAAATCGTCAGGGGGGTCTACATTCGCGACCACTATACAAACTGGCGCGGCAGATCCTCCTCTGGTCCCAAGGGAGACTGCTCCATCTACGGGCAGTTCATATCCCTGGGACCCAGAATGTGGGAGCAGACTTCCTGTCGAGACAGGGGCCGAGGCCCGGGGAATGGAGGCTCCACCCAGAGGTGGTGGAGCAGATTTGGTTCAGATTCAGCCGGGCACAAGTAGATCTGTTCGCGTCCGAGGAATCAACGAATTGCCCTCTGTGGTATTCACTCCTGCATCCAGCCCCGCTCGGGCTGGATGCCATGGTCCAGACATGGCCGAGGCTATGTCTGTACGCATTTCCCCCGATTGCTCTGCTCCCGGGAGTTCTGGAGAGAGTTCGCTGGGACAAGGTCCGTCTCACACTGGTTGCTCCACGTTGGCCGGGCAGAGTGTGGTTTGCGGATCTTGTTTCCCTGCTGGACGGGGTCCCCTGGGAGATCCCAGTTCGAGTGGACCTCCTGTCTCAGGCAGCGGGCTCGATTCTTCACCCCTGCCCAGAACTTTGGAAACTGTGGGCTTGGCCTCTGAGGGGGCCCAGCTCATAGATTCTGGTCTCTCGACCGAGGTTGTTGAGACCATCCTCCACTCCAGAGCTCCCTCCACGAGGAAGCTGTACGCCCTGAAGTGGAGACTTTTCACTTCTTGGTGTAGCGAGAAGCAGGTGAACCCAGTTACCTGTCACATTGGCAAAGTGCTAGAGTTCCTGCAAGATAGATTCGCTGCAGGGTTGTCCCCGTCCACCCTGAAGGTTTACGTGGCTGCCATTGCGGCTTACCACGTACCTCTGGGTGGCGTGTCTATTGGCAGGGACCCCCTCGTCACACGCTTCCTCCGTGGTACCATTAGGCTGAGGCCTGCAGTCCAGACCAAGGTTCCTGCCTGGGACCTATCCCTGGTACTCCAGGGGTTGTCCCAGGCACCCTTTGAACCTTTGGATGAGGTTCCCCTAAAGTTCCTCACTTTAAAAACCTTATTCTTGTTAGCTATAACATTGCTAAAGAAATATTGGGGATCTACAGGCGCTTTCTGTAGCTCCCTCTTGCCTTGAGTTTGCGCCTGGGATGGTGAAAGCCTTCCTCCATCCCAGGCCAGGCTATGTGCCCAAAGTGCCCACTCATGTGGCCAGGTCTATAGTACTGCAGGCCTTCTGTCCTCCCCCCTTCGGTGACCAGGACCAGGAATTTAAAAACAAGGTGTTACCAGCTTGACCTCAACTCCGCTCCGGGAACACGGGTCCTCTCGTAGTGAGCTACGAGACACTCGTCGGCCTTCGTCACTGAGGTGGCGTTGGTATATCGTTCCCCAAGCGTTCGACGCAGCGCGAGTTCCCTTGAAAGGGAACGTCTCAGGTTACGTTTGTAACCATAGTTCCCTGAAGAGGGAACGAGACGCTGCGTCTTTGGCCTCAGCTCCTCGCGCCTTCCGGGCTTGCTTCAGACAAACTCTAAGCTGCCGCTTCCGGGTTCCGGCGCTCTTTTATCAACTGGTTTGTGACGTCACCGATCTGCGTCTGTCACTCACACACGCGTGCCGGAAGTTTACATATTGTGCTTCGCGCGTACAGCATCCAAGGATTCCCCAAGCGTTCGACGCAGCGTCTCGTTCCCTCTTCAGGGAACTATGGTTACATACGTAACCTGAGACGTTTTTCCACAAGGCTGTACTAACCAGTTTTTATTAAAGTCAAGAGATTCAGAAGAGGGTCTGTATATATTTGCAATAATTCAATGTTCATCTTTATGAAAGGTTATTTTAACAAAAAGACCTTCAAAAAACCTTCATTCAGTTGATGGCATTATTAGATTTGATATCAGATTACACATAAACTGTACAGTGACACGGTCACTAGAACGTCTATCCACTCTATACAATACCTGTTCAAGTTCAGTTTCCTCACCACAGATTTTACTACTCAGACATATCTCTGATAAAATGATAATATTCCGATTATGTTGAGCTGCACAGACACATGGTAGACAGAAAGACTGTATTCACCTGCACTGAGAGAAACTGATATGAAAATAGTAATAAATATGAACAGTGAAAATGATTAATTTTTTTTTTAAATAATTCTAGAGGTGAAAGCAGTGATAAAATAAGTTAAGGAAATAAAAAAAAATCTAAGGCAAATATGAATAATGGCAGAAGAATAATATGCATATATGTTTGCATGTTTAAGATAAGTTTATCATATGTTAATTGAAAGGGAAGTATAATTAAAAGAAAACTGTTGATTTGGGTGTGATGGATGTTGAGCACAAGGAGGAAAAGCTCATACTATAAGATAGTTTTCACCTGCACTCACAGCATCCATATTTATCACATTTGCCCTCTTCACCTGTAGAGACACAAACATTAAAAAATAATAATTTAGGTAATTTAACAGGATTTATTTTATTCATTTATTAGATTTTGGTGCACATTCCGCTGGATTTTGTGACATTTCTGTTTGCAAGTGTTGTTTCTTGTTTCAATTAAAACTCTGACACAGTAATTATTCTTTTTTTGTTTTTACTGTACATGTTCTCTGCATGATAAAATATATAATCATGTATTTTTTACAGAACTGAGCAACAACTACAAAGAGAAGTACAGGAAACTGCCATAGCACTGAATACTCAGATTATATTAGGAGGAATGTGCTGATTGTTTCTTTTCATAATGAGTTTGTTCAATTCTGTGGTTGCTTTTTATGCTTTTTATCTATGTCAGTTGAATCAAAATACAATTTTCCTAAAGCTCATTGTTGTATTTCACTCTATCTGCCCTTTCATTTATGTTGTACTGTAAGACACAGAGCTGGAAAATAATTCCTAATTTCCAGTAAAAGGTTTTCATAAAAATGTTATCTGATTTCACTAGTGTTTGACTAGGCAGGAAAGTAGTTGTGTGTCATTTGAGACCAAAATTTGTGCGATTCTGGCAAGAGAGAATGTTTTTGACTAAAATATTTGATTTTGATGTGAAAGTTTGAGGCTTCTGGGTATGTAGTTCTAAGAAAATGTCATAGAAAAACTGTAATATCACATTTTTTGGATCATTACACTGTAAAATAATGTACAGAGACATGTACATTTCCTGTTTAGTTTACAAATATTTCCTTCAACCATAAAAGTGCTGTAATTCAAATTACGTGTAAAATACCTGTGAAAAGTATTATAGGTTTATCATAGTTATCATAGTTTCTTTATCATGAGGATTTTTTTAACCTTTATTTTAAGCTATAAATAAATAAATTAGAAAAGAGAGTCACTACAGAGAATCAAAGGATCTAGTTTACAGTTTCTTTCACTTTGCAGAAGGATATTATTTTTACTGAGTAAGAAAATAAAAATGTTAATCTTGCAAGTCTCTATGGGGACATGTCTTTTTAAAGACTGAATGTCTTAAATGTGAATATGAGAAGTTATGGATTACAATCATATTGTTTATGAGCATTTCAAACGTTTATTTGGTTTTATTAGTTTTCATGATTTGTCGATGTTTCCAAATGAAAAACACGTTTCACTTACACAATCTCAAAGTATTTCCTTTCCTGTGAATGAATGAAATGTTTGTGTTTTGAGTTTTCCAATATTTGGCTATAAAACCAATATTTTTTTCTTCTCATAATGAAGATGGACAATTTTTGTTTGAAATTTGTTTATTAAAATTGTTTATTAAGAACAGCAGAGCAACAATCAAGCTTTATTCAGTAAAGTATAGCGATGCATCAGAATGAGTTTCATATTCAGTGGTTTTTTCTGCAGAATCTGAAGTGCAGAATCTGGATTCACTGAAACAGGAAGTAGAAGAGCAGAGGAGAGACGAGCAGGAGGAAGCTTCCCTTATACACTCCATCTGATCAAGACAATAGAGAAATTAGTATTAACTATACTTTTACTAAAAGTTAAGAACTCCATCACAATTAATAAAAACAATAAAAGCTCAGAAAAGCACCTGACTAATTCATCAGCTTTTCATGTTCTGTTTTACAATATTTTTGACCACTATTGAAATTTGATACTGTGATCCTTATGAACAATCACTTGTTTGAATTATTATTATAATAGTTGTGGGAAAAGGAAACTGTTTGTTGAATACATGTAAATATAAATGAACACATCAGTCAAATAAATATCAAGACCTGCTGCATTACAAAGATCAGTTTTACAGCAGTAGACAGACGATTTAAATCCACCTAGCTGATTACTTCCTTGCACACATTCTGTTGCACATCCTTTAAACACAACCACCTTAGGGGAACCTGCAAAAAAAAAAAAGAAAGAAAGAAAAAAAAACATTTAACAGGGTAAAGATGCAGTTCCAAAAAAAATCATGTTCCTCCTGCTTTAGAAAAATAATTGCAGTTATGTAACGAGATTCTCATTTATACTTCTATTTCGTATTATAACTTTCATTAAACTACGAGTAAATTTACACTTCATACTGGACTTACCTGATGGATCTTCTTTTCGACCGTTTGCACATTGAGAATATCTATGTTGACAGATATCCACTTCTGCATCACAGGAACCCGAATCAGATAGGCACGAGTAACACTTGAGAGAATATCCTTAAAGAAAGAGAGAGATATTGAGTTACTACTCTATTTGTAACAAATAATACATTCAATACTTGCTGTTTTTTGTACCTCCAGTGAGTAAAAAGAAAAGAAGAACAACAGAGACTCGCAGATCCATCATGTATCAGGAACAGAATGAAATAAGAAAGTTTCTGTCTCTTTTATACCTGTTCAGAAAGGGGAGGTTTTAATGAGGAAACTTTATAACACAAACGTCACACTGTCATTTTGAAGAAAATTTTGAATATGTAGAATGTCAGTAACCAAATATTTGATGAACCTCATTGACTTCTTTAGTATTTTTCCCCTCATACTATTGAAATCAATGTATGATCTAGCTATTAACTATTTGGTGCACAAACATTAGCGCATTTCTTCATTATAAGTGAAATGTTAATTATCGTTGATTAATTTCTCAAGTTATATTTAGTTATGTAACACACTATCTTTTCAATTGAATTGAAATAGATCAAAGTTCAACAAGGAGAAAAGCTTACACATAATTGTAAAAAAAATTATAATACCATATATTTTACCATTGAGATGACCAATCAAACATAATTCACCCCTAAATGAAAAAATAGATAAATAAATACATTTATGTAAACTACTGTGAAAACGTCTTAAGGGGAACGTTAGTATCCCCCCCCCCCCCCCCCCCCTTCCACCCAAAAAAGTTTTAAGCCAGTTATTTCTATCTTTTGCTGTATAATGTATCAGGAGGAAATATCAGTTTATATTTCCAAACATTCATTTTGCCATTAATTGTAATAATCGAGTGAACGTTTTGTTTGCACAAGTACTCTGACAACACCCGGTGCTGCACATGATCTCACCATCATCGAGTCTGTCTGGGATTATATGAAGAAAGATTAGATTTGGAAACATCTCCAAGATGCTTGAATAAACCTTTCCGCAAAGTTTCAGTGCTGGGAAAGTTTTAGACACTTGTCTAAAATGCTGTAAAGTGGGGATGCTTTCAACAATGGCATTTAATTGAAAAAAAGATTGAAAAAAATCAAATCAATATGTGGTGTTGTCACCAGAGAGAGCCTCACCAGAATACTAATCACCTTGGACTACAATTCCTACTGACACTTGCGCCTGAGACTGATTGCGAGCACACTGCAGCTTGTCACACACTCTATATAAACACACCACCTTGCAAAGTCTGCTGTTGTGATCATTTCTGAGCGTTTAGCGTTTAGTCCCCTGACTCTGATTCTGACCTTGGATAATGGTGGGCAGAGCGAGGCTTCATGAAACAGTTGAAGCAAATGTGTTGAGGCTTCGACACTATACCGACACCCGTCTCCACGGTCACACCTAGTGGTCAATTGCATTTGAAAAAACTTTTGACAAACCATTTAAAACAATAAAAAAAGTTGTGTTTTTGTTCATTTTTTTATTGAGAAATATTAATTGCTCTGCTGTGGAAAGGCTTAGTCTACCTCTTTTTTTTTTTTACAGATAATTTCTCCAGCCTTTGAAAAAATTGACACTTTTTTGCAGGCATGCACATATAATTTTTTTGCAAGGACATACAAATTAGTGAAAATTACAGCTCTCCTCAAAAATGCGTCTGTGAGGTATTTTTTCACTTTCTTCTGTGGCATCAGCTGTGATCACTGTGTAAATATGATCAGCATCATATTTTTGTTTATCTTGACATATTTTCTTGTTGCTGAAGAAAGTTCTTCACCACTCCATGACCAGAGCCTGCTGGGGGCCTACCAGAGACTGTAGGACCCCCGAAAACCGGGGTGGAGAAACCCCGAAATGGATGGCATACCCGCAGGTTACCGTGCGCAGGACCCACTGAGAGATGCCCGGCAGACGCGACCACGTGGCCTGGGACTCTACTAAGGTAAGCAGCCTCTCGAGGCTGGTCTCTGGTATTGTGAACTTTTCCACCACTGGGCCAGAGCTTCCTGAAACTTGGGTGGAATGCTCTAGGACCCTCCTTGGAGGGGGTAGTTCTATACACCACCTTGTTGGGGCTTGGTGCTTCTGGCGTCAGGACCACTTAGTCTTAGCCTTCGTTGCGTTAAGGACGGCCCTCAAATAATATATACTCATTGGTTGCACAGATCTTCACGTGACTGACGTCAGGGTATTTCCCCAAGCGCTTCGACGCAGCTCGAGTTCCCTGAAAGGGAACCATTTTTCTCTCTTTGATGGATTTGAGGAAAGATTTGCCAGTGATTAAACTTGCTTTAACATATTTTATGAAGTTTTATAAAGTTATGAAGTATTACAAAAAAATTTATATCAAAAATTGCTATTCTTTGTATGTCACAAGTGATATGATTTTTGTATGATATGATCTTTGCCTAAAATCATTCAACACTTTCAGACACTTCAGAGTATGGAAGTTGTGATTATATGCAAGAAGAAGCAATACATTGACTTGATTTGATTGAGAAAGTTGTGAATTTATTTAAAGATGGGAAATTCAAAGCAGGAGCGAAGCCCAGAACTGTTGATACAATTGAATTAGTTGGTTTAGAGCACAGGAGGAAAAGCTCATGCTGCAGTAAAAGACTGTATTCACCTGCACTCACAGCGTCCTCTTGTGGTCTTGAGTCACACTGACGGATTGATCACATTTACCCTCACCAGTAGAGACACAAACATATTATTTTATTTTTTAAAGTAATATTACAGGATTTATTTTATTTATTCTTTTTTTTTACAAGCAACTGAGAAACAGTTCTTAATATTAATATGAAGTGACACGGCATCTTCTGTTTTAGTGCACAAATCAAGCATCATGTGGTTTTTCAGAACTGAGAAACAACTGCCTAAGAGAGACACAAGAAACTTCTATAGTACGGAATACTGTAATTAAATTAGGAGGAATGTGCAGATTTGTTTTTATTCATTTTTTTGATTTGCACTGTAATTTACAGTGTACTGTTTCGTAATGCATGCCGAGTTTATGTTCAATTCTTTGGTATTTTAGCTTTTATTCTTTGTATCTATAGGTTAGTGTAATGTGTAGTGTAGTCTAATTCCCAGTAAAAGGTTTTTATAACAAAGTTATTGTCAAAGAACTGTCAGTCTTGTCTCCGTGTTTATCTTGATTACTTCATAGTCCTGCATGTTCTCATCTATTGTCATCATTCACCTGTCATGTCTTCAGTCATCTCGTTTGTCTCATCATCGAATCTCCCTCTGTGTAAATCGACCCTGTGTTTTCCCTCAGTCTGTGTCTGTTCTGATCAGTGTAAGTGTTGTGTACTAAAGGAAACCTTCTTTATCTTCGTCGTGCACCAACCCATGACAGTTATGAACTGATCTCACTTGTGTTTAACTAGGCAGGAAAGTAGTCTGTGTTTTTGTTTTGTGTCGTCTGAGACCAAAAGAGAATATGTTTTTGGAAAAAAAAATGTGATTGTGATGTACAAGTTGGTAGAATGTAGGTCTAATAAATTGTAGAAAAACTGTAATATCACCTTTTTGGATCATTACAGGGCCCAAGAGAGAGTGTTGAATGTTCTGTTTCCTGGCAAATACAGGCGACAGAATATTCGACATTTCACTGGAAACCATTGCCCCTGAATCACTGGTGGTGCTGGGATGTTACAGTGGTTTCGTAAGGGTACTGGAAAGGGGCTGATTGAGGTATTTTTTTTACCGTTTTGTGGCATGTCCTGTGGTAAGTGTTGTGTCAATTAAAAGTATTTTGTCAGAATATTAAGAATCTGCCATGTGTCACTGTACAGATGAAAACACAGACAAAAGCTCCTTCAACGGCTGATGATGTGAATGAGTTGCTGAAGAGTGGTGAAAATGAGGAGTGAATAATGGTAAGGGAACAGTTTTAGTGAACGGGTGTTTATTTCAACATACACTTAAAATCAAAAGGTGAATGTGTTATTATTATTATCATTATTATTTAATGGACCAGTTGTATTTTGTTTATTTTGTAAGTCTAATAATAAATACTGTAAACATATTTTTTCATTGATGTTAGTTAATTTAGGACTTTATTAAAGCATTACCTTTTCTTCTGATTTTATCTCTGTTTTTTGTTGTTAATATTATCTTCTTATTAGATCATTACTCATCATATCCTCAGTAAATTCTGCAGGTGTTATGATAATACAACTTTAATTTTACTGAACTGAGGAATCGCTCAGATCGTTCTTTCAAGTTTTTCTGATTCGATCTGGCTCAAGGGAGGAATTAGAGATGTTACCGCCGTCTAAAACATTACCTGGAGAATGTTTGTCACGCGTGTGTGTGTGATTTCTCAGGATCCGTATTTCTGTTATATCTGTCAGGTTATGTTTTCATGATTTGTAGATGCACGTGTTTCCAAATGACAAAAAAAAAAATTAATTTACACAATCTCAAAGTATTTCATTTTTTCAGTGAAAGAAATGTTTTGATTCTTCTAAATATTTGGCTATAAAAACAATAGATTTTCTTATAATGATGATGGACAACATTTGTTTTATACTTGTTTATTAAATTTGTTCCTCAAATCATCAATATCAGAACAGTAGAGCTACAATCAAGCTTTATTCAGTAAAGTATAGCGATGCATCAGAATGTGTTTCATATTCAGTGGTTTTTGCTGCAGAATCTGGATTCACTGAAACAGGAAGTAGAAGAGCAGAGGAGAGACGAGCAGGAGGAAGCTTCCCTTATACACTCCATCTGATCAAGAACAAAGAAACGAGTATTAATCATACTTACTAATAGTTAATATTCCATCATTCCATCACAATTAATAAAAACAATTCTAATTCTAGCACTTGACTAATTCATCAGCTTCTCCTTTTCATGTTGCTGTTTTAGACCTTGCTCATATTTTTGACCTCACTTCAAATTTGATATTGTGTTCCTTATAAACAATAATATTATAATTGTTGTGGAAAAAGGAAACTGTTAGTTGAAAACATGTAAATGAACACATCAGTCAAATAAAGATCAATACCTGCTGCATTACAAAGGTCAGTGTTACAGCAGTAGGTGGACACTGTCCCTACAATTGTCTGAACGGTCCCTTGTGTACATGTAGGTAAACATGATTTAGTCACAGACACAGAGGAAACTGCAAAAAATGACAAACAACCATATAATAGCATTTAAAAAAAAACAATTAAAAAAATCATATTCCTCTTACAACAGATAAATAATTGCAATTATATAATGAGATTATCATTTATACTTCTACTTTATTATCACTTTCATTAAACTACGACAGTAATTTACACTTCATACCTATTGATAGTTCTGTTCTAATAGTTCCACAGTAGGTAGATAGAGCTGAACAGTTCTCCACTTTCGCATCACAGGAACCCGTCAAATTAGGAGTGCACGTGTAACACTGGAGAGAATATCCTTAAAGAAAGAGAGAGACATTGAGTTACTACTCTGTGTAACAAAACATACATTCAATAATTGCTGTTTTTTGTACCTCCAGTGAGAAAAAAGAAAAGAAGAACAACTGAGACTCTCAGATCCATCATGTATCAGGAACAAAATGAAATAAGAAAGTTTCTGTTTCTTTTATATCTGTTCAGAAAGGGGCAGGGCGGGGGTGGGGGGGGGGGGGGGGGGGGAGAAGTGTTTGATTTCACCGTACCGTAAGTATTCAGACCTTTCAGGACCTTTCAAGTCCATTAAAGAATTCATCACTGGTGGAAACCTGAAGTATAAATAAGTTAAAATGTCATCATAAAGGGCCTGAATACTTATATCAATGTGTTTTTTTATAAATGTGCAAAAAAGTGCGCAGTCATTGTGGTTCAAGTGTACTCTGGAGAAAAGAAATGACAATACAATGACAACATCATTAACAGTGAAGCGCTCTGAATACTTTATGAATGCACAATATAAAAGTTCTCTCATCTTTCCTCGCAACACATGCATGACTCTCGATGTTAATGCTGTGTTTAGCAGACAGAGTACCCAGATGTGGTTCGTTCAGCACAGAGCTTCATCTCTGTGCCAACACAGACTCTCATCAGAGTCCTGATTGAGAAAAATGCAGCCATGGATCAGGACATGGCCAGGTGCTCACACCAATGTTATTAAAGCTTTCTTTTGCAGACACTGTCATCTACACAGTAAAACCTCTACACAATCAAACTTGACATTATAAAGTTTAACAACTCAGTAAAAAAAATTTTTTTTATGACTATTACATATGTTATGTTGGAAATTCTTTTGTAAGAATGATGTAAAATTATTTTCCTTGTAGGGCCTTTCCTAGCATTTTCTGAAGACATGCAATCTGTGGGAAAAAAATAATTAATGCAGCATCCAGAACATACTCCAAAAACATTTAAAACCTTTGATTTAAATGTATATCTTTTGGATACAAATTTGGAGACTATGCCTTCACCTGCTCACAAACCCGAGCTGGTTGAAGCAGGGCTTGGAAAATGGACTCTCAATTACAATGGACATGACGTGTTCTGAGACAAGGTAGTCTGCTTTTATTGTTCTTCTTTAAATGGAAAATGTAAGTTAATACTATAATCATAAGTACATTCATAAATGCGTCTTCATCTGGAAAGACAATGCTGTATGTAGTTGCTCTACAAGAGAAACTTGACCATATTCATCTCCCTAATGATTACAGAGAATTTAGCAAAATGCAAAAGGCTGTTTGCAAAATGTGAAACAAAAGCATGGCCCTGTAGGTGTTGAGTCATGCCTTAATCTCATGACTCAACATCTTCAAGTGAAGAGATAATGGATTTTAATTTTAATTTTTAATTTTAATTTTTGGTTATTAATTTAACATCCCTTATTGACTTTTCAATAGTTCTGTACTGTTTTCAGCTTCAAAAGAATACCAAAAATGACGGTGTATCCTTATTGCTGATCACATTCTTATGAAGTGCTTTTCATGAGACAGTTTCAAAATTGTTTGTTATTGGCGCAGACAGAAATTAAGTTTCTCTTAGAAAGCAGCTGGATGAGATGAAACAAGAAAAACGTCCATCTGGGGAAATGTGACAAATTCTCCAGCCTTAATTAAATTGTCTGTAACCCATGATGCTCTTATATAATTTTACATTTTTTGGTTCCTGTCTGTCGTCAGATTTACCATGCCCAATAAGTTTCCTGTGAATAGTCTTGAACTACATTCAAGATTCAATGTGTTTATTGTCATATGCACAGACAGAAAGCATGTTTCCCTGTACAATGAAATTCTTACATTGCCGTCAACAATAAATGTCACAAGTAAAAAATGCAAATAATAAAAAATGCATATAAATAATAAAAAGAGCAAAGATATAAAGAGTTAAGTAACAAAGTGAAGTAGTGCAGTTCTGGTAGTGTTTTATGTAAACAATTGTCCATGTGATGTTGTGATTGTCATGCCAACCTATGTGGAGAACAAAATCTCTGCAAGTAACACAATCTTTAAGGAAACCTAGTACTTGGAAACAAATGTGTTATAAACCAAACACAAATGCTTTTTTCTTTCCACGTGACGGTGGAGTCTCCAGATCACAGCTCTTTTATGCACAGTGACTCTTGTATTGCTGGCAACAGCCAATTCAAGGTCTCAAGTATCATGGTACACTTTTCATTTAGTACAGAGTCTAAAACGTTTGACTCTTACAAAGTATATGTTGACTATCATCTCAATATCTCCTGACACAGTTTAGAGGATCTTCTGGAGCTGCTTGCTAGCAGAGTAAATTCAGAAAACCAATTTCACATTTGTGTATCATGGGACACATCTCCTAGAGAGGGGACTCACGCAGTGGCAAAGACAAAAGAAAGCAAGTCCAGTCAACCAGCTAAAGGCGACCTTCATTGGTGAAGCTGGAGTTGACTCTGGTGCTTTACATAAAGAGTTTCTTACAGAAGTGTAATCAAAGTGAAAAGGCTGTGACCATTTTTTTTTATCTGTGTAATTCACACTTCTTTTTGCTCTATATATTATTCAAAGAAATGATCAACGGCATTGAAAATCACCTCTTCTTGGGTCAGATAGCAAAAGAGTCCACAGTGACCTTGACAATGGTCTCTTCAAGTTTGTGATGTTCTAGCTAAATTCTTTAATTATGTGTGTAGTGGACAGTTAATATTATTTCCCATTTTTAATAATAGCAGATATTTTCTTTTTTTTTCTTTTTCTTATTTTTTTTATAATTCTCTGCAGAATTTGCAAGGACGATGTAGATGACATTGAATACTCCCAGTTGACCTCAAAGCTGATATATGTGCCAATTTATCCATTCTAAATATTCCCTAATGGTTACTAGCAGTATAATGCATTGTTGGTTTGCTTATTACCACAAAGTAATGCCATTTCTATATACAGTGTTAACGTTGAAGATCTGACTGGAAACACAGATGAAACCATCAGCTGTGGATACACTGGAGCAGGGGTGACCAACCTGTTCAGCATGATGAGCCAAAAAAAAAGCTCATGTCTGCGAAGAGCCACACAAAAGATTGTTGACGGGGGGAGACCTGTTTGCGATTGTTGACGGGGTTAATCAGCCCAATGCTTTTTCCCGCACAATGCTTTTTCCCAGTCGGCAGAAAGCTGCTCCTGTCAGTCAATTGGAGCCTTGTTAAATCGCACGAGAGGTTCTGTTAAAAATAAATTGCGATTGTAAACAGGACATGTGGAGACTGAAGAGCCGCAAAAGAGCAGTCAAAGAGCCACATGTGGCTCGCGAGCCTCGAGTTGGCCACCCCTGCACTGGAGCAATCAACATAGACCAAAAACATGCCATAATTCAGTTAATATGAAAAATAATTATCCTTCTATTTCGTCTTTTAAACGGTCTGTCATGAATGGCAGAATTTCAAAGACTAGTCAATGTTATATTCAGTCAAACCAATTCAACTTGTTTGTTAACTTTAAGTGCATAACTTGAAACAGACTTAAATATGTTGGTTTGTAGTTTTTTGCAGTTTTTCTTTGTGTAGTAAATGTACCTGCCCTAAACAAACAAGAAATTGAAACTTCCCCTGCCACAGCCCTGAACTGTGAACATCCATCTTGCAATGCCCACATTTTCTAAACCTTGATCTGCTCTTATCTAGCACATTAAGTCACTGTAAAAATTAACATTAGAAAGTAAAAGTTTGACAAGACCATCTCTGATGTTGGCTTGAGAAAGCCTGGTAAATCTTCAAGTTTGATGACGGTTTTAAGACCATATATATAAACAATATTCAGTGACAAAATCACTTCTGAAGACATTGCTTTAAAAAAAATGGCAGTAAAAATAAATAAACAAATAAATAATATTAAAAATGGCTTATCTTTATCTATTTGGGCGTTGTCACCTCTGACCCCAAACAGACCCATTTATTGGGTGAATTATTATTATTTTAGTGAATTCTTAATTTAAAAGATGAGTTTAAAACCTCAAAAACCTAAAACCAAAATGGTCTCCTGTCACAGTCTTGTCACACTGTACACATCTGTGTCCCTTCTATGTGTCTTCCTGTCTTTGTCTAATCACTTACCTTGTTAAGTCCAGTCAGGTGTTCCTCATGTGTTCCTGTATAAATACATTTGATGTTATATAGTTGATGTTACTATGTGGATATTGCTGAGTGTTTGTGTGCTGTGTTCCCCGTCCATGTTTCCAGGTATTCTCCAAGTTTGCACTGTGAGTGCCGTTTTGTTTTCTGTTTGAAGTCTTTTGTTTATCATTTTTTTAATAAATCCGAGATTGCTGCAATTCTACATCTCCTCTTGTCTCCACATAGCACACAAACCCTTAATTGTAACATCTCTGTTTAGAGCAGGGGTGGGCAAACTTTTTGTCTCGCGGGCCACATTGGTTTCTAAAATTTGACAGAGGGGCCGGGCCAGAATAGAAGGATAGTGTGTTTGTGTGAACTAATATAAATGAAATGTAAAAACCATTACATGAAATGATTTGGCCTTTAACAGGCATGAAAACATCAATGTGCAGGGTTCATTGAAAATTGATTAATTTAATCTAATTTAATTTAATCACACAGTAGATAAACTCCCATTCAGTTTCAGTGGGAACAGTGTTGTTGATCTCCCATCAAAGTCTGGAGTTTCTCGGGATAGATCCGAACTCCTCCCCTTCACATAACTTCTGAAACTTTATAGGATAATGCCAGTTCTCAACTGGCCAATTGTCGCGCGATGCAGACAGTATAAATAGCTTGAGTATAGCAATTGCACAATCAAAATCATAACTGAACACTGCATAGCTAGTCAAGCGCGAACGTGGCAGTTAATGTAATTTCTAAATCTCACCTATCAGGCAACAGAGGTTACAATAGTAACCGGAAACGTTCCCTTTCGATAACAGTGTTCAATCCTGTAAGAGAAAAGCAGATCAGCCTGAAAACACAGGGAATCAAACACCAATCACAGCGAAGAGGCACACAGCTCAACCAATGGCGACGCCGCCAAGTGTGCTCGCTCCTGATAGGTGCAGCTAATCCAGTGAAATCAGTCACTGAAGCCTACCAAAATTTGCATACCAGAAAGCCTGAGAAATAGGTGTCGGCTAGTTAACTTGGCTCTATGACGGGCTTTGAAGATGTTTATGACGCTGAATGTCTGTCACATACATAGGTTGAGCCAAATAACGTCAGCTTATTCTGTGCTGAGTCTGTACATTTGCCATCAGAGCCGTAGCGGTCCGATTTTTTGGGATTTTTTTGTCTGTTAGCGTAGTTGGCATGTTTTGTGGAAAAATGACGGCTGAATTTTTTTTTCTTTAAAAACCGCCACAGTTTCTTGGCATATCCGATATACAGCCCTTAATCGGACTTCAGCGAAAAAATATTTTTGCTGTCCACTCTTTATTAAACACTCGATACTCACTGTCTACTTTTCTTCAGTCCACTCATTTTTACTGAAGAGCTCAAATTTCAAAGCGAAAAAGTGAAGTAGAGAATCATACTCAAACAAAGCTCAATGTCTTTGGAGTGTGCCATCTGTTGGGGAAACACGGACATTACAATTAAATTATTGCGCTCTTATTCAATGTCATACGGTAGAGTGCAGATTGTTTATTGTTTAAGGAGTATTACATCATGTTGTTGCTATGACACTGCTGTTGCTATGATGCTGTTGTAACTATAACGCTGTTTGTTATAAATCTGTTTTTAGAGAAGACGTTGACCTTGAAGTATGTATATTTAAGTTATGTGATAAAATAAATTAAGAGATTAAATGAATGAGAAGCACTCTTGAGTGTTCAGTTTGTTTTCCACACGAGTGACAGAGTTGACGAACCACAATTGTAATTATAATACAATTTTATTCGTAACAGAGGTTACGATAGTAACCAGAAACGTTCCCTTTCGATAACGGTGTTCAATCCTGTAAGAGAAAAGCAGATCAGCCTGAAAACACAGGGAATCAAACACCAATCACAGCGAAGAGGCACACAGCTCAACCAATGGTGACACCGCCAAGTGTGCTCGCTCCTGATAGGTGCAGCTAATCCAGTGAAATCAGTCACTGAAGCCTACCAAAATTTGCATACCAGAAAGCCTGAGAAATAGGTGTCGGCTAGTTAACTCGGCTCTATGACGGGCTTTGAAGATGTTTATGACGCTGAATGTCTGTCACATACATAGGTTGAGCCAAATAACGTCAGCTTATTCTGTGCTGAGTCTGTACATTTGCCATCAGAGCCGTAGCGGTCCGATTTTTTTGGGATTTTTTTGTCTGTTAGCGTAGTTGCCATGTTTTGTGGAAAAATGACGGCTGAATTTTTTTTTCTTTAAAAACCGCCACAGTTTCTTGGCATATCAGATATACAGCCCTTAATCGGACTTCAGCGAAAAAATATTTTTGCTGTCCACTCTTTATTAAACACTCGGTACTCACTGTCTACTTTTCTTCGGTCCACTCATTTTTACAGTAAAGAGCTCAAATTACAAAGCGAAAAAGTGAAGTAGAGAATCATACTCAAACAAAGGTCAATGTCTTTGGAGTGTGCCATCTGTTGGGGAAACACGGACATTACAATTAAATTATTGCGCTCTTATTCAATGTCATACGGTAAAGTGCAGATTGTTTATTGTTTAAGGAGTATTACATCATGTTGTTGCTATGACGCTGCTGTTGCTATGAACAACAGCATTGTAACTATAACGCTGTTTGTTATAAATCTGTTTTTAGAGAAGACGTTGACCTTGAAGTATGTATATTCAAGTTATGTGATAAAATAAATTAAGAGATTAAATGAATGAGAAGCACTCTTGAGTGTTCAGTTTGTTTTCCACACGAGTGACAGAGTTGACGAACCACAATTGTAATTATAATACAATTTTATTTAAAAATCTAACTTCCACACGTTTGGCGGGCCAGATTAATAAGCCCGTATATGGCCTGCAGGTTTTTCTATAATAAATACTGTAGAAAGGAAATGATGAAAAATAGAAGGCATATAAGAGAAATTGGAAGGTTAATAATATGAACATTGTTTGCATGTTTAAGAGAAGCACATAATATATTGCTTGTTTTTTGAAAGGTTAATATCATGACAAAACAAGAGATTTGCCAGTGACTAAAATTGCTTTAGCATATTGTATAAAGTTATAAAGAATTATAAAATATTTTTCTATTTTCTTGGTAACCTTTGCATAAAAACATTCAACACAGATCAGAAAAACAGACACTTCAGAGTCTGGAAGTTGTGACCAAATATAAGAAGTAGCGATAAATTGACTTGATTTGATTGAGAAAGTTATAAAATTACATTTGTTGGTTTATAAAACGAGGAGAAGCTCATGCTGCAGTCAGAGACTGAATTCACCTGCAGCGTCCTCTTGTGGTCTTGAGTTGCAATGACAGATTGATCACATTTACCTTCTTCACCAGTAGACACACAAATATATTATTTTATTTTTTTAAGTAATATTATAGAATTTATTCATTTACAAGCAACTCAGTTGTTTTTTTACAAGCAACTGAGAAACATTATTAATATGAAGTGGCATGGCATCTTATGTTTTAGTGCACAAATCAAGTAACGTGTTATTTCAAAACTGAGAGACAACTGCCTAAGAGAGACACAAGAAACTTCTATAGTACTGAATACTGTAATTAAATTAGGAGGAATGTGCTGATTTTATTTAGTTTTTTTTTTTTTGGGTGGGAAGCAAATGCCTGGTTCAATGTTCTTTAGGAGGTGTTATTACATCAGTGCTCTGGGACACAGGGTCGCAGGTTTCAATTGTGGGCTCAGAGTGGAAGAAAAGACATCTTCCTGACACAGAGGTGAGACCAGTGAGAGAGCTACTGTAGGAGGGAGAACTCAACCTGACAGCGGCGAATGGGACGAGCATCCCGTATGAAGGCTGGATGGAAGTGGAGTTTAGTCTGTCTGGAAATACTGAGACTGAAAGAAAGGGCAGACACCTGCTGGAACCAATTCTCATTGCGTCCAGTGAATTGGAGAAACCAATTATTGACTTTAATGTGATTGAAGAGTTGATTGAGGAGTGTATGTAGTAGAACCATTCGATGGGACTGGAAAGGAAAGAGTGTTACACTGGAATCTTGTATTGCCTTGTTCTTACCTGGTTGATAAGCAGAGGAAAATAAATGTTTGTCTGGAAAGAAAAGACTGTCAGGGAAACAGGTCAAAACAGGAACCACAACAAAATACTCACGATGACAGCACCGACAGTTCCAGCGACGAGGAGTTGAGCTTGTGGGTCCCAATGCAGAGAACAGGAACAGATCATGAAGATGGGGACTTGGCATTAGAGCCTGTTAGGAGAACATCTACCAGAACCAGGCAACCTAGGAATCTGTACAGGTGTGACACCCTGGGTGAGCCCACACTGAGAAACACTGATGTTGTAACCTATTGTATACGACTGCAGCTGGGCATCGATCACCTGAATCTGTATCCTTCATATTAAGTAAGACTAGTAAGAGTTGAAATAGTTCAAATTCAAAGTATTCATTTTCCTAAGCAGTTATGGGTATGTAAGGTAACAGTCATAATAACTATAATTTTGCCAGTGTAACGTACATTTGAAAGGCTAGATGAAACTAAGAGTTGAATGCATTACTGATTTAAAATGTATCAATACATTGTGGAGGTGTATGTGGTTGTGTCCACTTGTCATTGCAGGATGTTCTGGGGGGGGCCACTAGCGAGAATAAAGACAAGACACCTCTCAACACGCATCAAGTCTAAAAACTGTAGATGATTGTAGTAATGTCACAGTTGTATGGAAGTAGAAGATAGTGATTGTATTGTTAAGCTGAGAGGGAAAATAAATGTATAGTATGCTGTTATTGGAACTTACGTGTTAGATATTTACCCAGAGATTGTAAAGGAAAAAAAATGTTTTGTAACATTTTATTTTATTTTTGTGGGGGAGGGTGTAATGGCCTCAAATAATTCGTTAATTTGTTTAATGTCTTTGTTTATTATAGGTAATTTACAAAAATATAAATAAGTGGGGTAATATAAAGAGAAATAAAACAACTAAGGAAACATGTTTACTGTTTACTGGGGCGCTGTTGGTAAAAATAAGGTTGTTGACAAAAATGTGTGTGTGTTGAAGTTGTTCCGCCCTGAATCGGTTACAGAAATCAAAAGAAAAAAACAACTGGTGCAAATAAATCTACAGAAAAGCAAAAGTTGTCGTCGTTATTGTCCAACGGGGGCAACAAAAACATGAATCTGAATCAGACAGTCATTAGTCCTCTTTACTTGTCTTTCTTTTATCTTTAACAACACTGCCCAAGTCAAAAAGAAGTGTACTTAACCCTATTGAAAGGGTACTTTTTGTGTACTTCAAACCTTGAGTACTTTTTAAAAAGTTCACTTGCAGATAAATGTAATTCAAATTAAAGGCCACTGTTACGTTCCCCTCCCGTCTAGGAGCTAATTTAAAGAGAATTCACTTTAATGACAAAATATCTTGACATACTAAAGTTCGCTTTTTAAAAATTATGCTTTACTTAAACACATTTTATATACAGTTTTCCTGTATCTCAACCAGTAGAGTGTGGTGCTTGCAACACCAAAGTCATGGGTTTGATTCCAAGGGAAAGCAAGAACTGATTAAAATATGAATGTGTTTCTTGAATGCAATGTAAAAGCGTCTGCCAAATGCATAAATGTAAATAATTATGATTAGTGATTTACTTAAGTACGCTTAATTTGTATTAACTAATACACTAAAGCAAATATAAAATAATTGATTTTCATTTCAACTTGAGTGAGAGATTTCAACTTGTCACAGTTTGATTTTGTTTCAATTCAAGTTCTCCCACAAGTTTCATTCAGTTCATCCTCGTCACCTGTGTTCTGTTAATCACCTTGTTAATCAGCTCATTAGTTCCTTTTGTTTGATCGTATAATTAATCCCTGAATTCTCTCTTAATCTCTGTCTGTTCTGATTCGTAGATTTGTGTGTTTCTCCTGTTTGTTTATTTTGAGTTTATGGTTAAAACCTGTTATCTTGAGTTTTTGTTAATTGTGCGATTTCTTCCTCCAGTCACACTGTGACAGTGTTGTTTTCAGACATAAAAATACATTTTATTTCATGTTCATTTCTTGTTAGTACATCGAGCTGTAAGCTTTAACTATTTTTTAAAGACACTAAAAGCAATTATGAAAGTAAATATGAAGTTGTAAGTCCCACTTAAGTGGTTTAAAAAAATCACTCAAAAGTTCAACTAATTGCATTTAATATGAACTTAATCTGTGATGCAGTTGAAATCAATTACATATAATTTGCATTTAGTTAGCTGAAAACATTTAATTCACACTTAAGTGTTTTCATTTAAATTATATATTTGTATAATAAGTACAGTTTATAAAAGTATAATAACGTGCCATTTTTTCCACCAGGCTGTTCTAATTCGTTTTTATTAAAGTAAATCAATAGATTTTTAAAGAGTCAACAGTAGAAAACAAACAATTGAAAGATTCAACAGGTTCAGAAGAGGGTCTGTATGTGTCGGGAATAGTTAAATATGTATTCGTTTTTATGAAAGGTTATTTTAACAAAAAGACCTTCACAATACCTTCATTCAGTCGATGGCATAATTAGATCTGATATCAGATTAGATATAAACTGTACAGTCAACACTAGAACTTCCATCCACTCAATACAATACCTGTTCAAGTTCAGTTTCCTCACCACAGATTTTACTAATCAGCCTTGCCTCTGATGAAGGGTATGATATTCAAATTATGTTGAACTATCCATACACAGGTAAACAAAAATACTGTATTCACCTGCACTGAGAGAAAATAAAATAAAAAATAATAATAAAGATGAATAGTTCTAGAGGTAAAATAACATTTGATTGAGAAAAAAGCAGTGATAAAATAAGTTAAGGAGAAATAGAGGGCAAATGTGAATAATGGTAGACAAATAATGTGCACATTTGTTTGCATGTTTAAGAGAAGCACATAATATCTTGCTTGTTTATTGAAACGGAAGTATAATTGCATGTGAAACAGGGCCAGTGATACATTATAATGAGATATCATATTTGTGATTTGACATTAACAAAGTCATTTTTCTTAGCATGATAAATTTGAGGAAAGATATGCCAGCAATTAAACTTGCTTTAACATGTTTTATAAAGTTTTACAAAGTTATGAAGTAAATTACGATGAAAACATTGTTTTTCTTTGGAAGTCAAAAGTGATATGATTTAACCTTTGCGTAAAAGTATTCAACACTTCAGAGTATAAATTGACGATAAATTGACTTGATTTGATTAAGAAAGTTCTGCTGGATTTTGTGACATTTCTGTTTGCAAGTGTTGTTTTAGTTAAAACTCTTTAGTTTAATCTGCCATTTCATGTTGTTCTATAAAACATAAAAAACTATTCCTAATTCCCAGTAAAAGGTTTTTATAAAAATGTTGTCTGATTTCACTAGTGTTTAACTAGACAAGAAAGTAGTCTGTGTATTTGTAGCTTTTGTGTGTCATTTGAGGCCAAAGTTTGTGCGATTCTGGCAAGAGAGAATATGTTTTATACTAAAATATTTGATTTTGATGTGAAAATGTGAGGTTTGTATAGGTAGGTAGTGAGTAGGTCTAAGAAACTGGCATAGAAAAAATTTAATGTTACCTTTTTGGATCATTACACTGTAATAGAAAAATATAAAATTTGTCGGATTACATTTCCCGTTAAGTTTACAGATATTTCCTTCAACCATAAAAGTGTAATTCAAATTATGGGTAAAATTTGGATCATATTATATCAAACCAACATTTATCAAATCTTTAAATGCATTTTTGCTTTATCATAGTTTCATATCATATCATAGGATTTTGTTAAATCTTGATTCCCTTTCAAGGGAACTCACGCTGCGTCGAACGCTTTGGGGAATCCTTGGACGCTGTCCGCGCGAAGCACAATATCTAAACTTTCGGCGCGCGCGCGTGTGTGAAAGTGACGCAGATCGGTGACGTCACGAACCAGTTCATAAAAGAGCGCCGGAACCCGGAAGCGCCAGCTTTGTTTGTCTTCGCAAGCACAGTGTGAGAGTGTGTGTTGAGTGTGCTGGTTATATTGAGAGAGAAAAACCCCGATCTAGTTTAAAAATCAGGGATCTCCCGTATATATATATATATATATATATTTATGGCGAACCAGACGTTTAAACAGTGCGCATCTCCTTGCCCTCGCTTCCTCTCGGGGGGAGATGAGCACTTGTTGTGTGTAATGTGTCTGGGAGCAGAGCATGCTAGGTCAGCGCTCGTGATCACTGCAGCCAACTACCGCTGCGGGTGCTCCGCTCACGCCTGGTGGTTTTTGATTCTGAGACCGACCAGGCTCGCGTTCCCCAGGGCTCGGGTACCGCAGCAGCTGAGGCTCTGCGGCGATCTAGGTCATGGGGTTCGCAAATGGACCTGACGGCGAGGTCTGAGACGGGAGCTCCCCTATCTCAGCCCTTACCCGCTGGATCCAGTGTTTCATGCATGGTTTCGGAAGCACGCTCGAGGGCAGTTACTTCCGGCACTGCAATTGTCTAGCTCTGAGGAGTTAGATGTTGCTAGTGTTGACGCGGAGAGCAAGGATTCGCCAACCTCCTCCCCAGCTTATGAGGAATTGCTCGAGGTGGTGACTCGCGCTGTGGCCACGTTAAATATTGAGTGGCCAGCAGAAAGCACTGTCGTTCGTCCTAAAAGAAGCAAGTTGGATGAACGATTTCTGTCCCTTCCCCCCGCCGGGACCTGCCTTTTTCCCGGATCTGCACACTGAGGTGTCTAGATCTTGGAAGAGGCCAGCCATCTCCAGAGTGTTTACTCCACAAAACAATATGTATGCCACTCTGGTTGATGCACGAGAATATGGTTATGGCGCGATGCCGAAGGTGGAGGAGGCGCTTGCGAACCACCTCTCTCCGCACTCGGTGTCATCGCTTAAAGTCCCGGCGCTGCCCACTAATCCTATGCGAGTTACATCAGCTCATGTGGGCAGAGCATATTCTGCGGCTAGCCAGGCAGCGGCGTGTCTTCACACCACCGCCCTGCTTCAGGCTTACCAAGCAGAATTGTTGGGGGACCTCGATGAGGGCGGAGGCATTGTTCCACAGGCTGTGGCTGAGCTGCGTAAAGCCACAGACCTCTCTCTCCGGGCCACCAGGGAAACGGCCGCCTCTATTGGTCGTTCCATGGCAGCCTGTGTGGCCACAGAGAGGCACCTGTGGTTGAATCTGACGTCTCTGAAAGACAAAGAGAAAATTTTTATGTTGGACGCCACTCTGTCGCCTTCTGGGCTTTTCGGCGATTCAGTAAAAACGGTCATCGAGAAGTTCCAGGAGGCGGCAAAGCAGCAGGTGGCGTTCAATGTACTCTTGCCTCGCCGTCCTCAACCTGGGGCTGTGAGCCAGCCACAACCCCAGGCCTCCTCATATGTGCAGCGGGCCGCTCAAAGGCAGAGCGTCTCAACCCGCCAACCTCCCCAGAAAACCGGGAAGGCGCTCCCAGCCTCAGCCTTCGGGCAAGAGGACGGATCTGAGAACCGTCATCCTCGCCAAGAAGGCTACCTCGAAGAGGTCCTGACGCCAGTTGCATCGGGCCTCTTGGAGGCGGCCCTCCTCAGTTGCCGCCCGTTACACCGGTTGCACTGAGGAGGTCGCCCCCTCCAAGGAGGGTCTTAGAGCATTCACTCCAGGCGTTTCCCAGAAAACCAGGCCCTGGCGGGTGTGCTACACAGATACCAGAGACCAGCCTCGAGAGGCTGGTTCCCCTAGTAGAATTTCTGCCGGCATGGACATGTCTTCCAGAGGTTTCTCAGTGGGTCCTGCGAATTATAAAGAAAGGGTATTCGATCCAGTTCGGGTCTCGCCCGAACAGGTTCAATGGGGTTCTACCCACGGTGGTAGACCCCGAGCAGGCTCTGGTAATGGAGCAGGAGGTAGATTCTCTACTGAGGAAAGGGGCCATAGAACATGTACTCTCAAACAGAGAGTGAGGCTTTTACAGCCGTTACTTCCTCGTTCCAAAGAAGGATGGAGGACTGCGGCCCATTCTGGATTTGCACCTTCTGAATCGCTCGGTCATGAAGCTAAAATTCAAGATGCTGACTTTGAAACAAATAGTGGCACAGATCAGGTCCGAGGACCGGTTCGTCACTATCGATCTGAAGGACGCATATTTTCATATTTCCATCCATCCACAGCACAGGAAGTACCTCAGGTTCGCCTTTGGGGGGAAGGCGTACCAATATCAAGTACTTCCATTCGGCCTGGCTTTATCACCCCGCACTTTCACGAAATGAAAGAGAGAACCACCTTCCTAGGCGTGATATGGGACTCGGTTTCAATGACGGCGCGGCTATCCCCCGCCCGCATCGATTCGATTCTGTCAACCGTGAAGAAAGTCAAAATAGGCCAGTCCATCACTGTAAAACACTTTCAACGAGTGCTGGGCCTCATGGCAGCAGCTTCCACCGTCATCCCGTTCGGGCTGCTACACATGAGGCCTCAGGGGCCATTATGTGGTTGTTCAGACCGACAGCACCACTGTGGTCTCCTATATAAATCGTCAGGGGGGTCTACGTTCGCGACCACTATACAAACTGGTACGGCAGATCCTCCTCTGGTCCCAAGGGAGACTGCTCCATCTACGGGCAGTTCACATCCCTGGGACCCAGAATGTGGGAGCAGACTTCCTGTTGAGACAGGGGCCGAGGCCCGGGGAATGGAGGCTCCACCCAGAGGTGGTGGAGCAGATTTGGTTCAGATTCGGCCGGGTAGATCTCTCAAGTAGATCTGTTCGCGTTCGAGGAATCAACGCATTGCCCTCTGTGGTATTCACTCCTGCATCCAGCCCCGCTCGGGCTGGATGCCATGGTCCAGACATGGCCGAGGCTATGTCTGTATGCATTTCCCCCGATTGCTCTGCTCCCGGGAGTTCTGGAGAGAGTTCGCGGGGACAATGTCCGTCTCACACTGGTTGCTCCACGTTGGCCGGGCAGAGTGTGGTTTGCGGATCTTGTTTCCCTGCTGGACGGGGTCCCCTGGGAGATCCCAGTTTGAGTGGACCTCCTGTCTCAGGCAGCAGGCTCGATTCTTCACCCCTGCCCAGAACTTTGGAAACTGTGGGCTTGGCCTCTGAGGGGGCCCAGCTCATAGATTCAGGTCTCTCGACCGAGATTGTTGAGACCATCCTCCACTCCAGAGCTCCCTCCACGAGGAAGCTGTACGCCCTGAAGTGGAGACTTTTCACTTCTTGGTGTAGCGAGAAGCAGGAGAATCCAGTTACCTGTCACATTGGCAAAGTGCTAGAGTTCCTGCAAGATAGATTCGCTGCAGTGTTGTCCCCGTCCACCCTGAAGGTTTACGTGGCTGCCATTGCGGCTTACCACGTACCTCTGGGTGGCGTGTCCATTGGCAGGGACCTCCTCATCACACGCTTCCTCCGTGGTGCCATTAGGCTGAGGCCTGCAGTCCAGACCAAGGTTCCTGCCTGGGACTTATCCCTGGTACTCCAGGGGTTGTCCCAGGCACCCTTTGAACCTTTGGATGAGGTTCCCCTAAAGTTCCTCACTTTAAAAACCTTATTCTTGTTAGCCATAACATCGCTAAAGAGAATTGGGGATCTACAGGCGCTTTCTGTAGCTCCCTCTTGCCTTGAGTTTGCGCCTGGGATGGTGAAAGCCTTCCTCCATCCCAGGCCAGGCTATGTGCCCAAAGTGCCCACTCATGTGGCCAGGTCTATTGTACTCCCCCCTTCGGTGACCAGGAATTTAAAAACAAGGTCTGTCCAGTGCGAGCACTGGACACTTATGTCCATAGGTCTGCCCCTTGGCCTAAGTCTGACCAGTTGTTTGTTTGCTTTGGGACCCCCAAGGGGGCCCCTGCATCCAAATCTACTTTAAGCAGGTGGATAGTTGAGGCTATCACCCTGGCTTACGAGTCGGCCGGATCTACTAGGAGCGTGGCTGCCTCTAAGGCCCTTATATCAGGTGTGTCTTTATCTGATGTTTGTGATGCGGCGGGGTGGTCTTCCCCGCATACTTTTCTGAGGTTTTACCAGCTTGACCTCAACTCACTGGTCCTCTCTGGTCCTCTCGTAGTGAGCTACGAGACACTCGTCGGCCTTCGTTACTGAGGTGGCGTTGGTATATTGTTCCCCAAAGCGTTCGACGCAGCGCGAGTTCCTTGATAGGGAACGTCTCAGGTTACGTATGTAACCAAAGTTCCCTGAAGAGGGAACAAGACGCTGCGTCTTTGGCCTCAGCTCCTCGCGCCTTCTGGGCTTGCTTCAGACAAACTCTAAGCTGCCGCTTCCGGGCTCTTTTATGAACTGGTGACGTCACTGATCTGCGACTGTTACTCACACGCGCGCGCCGGAAGTTTACATATTGTGCTTCGCGCGGACAGCGTCCAAGGATTCCCCAAAGCGTTCGACGCAGCATCTCGTTCCCTCTTCAGGGAACTATGGTTACATACGTAACCTGAGACGATTTAAGCTGTCTTATTGTTATTATTAGTACCGTTATTTTTGGTAATAAATATATAAGAAAAGAGCATCACTACAGAAAAGGATCTATTTTACAGTTTTTCACTTTGCAGAAGGATATTATTTTCATTGAGTAAGAAAATAAAAATTAATCTTGCATGTGTTTCTGGAAAAATGTCTTTTTAAAGACTGCATGTCTTAAATGTAAATATTAGAAGTTGTGGATTACAATCATATTGTTTATGAGCATTTCAAACATTTGATTGGTTAACCGATTATTTTCATGGTTTGTGTGTTTTTTTTTTTCAAATGAATAAATACATTTAACTGACACAATCTCAAATTGTGTCAAAATACTCTTCTGTGAATGAAAGAAATGTTTGTTTTGATTCTTCTCTTTGGCTATACAATATATTATAAATATTTCTTCTTTTAATGATAATGGACAATATTTGTTTGAAATTTGTTTATTGAGATTTTTCAAATCATGGCACAAAAGAACAGCAGTGCAACAAACAAGCTTTATTCAGTAAAGTATAGCAATTGTGCGTCACATTCAGTTTTTGAGATGGTTTTTGCTGTAGAATCTGAAGTGCAGAATCTGGATTCACTGAAACAGGAAGTAGAAGAGCAGAGGAGAGACGAGCAGGAGGAAGCTTCCTTTATACACTCCATCTGATCAAGAGCATAAAGAAAATGGTATCAATTATGTTACTAAAAATGACATTTTTATTGTTGATCGATTTCATCAGATTTTAAAAACAATAAAAGCTCAGAAAATCACTTTAAGGGTTGATAAGCTTTTACAATATTTTTGAACACTCTTAAAATACCACTCTTGATATTGTGCTCCTTATAAACAATCACTTGTTTGAATTATTATTATCATTGTTGTGGGAAAAGGAAACTGTTAGTTGAATACATGTAAATGTAAATGAACACATCAGTCAAATAAAGATCAATACCTGCTGCATTACAAAGATCAGTGTTACAGCAGTAGGTGGACGCTGTCACTCCAGCTATCTGAACAGTCGCTTCAATACATTCAGGTAAACATCCTTTTTCCACAGCCACCTTAGGGGAACCTGCAAAAAAAATAAAAAAATTTAATGAATAAGGTAAAGAAACAATTCCAAAAAATCATGTTCCTCTTGCTATAGACAAATAGTTGCAATTATGAAATGAGGTTATCATTTATATTTCTATACTTCATATTGTCGCTTTCATTAAACTACGGGAGTAAATTTACACTTCATAAAAGACTTACCTGATGATTGCTCTGCTCTAATTTTTACACAGTAGTTAGATAAAGCTGAACAGTTCTCCACTTTCGCATCACAGTAACCCGTTGAATCAGGTTTGCACTTGTAACACCTGAGAGAATATCCTAAAAGAAAGAGAGAGACATTGAGTTACTACTCTGTGTAACAAATAATACATTCAAATAATACATACTTGCTGTTTTTTGTACCTCCAGTGAGAAAAAAGAAAAGAAGAACAACAGAGACTCGCAGATCCATCATGTATCAGGAACAGAATGAAATAAGAAAGTTTCTGTCTCTTTTATATCTGCTCAGAAAGGGGAGGGTTTCATGAGGAAACTTCATCAACTGCTTGGTGCACCAACATTAGTGCATAATTTCACTGTAAGTGACATGTTAATTATGGTTAACTAAATCACGTTATGTTAGTTATATGTAACACACTATCTTTTCATTTGAATTAAACTAGATCAAAGTTCAAAAAGGAGAGGAGCTTGCACATAATTAAAAAAAAATCTTATTTGGTTGAATTTAGGTTGATTAGGACACATTCTACCATGATCAATCAAAATTACTTCACCTCTAAATGGAAAAAAAATAAATGTCTGTACATTTTTTTGTTTTTAAAGTCAGTATCACCTGCCCCTCAGTTATCAGTTTTATCAGTTTTTATTTGCAAACATTTATTTTTGCCAGTAATTGTTATAATCCAATGAATGTTTTGTGTGCACAAGAACTGAGAACTGTCTTGGATTACATGAAGAAACTGAAAAAACTGAGAAAGACTAAATCTAGAAGAACTGTGGAAACGTCTCCAAGATGCTTGAAGAAACCTTTATGAAAAGCTTCAGTACTGTGATAAGTTTTAAGCACATGTTTGAAATGCTGTAAAGGGGGGATGCTTTCAAAAATAATGTCATATATATTTTATTGTTCAATAAACATTAATACACCTCAATACACATTACTTATTTTTTGGATGTTGGGATTTGAAGATATATACTCTTGTGGATTACCATGACAAGGAGACATTTTACTACCTAATTCATAAATGAATTGATATGGTGAAGAATATGGTACCAAATGTTAATGAAAATAAATTGCAACTAGTCAACGTACTTTGTAATATTGAGTGGAAAACATACATAAAAAGCAAAAAATAATACAATGATGGGAATTGTTAGAATAAATGCCAGTCTCAGGTCAAATATTTGTATCTCAGTCATCAGATTAGATGTCACAGACTCGATGTCACGGTTTCGTCTTGTTTATAAGTACAATTTATAAAAGTATAATAACGTGCCATTTTTTTTTCACCAGGCTGTTCTAATTAGTTTTTATTAAAGTAAATCAATAGATTTTTAAAGAGTCAACAGTAGAAAACAAACAATTGAAAGATTCAACAGGTTCAGAAGAGGGTCTGTATGTGTCGGGAATAGTTAAATATGTATTCGTTTTTATGAAAGGTTATTTGAACAAAAAGACCTTCACAATACCTTCATTCAGTCGATGGCATAATTAGATCTGATATCAGATTAGATATAAACTGTACAGTCAACACTAGAACTTCCATCCACTCAATACAATACCATTTCAAGTTCAGTTTCCTCACCACAGATTTTACTAATCAGCCTTGCCTCTGATGAAGGCTATAATATTCAAATTATGTTGAACTATCCATACACGTAATATATACGTTTTTGGTAGAACATTTTGAATATAGAAGAAGAATATATTGAATTTTTAAAACTTTAACATTTAATCTAAAAAACATTTAATCTAAAAAAAAAATGTATATATATATACAACCAAAAAACATAAGCCATTAACATTCCACACACAAGATTTCTTGAAAGATGGGGAAATAAAAAGCGGGAGAGAAGACCAGGTCTGTTGATAAAATGTAAGTTTTTGTTTTAGTTTCAACAAACAAAAATAGGAATGTGGAGGAAAAGTATCAACTGAACATCCAATAACAAATCTGTAATTCTTTCCAATTGCCTTCCTTACTATAAGAGTAAAAAATCGAATTGATTAATATGGTAAAGAATATGGTACCAAATGCTAATGAAGATAATGGAAATGTACACATTTTTGTCATTGTGAAATAACAACAAAACACATCTTCGAGTACATAGACAGATCAATCTAAAAAAAAAAAAAAAAACTACGGTCCACAAATTCATAAATGGGCTCGATTTGATTGATTAAGTTGTAGATTTCTTGAAAGATAAATAGGAAATAAAGAAATAAATAAAAAGCAGGTGTCATCGAAGTGAGTGGTGTGAGATGTGGAGATACGAGGAGATGCAGGTTTAACACAAACTCTCTTTATTGATAGTTCGCACTGTTAACATTAGATCTTCTATCCACTCTATAAAAAACCTGTTCAGTTTCCTCATCACAGATCTTATTTCTCGGACATGTCTCTGATGAAGTGATAATATTCAAATTATGTTGAACTACACAGACACATAGTAAACCGAAAGACTGCATTCTCCTGCACTGAGAGAAGCTAATATGAAAATAATAATGAAGATGAACAGTGCAAAATAATTAATGGAACAAATATGGAAATTCAATTTCAAAAAAAATTCTAGAGGAAATAGAACATTTGATTGAGATAAAAGCAGAGATAAAATAAGTTAAGGAAAATAAGAGGCAAATATGAATAATGGAAAACGAATAACATGCATTTTTGTATGTTTACGAGAAGCACATTGTTTATTGAAAGGGAAATAGTATTATGACAAAATTTAAATTAACTGCATGTGAAACAGGGCCAGTGATATATTTTTATTTACAGTTACATTTTTAGATATCATATTTGTAATTTGACTTCAACAAAGCCATTTTTCTCAGCTTGGTGGAAGTTATATAAAGTTATGAAGTATTATAAAATATTTTCTATTAAAAATTGCTATGAAAACACATTATGTTTTTTCTTTGTATGTCACAAAAGATATGATTTAACCTTTGCATAAAAGCATTCAACACTTTTAGACACCAGAGATTGGACGTTGTGATCATATGCAAGAAGTAGCAATAAATTGACTTGATTTGATTGAGAATTTGTGAATTTCTTTAAAGATGGGAAATAGAAAGCAGGAGTGAAGCCCAGAACTGTTGATAAAATTACATTTGTTGGTTTAGAGCACAAGGATTGTTTAAACTAATCTTAAAACTGATAAATAATTAAATACCAGACATCTAATTAATTTAAATAATTAAATACCAGACACTAATTAAATACCAGATATCTAAATTTGAATCTTTGTAAATTCCACCAGGAAAATAGAAGGTTAATTTACCTAACTGACAGAATAGATTTTTTTTTCTTATATATATATCACAGATACACTACCTGTCAAAAATCTGGAAACACAATTACAACTGGTCAATGTTTTTATAGAAGTCTCTTCTGCTCACCAAGTCTGAATTAATCAAAAATGCAGTAAAAACAGCAAAATTGCCTAATAGCATTACAATATAAAATAGATGTTTCTGTATTAATAAATACTAAAGTGTATTTTATTCCCTTGAATGGAAAGCTGTATTTGTGGGAACGCGTCATGAAGCACGCATGCAATCCAACCAATCGCGTGAGAGAACGTCAGAGCAGGTGACGTCACGAACCAGGAATCTATAAATGCATGCCATGCCAAACAGCCGGCAGCTTCTGCGTCTGCGGGAGCTGTATGTGTTCTGTCTGTCATATTTACTGTTGTTTGTCTACCAGCTTAAAGTGAGATATAATGGCGAGCAAGAGCAATACAAGGCATGCGTTCATCCCTGCCCTCGCAAATCACGGGTGGGGATACACGTGTGCTTTGTGTTTGGGATTGTTTGGGAGCAGAGCAGCACAGTAGGTGCTTGAGGGCGCTGTGTGTGTCACTGTAACAGCTCGCGCCTGCCGCTCTTTGAAGAGAGTTCCGGTTCACAGTTCTGTCGAGGTGGTTTGAGACGGGCGCTGCCCTATTTCTGCCCTCACTCGTCTGATCGGTACCTTCTCACGCACGCTATGCGGTTTCTTCCGCCTATGAAGTGCAACTATATCAGCGCTGCAACAATCCAGTTCTGAACAAATAAGGGTCTGGATGTTATCAGCGTCAAAGATGAAGATGTGGATTCGCCACCGCACTTTCCAGCTTAGAAAAAAACACTACATGACATCTAGATCGTTAAAGATATATGCACTTGCATGCATAAAACATACATGAAATAAGAAATGTGTGTGCATATATATAAATAAGCAGAATCAGAGACGAGTGCTCTTTTTCTCTACCCTCCCTTGTCGAGACCAGTGTTTCTCTGGTTCAGAAGCACATGTTGCGGTTTCCTCCGCCACAGGGAGGCACTGGAGAACCAGAGATGAGAATTCAAATAAACCACTTCATTCTCCATTTCACTAAAACAGAACTAACGGAGGGGTTTTAGAATGGTGCTAAAAAAATAACTATATAGATCCTATCTCGTCCTTCACCCGATGGGTTCAGTGTCTTTCTGGGGGTTTGGAAGCATTCATTATGAAAACAGTCATGCTGCTTCATATTTTTGTGGAAACCATGATAATAATCAATTTGGAAGTTGCTGTACTCAGAGAAACTGTAGCTCTTAATCATCATGAATGACTTGCACAATAGAGCATGAACTGTAATAAACCTTGTCATATGCTGGTTCAGATGCTGGTGTTTGTGAACACAATCATGTGAGACGCTTCTGGGAGGGAATTACACAAAAGCTTTTTAATCACAGACTTTGGCTCAAGTATTTCAGAGGAACTTCATTAAGTATTTCATTAGGGATGTTGTGTGATGAAACTGAACCGATGGATTGTTCCGTTATCCAAACATTTCCAGAGTCACGTGAGGTTTTAGTTGTGGATCTAGGGATATATTCTGCAAATTTGTCTTGATTTATGCACATTTCTTTATGGGATAAAAATGTGTCTGCCTCAATTTAGCATTTTTAGAAATTATGCTCCTCTTCAATTTGTTCACTTTACTTGGAGCACAGTTAAAACAATGTGTTGTACAAGAAAACATTAGCAACTTCATATTGTTTGTTATATCCCAAAAATAGCCTTAAAAAGGTGGATGGAAACTGGGTGTGAGGACAATCTGTGTCTGTGATTGTGTGAGTGTCACGAAAAACCAAACAAACACGATTTCTTGTAAGTCTCTTCTTCAGATGTTACATATTGTAAACAATTTATAGTCATATTGTTTCAAAGCATTTATAGTTGTGCGCACTGTAAAAACACCAATTTGTTGGCAGTGCAAAAAAATCTAAGTTGAGCTAATATTCTTGCTTGGGCTTTAAGTGAACATTAAGTGTGCAAAAATATATTGTAAAAAACATTAAATGAAGGGTTATTTTTTAAAATACAGTCAATATTCAGGAGGGCTAATGTTGACTGGACTAATAAACATAAATCCACCCAATTAATTAATTGGACCAACTAATAGTATCTAATATATTTTAATATGTAAAAAAGAGAGTATCTGTGGTTTGTGCTGTCAAAACAGGTAATAAGCATTTAATATTATATCAAAACATTTATCAAATCCTTATGTATTGTGGATGGTTGGTTCATCAGTTTCTGTATTTTTAAATCTTGAATTTAATTTGTGTTACTGTTGCTTGTATATTTATTACCAAAAATAATTATAATTGTTATAAGAAAAGAGCATCACTACAGAGAATCAAAGAATCTAGTTTACAGTTTTTCACTTTGCAGAAGGATTTTATTTTCACTAAGACAAAAAGTTAATCTTGCAAGTCTTTCTGGAAAAAAAATATGTTTAAAGACTGAATGTCTTAAATGTAAGTATGAGAAGTTTACAATCATATTGTTTATAAGCATTTCAAACAATTGATTGGTTAACCTATTAATTTTCATGATTTTTATTTTTATATCATGATTTCATTTACACAATCTCAAAGTATTTGCTTTTCTGTGAATGAAAGAAATGTCTTTTGATTCTTCTCTTTCCTTGATATTCAATGAAACTATGAACAATCACTTGTTTTTTGAATTATTATTATTATTATTATCATTATTATTATTAGGGGCCAAGCACCGAAGGTGCGGAGGCACCTATTGTTTCTGTTCCGGTTCTTATTAGGGGCCAAGCACCGAAGGTGCGGAGGCACCTATTGTAATTGTTCCGGTTCTTTATTATTATTATTCATCTTCTTCTTCCGCCATGGAAGTCTATGGCAGCCCATAGAACCGTTTGCGGGAAAATGATAAAATTTGGCACACTGATAAAGGACAAGCCACTCATTGACCATAGCAAATTTGAAGTGTCTACCTCAATGTCTCTAGCGCCACCAACTGTCCAAAGTTGCACTCACGTTTACGTAAATAACTCTTGAACCGTATGTCCTAGAAACAAAATTCTTTCGTCCACTAATTCCTTGGCTCAAGACGATTCGATTGCACCCTATGACGTCATTTTCCGTCATGAAATTTTTCCCGCCATTTTGAATTTTACGAAAAACCTACTTTTTCGAACTCCTCCTAGGCCGTTGGTCCGATTTTCACGAAAATTGAACCACATCATCTCCAGACTATGCGTACCAAAAGTTATTAAAAGAAAGTTGATTTGTCAAACCGTTTACGAATAACTTGCGAAAGAATTCAACAAAATGGCCGCAGAAATGAAAGCGAGGCTTTATCTCCGCAACGCATTAGCGTATTCTGACCAAACTTGGTGTGTGTTATGGCAATGATGGTCTGAGGCTACCTGCAAAGATTTGGCGCTCTGCCCCCTAGTGGTCTGGAGATATGAAAAAGTGAATTATTTGCTTATAACTTCTGAACGCTTCGACCAAAAATCATAAAACTGGTCTCGTTAGATTCAGGGCATCATGCCGAGTCGTGCGATACAAAATTTTCCCATATCGGCCATTTTGAGGGTCGGCCATTTTGAATTTTGTCATAAATTGCTATATTTAACAAACACATTGGCGTATCGTTACGAAACTCTATATGTGTCTTCGGCATCTGGGCCTGATACAACACAAAAAATTTCGAGGCAGCGCCACCTTGTGGTCAAAAGTTATAAACAAATTTACAAAAATGCTAATAACTTTTGAACACGTTAACCTATGGTAAAATAAGTTGTCTTTATACGTTCCTTGGGTCAAACCGAGAACACAGATACCAAATTGGTCATAGTCGGCCAAACTTCCTGTCCGCCATGTTGTTTTTCTTTAAAAACCTACTTTTTCGAACTCCTCCCACACCGTTTGTCCAATTTTCACCAAAATTGAATCATAACATCTTCAGACCATGCTGACAAAAAGTTATTAAAATAAAGTTGATTCGTCAAACAGGTTTCGATAAAATTGCGAACGAATTTGACCAAATTGCCACCAAATAAAGCGAGACTATATCTCTGAAACGCATTAGCGTATTCTGACCAAACTTTCTGTGTGTCATGTCAATCATGGTCTGAGGCTACCTGCAGAGTTTTGGCGCTCTGCCCCCTAGTGGTCAGGAGATATGAAAAACTGACATTTTTGATTATAACTCCTGAATGCTTTGTCCAAAAATCATGAAACTGCTGTCTTTAGATTCAGTGCATCATGCCGAGTCCTGCGATACCAAATTTTCCCATATCGGCCATTTTCAGCGTCGGCTATTTAGAATTTTGTCATGAAATGCTTTGCTTAACAAACACATGACTTTAAAGCTGTATGTCAGCAATGGTTTACCCTATTGACACCAAACTTTGCATGTGTCACCTCACTCTGGATATACCACATAAATTTGACACATCAATTTGGTTACAGCGCTGCCCTTTGGTCGAACGTGATAAACCGTTAAATCGAATTACTAAAGACCGTATTGATGATTTTTCAGCACCGAAGGTGCGGAGGCACCTATTGTTTTTGTTCCGGTTCCTATTATTAGGGGCCAAGCACCGAAGGTGCGAAGGCACCTATTGTTTCTGTTCCGGTTCTTATTATTAGGGGCCAAGCACCGAAGGTGCGGAGGCACCTATTGTTTTTGTTCCGGTTCTTATTAGGGGCCAAGCACCGAAGGTGCGGAGGCACCTATTGTTTTTGTTCCGGTTCTTATTAGGGGTTCAAACGCGAAGCGTTGAAAACCTATTGTAATTGTTAGGATTTTTATTATTATTAGGGGTTCAAACGCGAAGCGTTGAAAACCTATTGTAATTGTTAGGATTTTTATTATTATTATTATTATTATTATTATTCTTCTGCCGTAATGCGTCTTGTGCAGACCAAACCGTAAGGTCTAGAGACTTGAAACTTTGTCAGATGGTAGGTCTCAATTTGGGGAGAACGTATCAAAATATGACGCAAATCGGGCTATAGGTGGCGCTACAGCGACTACAAACGCGTACATGTTCATAACTCGTAAACCGTTTGTCGTACACTCAAGTGTCTTATATCTCTGGAATCCTTGGCTCAAGACTTAAAAAATGTATATCTCCGATTTCATTTCCGCCTATAAAAATTTTCCGCCATTTTGAATTTTCTGAAAAAAAAAGTTTTCGAACTCCTCATAGACCGTTTGTCCAAATAACGCGAAACTTCACACATATCATCTAGAGACTCTCATGACCAAAAGTTATTCAAATAATTTTGATCGGTGATTCACGCTTGCAACGACACGCTAAAACGTTCGCATAAGGCAGAGACACTTTTGCTAAAATTGTAATAGCTCTGGAACGCAAAGAGATAATCTCACCAAACTTCACATAGTCATGTATAAGCTCAATTTGTGGTCACACCAAAAAAACTGCGATGATTGACCACTTGGTGGCGCTATATTGCGAAAAAAACACTCAATCACCTGTACAGGGTCACATGGTAGTCCGATTGACCTGAGACTTGTCATGCACGGTCTTTGTCCAAGGGTCCATGATGGTCTATGAGGACATTGGTGTATCTCAAAAAACATGACCGTCATCGGCCAATGAACTTTGAGCATCAATTAGACCAGCTTAACGAAGGTCGATCGGAACGAAACTCGATGGGCGTGTTTGACTCATGGCCCTAGTGGTCTGTCAGAATTTTGAAGAAAATCGGACACTAGTTGGCGCTAACGAGTTTTTTGCGTCTCTACTCACGTGGTGTTTCACGCATTTACAAAATATTGACTTCATCTGATAGATCTCCTCATACTGAACAACTTTGCCTCAAGAACCACTGCTGTCAATCAAATTGTTTGCGAAATATTGGAGATTTTTGAAATTTCAAATTTTTCGAACTCGTCATAGGCCGTCAATCTCACTGTCTTGAAAATTCACATGCATCATCTAGGGACACTCAAGGCAAAAAGTTGTCAAAGGATTTTCGATTAGTTAAACCGTTCAGCAGATACAATTTTTCATATATTTCTGATTTGGCCTATTGTGATTAAAATGTCTATATATCTTGTCCAAAAACAAGAAACTTCACAAAACTGTGTAAATGTTAAGAACCAGACATTATGAAGAAACTTGTGAGGTTTCATGTATTTCGGATGCTCGTACAGCTCACAATAAATTATAAACCATCTACATTTTAAAATCTTAGAAAAGCTGTAATACTAGTTTTGTCCACAAGAGAAACGTCACAGATCTGTGAACATGTTAAGAACAAGTCATTTTGAAGAAATGTGTCAGGTCTCATGTATTTCTGATGCTCATAGGGCTCACAATAAATTACAAACGATCTACATTTTAAAATCTTAGAAAAGCTGTAATACTACTTTTGTCCACAAGAGGCACCATCAGGCTAGAAAATCTTTTTATGTGGAGAACAAGTCAGATTGACATAGACTGACATAAACCGACAGAACAGTTCAGATGTTCAGTTCACAATATTAATATCATTTAATCTTCTCAGTCTGAACATCTTTGAAATATGTCTATACATTGTTTGCACAGAGTAGAAACTTCACAGAACTGTGCTCATTAGGAAAACTAGTCAGATTGACAAAAAAAGGTCATAACAGTTCAAATGATATGACGTGTAGTGTTAAACATATCCACATTGTTATCATTTGATAGATCTTCCCATGCTGAAATTTTTTTGTAACGTCTATATATCATTTACACAAACTAGAAACTTCATAAAGCTCTGTTTATGTGGACAACAAGTCAGATTGACATAGACCGACATAATAGTTCATATGTTCAGTTCACAATGTCAATATCATTTGATCTTCTCATTCTGAACATCTTTGAAAGATGTCTATACATTGTTTACACAAAGTAGAAACTTCACAGAACTGTGCACATTAGGAGAACTAGTCAGATTGACCACAAACCGTCATGACAGCTCAGATGGTCCTGCTACGTTTGAACCCCGGTCATTGCTGCTTGCAGCTATATTTATTATTATTATTATTATTCTTCTGCCGTAATGCGTCTCGTGCAGACCAAACCGTAAGGTCTAGAGACTTGAAACTTTGTCAGATGGTAGGTCTCAATTTGGGGAGAACGTATCAAAATATGACGCAAATCGGGCTATAGGTGGCGCTACAGCGACTACAAACGCGTACATGTTCATAACTCGTAAACCGTTTGTCGTACACTCAAGTGTCTTATATCTCTGGAATCCTTGGCTCAAAACTTAAAAAATGTATATCTCCGATTTCATTTCCGCCTATAAAAATTTTCCGCCATTTTTAATTTTCTGAAAAAAAAAGTTTTCGAACTCCTCATAGACCGTTTGTCCAAATAACGCGAAACTTCACACATATCATCTAGAGACTCTCATGACCAAAAGTTATTCAAATAATTTTGATCGGTGATTCACGCTTGCAACAACACGCTAAAACGTTTGCATAAGGCGGAGACACTTTTGCTAAAATCGTAATAGCTCTGGAACGCAAAGAGATAATCTCACCAAACTTCACATAGTCATGTATAAGCTCAATTTGTGGTCACACCAAAAAAACTGCGATGATTGACCACTTGGTGGCGCTATATTGCGAAAAAAACACTCAATCACCTGTACAGGGTCACATGGTAGTCCGATTGACCTGAGACTTGTCATGCACGGTCTTTGTCCAAGGGTCCATGATGGTCTATGAGGACATTGGTGTATCTCAAAAAACATGACCGTCATCGGCCAATGAACTTTGAGCATCAATTAGACCAGCTTAACGAAGGTCGATCGGAACGAAACTCGATGGGCGTGTTTGACTCATGGCCCTAGTGGTCTGTCAGAATTTTGAAGAAAATCGGACACTAGTTGGCGCTAACGAGTTTTTTGCGTCTCTACTCACGTGGTGTTTCATGCATCCACAAAATATTGATATCATCTGATAGATCTCCTCATACTGAACAACTTTGCCTCAAGAACCACTGCTGTCAATCAAATTGTTTGCGAAATATTGGAGATTTTTGAAATTTCAAATTTTTCGAACTCGTCATAGGCCGTAAATCTCACTGGCTTGAAAATTCACACGCATCATCTAGGGACACTCAAGGCAAAAAGTTGTCAAAGGATTTTCGATTAGTTAAACCGTTCAGCAGATACAATTTTTCATATATTTCTGATTTGTCCTATTGTGATTAAAATGTCTATATATCTTGTCCAAAAACAAGAAACTTCACAAAACTGTGTAAATGTTAAGAACAAGACATTATGAAGAAACTTGTGAAGTTTCATGTATTTCTGATGCTCGTACGGCTCACAATAAATTATAAACTTTCTATATTTTAAAATCTTAGAAAAGCTGTCATACTAGTTTTTTCCACAAGAGAAACGTCACAGATCTGTGAACATGTTAAGAACAAGTCATTTTGAAGAAATGTGTCAGGTCTCATGTATTTCTGATGCTCATAGGGCTCACAATAAATTACAAACGATCTACATTTTAAAATCTTAGAAAAGCTTTAATACTACTTTTTTCCACAAGAGGCACCATCAGGCTAGAAAATCTTTTTCTGTGGAGAACAAGTCAGATCGACATAGACTGACATAAACCGACAGAACAGTTCAGATGTTCAGTTCACAATATTAATATCATTTAATCTTCTCAGTCTGAACATCTTTGAAAGATGTCTATTCAGTGTTTGCACAGAGTAGAAACTTCACAGAACTGTGCTCATTAGGAAAACTAGTTAGATTGACAAAAAAAGGTCACAACAGTTCAAATGATATGACGTGTAGTGTTAAACATATCCACATTGTTATCCTTTGATAGATCTTCCCATACTGAAAAAAAATTGTAACATGTCTATATATCATTTACTCAAACTAGAAACTTCATAAAGCTCTGTTTATGTGGAGAACAAGTCAGATTGACATAGACTGACATAAACCGACATAACTGTTCATATGTTCAGTTCACAATGTCAATATCATTTGATCTTCTCATTCTGAACATCTTTGAAAGATGTCTATACATTGTTTACACAAAGTAGAAACTTCACAGAACTGTGCACATTAGGAGAACTAGTCAGATTGACCACAAACCGTCATGACAGCTCAGATGGTCTTGCGACGTTTGAACCCCGGTCATTGCTGCTTGCAGCTATATTTATTATTATTATTATTATTATTCTTCTGCCGTAATGCGTCTTGTGCAGACCAAACCGTAAGGTCTAGAGACTTGAAACTTTGTCAGATGGTAGGTCTCAATTTGGGGAGAACGTATCAAAATATGACGCAAATCGGGCTATAGGTGGCGCTACAGCGACTACAAACGCGTACATGTTCATAACTCGTAAACCATTTGTCGTACACTCAAGTGTCTTATATCTCTGGAATCCTTGGCTCAAGACTTAAAAAATGTATATCTCCGATTTCATTTCCGCCTATAAAAATTTTCCGCCATTTTGAATTTTCTGAAAAAAAAAGTTTTCGAACTCCTCATAGACCGTTTGTCCAAATAACGCGAAACTTCACACATATCATCTAGAGACTCTCATGACCAAAAGTTATTCAAATAATTTTGATCGGTGATTCACGCTTGCAACAACACGCTAAAACGTTCGCATAAGGCGGAGACACTTTTGCTAAAATCGTAATAGCTCTGGAACGCAAAGAGATAATCTCACCAAACTTCACATAGTCATGTATAATCTCAATTTGTGGTCACACCAAAAAAACTGCGATGATTGACCACTTGGTGGCGCTATATTGCGAAAAAAACACTCAATCACCTGTACAGGGTCACATGTTAGTCCAATTGACCTGAGACTTGTCATGCACGGTCTTTGTCCAAGGGTCCATGATGGTCTATGAGGACATTGGTGTATCTCAAAAAACATGACCGTCATCGGCCAATGAACTTTGAGCATCAGTTAGACTAGCTTAACGAAGGTCGATCGGAACGAAACTCGATGGGCGAGTTTGACTCAGGGCCCTAGTGGTCTGTCAGAATTTTGAAGAAAATCGGTCACTAGTTGGCGCTAACGAGTTTTTTGCGTCTCTACTCACGTGGTGTTTCACGCATCCACAAAATATTGATATCATCTGATAGATCTCCTCATACTGAACAACTTTGCCTCAAGAACCACTGCTGTCAATCAAATTGTTTGCGAAATATTGGAGATTTTTTAAATTTCAAATTTTTCGAACTCGTCATAGCCCGTCAATCTCACTGGCTTGAAAATTCACACGCATCATCTAGGGACACTCAAGGCAAAAAGTTGTCAAAGGATTTTTGATTAGTTAAACCGTTCAGCAGATACAATTTTTCATATATTTGTGATTTGTCCTATTGTGATTAAAATGTCTATATATCATGTCCAAAAACAAGAAACTTCACAAAACTGTGTAAATGTTAAGAACAAGACATTATGAAGAAACTTGTGAGGTTTCATGTATTTCTGATGCTCGTACGGCTCACAATAAATTATAAACTTTCTATATTTTGAAATCTTAGAAAAGCTGTCATACTAGTTTTGTCCACAAGAGAAATGTCACAGATCTGTGAACATGTTGAGAACAAGTCATTTTGAAGAAATGTGTCAGGTCTCATGTATTTCTGATGCTCATAGGGCTCACAATAAATTACAAACGATGTACATTTTAAAATCTTAGAAAAGCTGTAATACTACTTTTGTCCACAAGAGGCACCATCAGGCTAGAAAATCTTTTTATGTGGAGAACAAGTCAGATTGACATAGACTGACATAAACCGACAGAACAGTTCAGATGTTCAGTTCACAATATTAATATCATTTAATCTTCTCAGTCTGAACATCTTTGAAAGATGTCTATTCATTGTTTGCACAGAGTAGAAACTTCACAGAACTGTGCTCATTAGGAGAACTAGTCAGATTGACAAAAAAGGTCATAAGAGTTCAAATGATATGACGTGCAGTGTTAAACATATCCACATTGTTATCATTTGATAGAGCTTCCCATACTGAAAAAAATTTGTAACATGTCTATATATCATTTACACAAACTAGAAACTTCATAAAGCTTTGTGTATGTGGAGAACAAGTCAGATTGACATAAACCGACATAACTGTTCATATGTTCAGTTCACAATGTCAATATCATTTGATCTTCTCATTCTGAACATCTTTGAAAGATGTCTATACATTGTTTGTACAGAGTAGAAACTTCACAGAACTGTGCACATTAGGAGAACTAGTCAGATTGACCACAAACCGTCTTGACAGCTCAGATGGTCTTGCGACGTTTGAACCCCGGTCATTGCTGCTTGCAGCTATATTTATTATTATTCTTTTTCTTGTGCCATGGGAGTCTATGGCAGCCCATAGAACCGTAAACGGGAAAATGAAAAAAAGTTGGCACACTCATAAAGGACAGTCCAATCATTGACCATAGCAAAATTGAAGTCTCTAACTCAATCTCTATAGCGCCACCAACTGTCCAAAGTTGCACTCACGTTTACGTAAATAACTTTTGAACCGTATGTCCTAGAAACAAAATTCTTTTGTCAACTGATTCCTTGGCTCAAGACGATTCGATTGCACCCTATGACGTCATTTTCCGTCATGAATATTTTCCCGCCATTTTGAATTTTATGAAAAACCTACTTTTTCGAACTCCTCCTAGGCCGTTTGTCCGATTTTCACGAAAATTGAACCACATCATCTCCAGACCATGGTGACAAAAAGTTATCCAAAGAAAGTTGAAATGTCAAACCGTTTATGAATAACTCACGAAAGAATCCGACGTAATGATCGCAAAAATGAACTTGAGGCTCTATCTCCACAACGCATTAGCGTTTTCTGACCAAACTCGGTGTGTGTTATGTCAATCATGGTCTGAGGCTACCTGCAGAGTTTTGGCGCTGTGCCCCCTAGTGGTCAGGAGATATGAAAAAGTGACATTTTTCCTTACAACTCCTGAACGCTTTGTCCAAAAATCATAAAACTGGTCTCGTTAGATTCAGTGCATCATGCCGAGTCGTGCGATACCACATTTTCCCATATCGGCCATTTAGAGCGTCGGCCATTTTGAATATTGTCATAAATTGCTATATTTAACAAATGGATTGGCGTATCGTTACGAAACTCAATATGTGTCTTCGGCACCTAACCTTGATACGGCACAAAAAGTTTGGGGGCAGCGCCACCTTGTGGTCAAAAGTTATAACCAAATTTACAAATATGCTAATAACTTTTGATGACGTTAACCTATTGTAAAACAAATGGTCTTAATGTGTTCATTGGGTCAAGCCGAGACCATAGATACCAAATATGTCATTTTCGGCCAAACCTCCGATTTGCCATGTTATTTTTCTTTAAAAACCTACTTTTTCGAACTCCTCCCAGACCGTTTGTCCAATTTTCACCAAAATTGAACCACATCATCTCCAGACCATCATGACAAAAAGTTATCCAAAGAAAGTTGATATGTCAAACCGTTTACGAATAACTCGCGAAAGAATCCAACGTAATGGTCGCAAAAATGAAATTGAGACTTTATCTCCGCAACGCATTAGCGTTTTCTGACCAAACTAGGTGTGTATTATGTCAATCATGGTCTGAGGCTACCTGCAGAGTTTTGGTGCTCTGCCCCCTAGTGGTCAGGAGATATTAAAAAACTGACTTTTTTGATTATAACTCCTGAACCCTTTGGCCAAAAATCATGAAACTGGTCTCTTTAGATCCAGTGGGTCATGCCGAGTCCTGTGATACCAAATTTTCCCATATCGGCCATTTTGAGCGTCTGCCATTTCGATTTTTCTTATAAGATTCTATGTTTAACAAACACATGACTTTAGTGCTTTGTCAGCAACGGTTTACCCAATTGAAAGCAAACTTTGCATGTGTCAATGTCACCACACTCTCAATGTACCACATGAATTGACACTACAATGTGGTTACAGCGCTGCCTGTTGGTTGAATGTGATAAACCATTAAATCGAATTACTAAAGACCGTATTGTTGATTTTTCAGCCATTTAGACTTAAGTCATATTGAAATGTCTTTAGATTCTTACTGCCGTTGGTCTGATGATGCCAGCCATGTCGGCATGACATTTAATGCCCTCCTTGCGCTTGGCCCCGTGATGGCTGCTAGCAGCTATTTAGGGGCCAAGCACCGAAGGTGCGGAGGCACCTATTGTTTTTGTTCCGGTTCTTTATTATTATTCTTCTTCTTCTTCCGTCATTGAAGTCTATGACAGCCCATAGAACCGTAAGCGGGAAAATGATGAAAGTTGGCACACTCATAAAGGACAGTCCAATCATTGACCATAGCAAAATTGAAGTCTCTAACTAAATATCTGTAGCGCCACCAACTGTCCAAAGTTGCGCTAACGTTTATGCTAATAACTTTTGAACCGTATGACCTAGAAACAAAATTCTTATGTCCCCTGATTCCTTGGCTCAAGACGATTCGATTGCACCCTATGACGTCATTTTCCGTCATGAAAGTTTTCCCGCCATTTTGAATTTTATGAAAAACCTACTTTTTCAAACTCCTCCGAGGCCGTTTTTCCGATTTCAACGAAAATTGAACCACATCATCTCCAGACCATGTGGACAAAAAGTTATCCAAAGAAAGTTGATATGTCAAACCGTTTACGAATAACTTGCGAAAGAATCCGACGTAATGGTCGCAAAAATGAAATTGAGGCTTTATCTCCGCAATGCATTAGCATTTTCTGACCAAACTAGGTGTGTGTTATGTCAATCATGATTTGAGGCTACCTGCAGAGTTTTGGCGCTGTGCCCCCTAGTGGTCAGGAGATATGAAAAAGTTAAATATTTGCTTATAACTTCTGAACGCTTTGGCTAAAAATAATAAAACTGGTCTCTTTAGATTCAGTGCATCATGCCGAGTCGTGCGATACCAAATTTTCCCATATCGGCCATTTTGAGCGTCGGCCATTTTGAATATTGTCATAAATTGCTATATTTAACAAAGATATTGACGTATCGTTACGAAACTCAATATGTGTCTTCGGCACCTAACCTTGATACGACTCAAAAAGTTTCGAGGCAGCACCCCCTTGTGGTCAAAAATTATAACCAAATTTACAAATATGCTAATAACTTTTGAGCGCGTTAACCTATGGTAAAACAAATTATCTTTATACGTTCCTTGGGTCAAACCGAGAACACAGATACCAAATTTGTCATAGTCGGCCAAACTTCTTGTCCACCATGTTGTTTTTCTTTAAAAACCTACTTTTTCGAACTCCTCCCAGACCGTTTGTCCAATTTTCACCAAAATTAAACCACATCATCTCCAGACCATCATGACAAAAAGTTATCCAAAGAAAGTTGATATGTCAAACCGTTTACGAATAACTCGCGAAAGAATTCGACGTAATGGTCGCAAAAATGAAATTGAGGCTTTATCTCCGCAACGCATTAGCGTTTTCTGACCAAACTAGGTGTGTGTTATGTCAATCATGGTCTGAGGCTACCTGCAGAGTTTTGGCGCTCTGCCCCCTAGTGGTCAGGAGATATTAAAAAACAGACATTTTTGATTATAACTCCTGAACGCTTTGTCTAAAAATCATGAAACTGCTGTCTTTAGATCCAGTGGGTCATGCCGAGTCCTGTGATACCAAATATTCCCATATCGGCCATTTTGAGCATCTGCCATTTCGATTTTTCTTATAAGATGCTATGTTTAACAAACACATGACTTTAGTGCTCTCTCAGCAATGGTTTACCCAATTGAAAGCAAACTTTGCATGTGTCAATGTCACCACACTCTCAATGTACCACATGAATTGACACTACAATTTGGTTACAGCGCTGCCTGTTGGTTGAATGTGATAAACCATCAAATCGAATTACCAAAGACCGTCTTGTTGATTTTTCAGCCATTTAGACTTAAGTCATATTGAAATGTCTTTAGATTCTTACTGCCGTTGGTCTGATGATGCCAGCCATGTCGGCATGACATTTAATGCCCTCCTTGCGCTTGGCCCCGTGATGGCTGCTAGCAGCTATATTTATTATTATTATTCTTCTTCTGCCATTGAAGTCTATGACAGCCCATAGAACCGTAAGCGGGAAAATGAAAAAAAGTTGGCACACTGATAAAGGAGAGTCCAATCATTGACCATAGCAAAATTGAAGTCTCTAACTCAATCTCTCTAGCGCCACCAACTGTCCAAAGTTGCACTCACGTTTACGTAAATAACTTTTGAACCGTATGTCCTAGAAACAAAATTCTTTTGTCCACTGATTCCTTGGCTCAAGACGATTCGATTGCACCCTATGACGTCATTTTCCGTCATGAAGATTTTCCCGCCATTTTGAATTTTATGAAAAACCTACTTTGTCGAACTCCTCCTAGGCCGTTCGTCCGATGTTCACGAAAATTGAACCACATCATCTCCCGACAATGTGGACAAAACGATATATAAAGAAAGTTGATTCGTCAAACCGTTTACGAATAACTCGCGAAAGAATCTGAGGTAAAAGTTGCCAAAATGAAATTGAGGCTTTATCTCCCCAATGCATTAGCCTTTTCTGACCAAACTAGGTGTGTGTTATGTCAATCATGGTTTGAGGCTACCTGCAGAGTTTTGGCGCTGTGCCCCCTAGTGGTCAGGAGTTATCAAAAACTGACTTTTTTGCTTATAACTTCTGAACCCTTTGGCCAAAAATCATGAAACTGGTCTCTTTAGATCCAGTGGGTCATGCCGAGTCCTGTGATAGCAAATATTCCCATATCGGGCATTTTGAGCGTCTGCCATTTCGATTTTTCTTATAAGATGCTATGTTTAACAAACACATGACTTTAGTGCTCTGTCAGCCATGGTTTACCCAATTTACCCAATGTACCACATGAATTGACACTACAATTTGGTTACAGCGCTGCCTGTTGGTCGAACGTGATAAACCATTAAATCGAACTACTAAAGACCGTATTGTTGATTTTTCAGCCATTTAGACTTAAGTCATATTGAAATGTCTTTAGATTCTTACTGCCGTTGGTCTGATGATGCCAGCCATGTCGGCATGACATTTAATGCCCTCCTTGCGCTTGGCCCCGTGATGGCTGCTAGCAGCTATATTTATTATTATTATTCTTCTTCTGCCATTGAAGTCTATGACAGCCCATAGAACCGTAAGCGGGAAAATGAAAAAAAGTTGGCACACTCATAAAGGACAGTCCAATCATTGACCATAGCAAAATTGAAGTCTCTAACTCAATCTCTAAAGCGCCACCAACTGTCCAAAGTTGCACTCACGTTTACGTAAATAACTTTTGAACCGTATGTCCTAGAAACAAAATTCTTTTGTCCACTGATTCCTTGGCTCAAGCCGATTCGATTGCACCCTATGACGTCATTTTCCGTCATGAAAATTTTCCCGCCATTTTGAATTTTATGAAAAACCTACTTTTTCGAACTCCTACTAGGCCGTTAGTCCGATTTTCACGAAAATTGAACCGCATCATCCCCAGACAATGTGGACAAAACGATATATAAACAAAGTTGATTCGTCAAACCGTTTACGAATAACTCGCGAAAGAATCCGAGGTAAAAGTCGCCAAAATGAAATTGAGGCTTTATCTCCGCAATGCATTAGCCTTTTCTGACCAAACTAGGTGTGTGTTATGTCAATCATTGTCTGAGGCTACCTGCAGAGTTTTGGCGCTGTGCCCCCTAGTGGTCAGGAGTTATGAAAAACTGACTTTTTTGCTTATAACTTCTGAACCCTTTGGCCAAAAATCATGAAACTGGTCTCTTTAGATCCAGTGGGTCATGCCGAGTCCTGTGATACCAAATATTCCCATATCGGCCATTTTGAGCATCTGCTATTTCGATTTTTCTTATAAGATGCTATGTTTAACAAACACATGACTTTAGTGCTCTCTCAGCAATGGTTTACCCAATTGAAAGCAAACTTTGTATGTGTCAATGTCACCACACTCTCAATATACCACATGAATTGACACTACAATTTGGTTACAGCGCTGCCTGTTGGTTGAATGTGATAAGCCATTAAATCGAAATACTAAAGACCGTATTGTTGATTTTTCAGCCATTTAGACTTAAGTCATATTGAAATGTCTTTAGATTCTTACTGCCGTTGGTCTGATGATGCCAGCCATGTCGGCATGACATTTAATGCCCTCCTTGTGCTTGGCCCCGTGATGGCTGCTAGCAGCTATATTTATTATTATTCTTTTTCTTGTGCCATGGGAGTCTATGGCAGCCCATAGAACCGTAAACGGGAAAATGAAAAAAATTTGGCACACTCATAAAGGACAGTCCAATCATTGACCATAGCAAAATTGAAGTCTCTAACTCAATCTCTATAGCGCCACCAACTGTCCAAAGTTGCACTCACGTTTACGTAAATAACTTTTGAACCGTATGTCCTAGAAACAAAATTCTTTTGTCAACTGATTCCTTGGCTCAAGACGATTCGATTGCACCCTATGACGTCATTTTCCGTCATGAATATTTTCCCGCCATTTTGAATTTTATGAAAAACCTACTTTTTCGAACTCCTCCTAGGCCGTTTGTCCGATTTTCACGAAAATTGAACCACATCATCTCCAGACCATGGTGACAAAAAGTTATCCAAAGAAAGTTGAAATGTCAAACCGTTTATGAATAACTCACGAAAGAATCCGACGTAATGATCGCAAAAATGAACTTGAGGCTCTATCTCCACAACGCATTAGCGTTTTCTGACCAAACTCGGTGTGTGTTATGTCAATCATGGTCTGAGGCTACCTGCAGAGTTTTGGCGCTGTGCCCCCTAGTGGTCAGGAGATATGAAAAAGTGACATTTTTCCTTACAACTCCTGAACGCTTTGTCCAAAAATCATAAAACTGGTCTTGTTAGATTCAGTGCATCATGCCGAGTCGTGCGATACCAAATTTTCCCATATCGGCCATTTAGAGCGTCGGCCATTTTGAATATTGTCATAAATAGCTATATTTAACAAATGGATTGGCGTATTGTTACGAAACTCAATATGTGTCTTTGGCACCTAACCTTGATACGACTCAAAAAGTTTCGAGGCAGCGCCACCTTGTGGTCAACAGGTAAAACCAAATTTTCAAATATGCTAATAACTTTTGAGTACGTTAACCTATGGTAAAACAAATTATCTTTATACGTTCCTTGGGTCAAACCGAGAACACAGATACCAAATTTGTCATAGTCGGCCAAACTTCGTGTCCACCATGTTGTTTTTCTTTAAAAACCTACTTTTTCGAACTCCTCCCAGACCGTTTGTCCAATTTTCACCAAAATTAAACCACATCATCTCCAGACCATCATGACAAAAAGTTATCTAAAGAAAGTTGATTCGCCAAACCGTTTACGAATAACTCGCGAAAGAATTCGACACAATGGCCATAGAATTGAAAGCGAGGCTATATCTCCTTAACTCATTAGCGTATTCTGAACAAAATAGGTGTGCGTTATGTCAATCATGGTCTGAGGCTACATGCAGAGTTTTGGCGCTCTGCCCCCTAGTGGTCAGGAGATATTAAAAAACTGACATTTTTGATTATAACTCCTGAACGCTTTGTCTAAAAATCATGAAACTGCTGTCTTTAGATCCAGTGGGTCATGCCGAGTCCTGTGATACCAAATATTCCCATATCGGCCATTTTGAGCGTCTGCCATTTCGATTTTTCTTATAAGATGCTATGTTTAACAAACACATGACTTTAGTGCTCTGTCAGCAATGGTTTACCCAATTGAAAGCAAACTTTGCATGTGTCAATGTCACCACACTCTCAATGTACCACATGAATTGACACTACAATTTGGTTACAGCGCTGCCTGTTGGTTGAATGTGATAAACCAATAAATCGAATTATTAAAGACCGTATTGTTGATTTTTCGGCCATTTAGACTTAAGTCATATTGAAATGTCTTTAGATTCTTACTGCCGTTGGTCTGATGCTGCCAGCCATGTCGGCATGACATAAGATGCCCTCCTTGCGCTTGGCCCCGTGATGGCTGCTAGCAGCTATATTTATTATTATTATTATTATTATCATCATCATCGTTGTGGGAAAAGGAAACTGTTAGTTGAAAACATGTAAATGTAAATGAACACAAAAGATCAAATAAATATCAATACCTGCTGCATTACAAAGATCAGTGTTACAGCAGGTAGATGTTGTCCCTCCAGAATCCGTTCTTTCCATACAATTATGTATACACCTTTTATTCACATACCCCTGAGGCAAATCTGCAAAAAACAAACAAAAAAACTGCATAGATAAGGCAAAGCACAGGTTTTCAAGCCCTGGATCTTCGATGGGGAAAAATGGGTCTCCAGAATGATTTAAGGAAAATGTATAAACAAAAGAAAAACAATTTGTTTTCATAAGTCTATATATATATATATATATATATATAGAATGAATACATGAAATGTGATTTAAATAATTAACAGATTAATAGATCTAAAGAAGAAAAAGTTTCATTTTTGTGACGCTCCACAAGTTCACTGAAAGGAAACCGAGGCGACAGTAATTCTTAATGAGAGAGTTGGGCTTTCTGTTATTACTTTTTCACTTTAAATAAATATTTCGAGCAACTTATAGCCTATTTTCATTCTTGTTCTGTTCTGAATACCGTGAAATTTAAAGGATTTTGTTGTGAAAACTTGCTAAGTTTATATTGTTCATGATGTTTGTAGTGCATTAAAACATTTTACTTTATTTACTGGTATTATTTCACAATGTGACATCTGTGACATCATTTTTTTTTCTCAAAAACAATTATTTATTCATGCACCAAATGAAAGTAAGCTCTTCATATATATATATATATATATATATATATATATATAAATTCCAATGTGCATCAAAAGCAGTTGTTAAGAAAGGACTGAATTTGTGCCATCTAAGGATTACCGTAATGTGTCATTAATTCCAACACATTTTGCATTGATTGCATATAATTGCTGTATATAAATATATATGGGTCACGTCAATTAAAAAAAGAGAACCACTGGATTAAAGAAACAATTCTGAAAATCATGTTCCTCTTGTTATCAAAAAATAATTGCAATTATGAAATGAGATGAACATTCATACTTCTACTTCATATTATCACTTTCATTAAACTACGTGAGTAAATTTACACCTCATACTGGACTTACCTGTTGATTTTTCTCTTCTAAATGTTCTACAGTGAGTAGCTAGAGCTGGACAGATCTCCTCTTTCGCATCACAGTAACCCGTCGAATCAGATTCACACGTGTAACACTTGAGAGAATATCCTTAAAGAAAGAGACATTGAGTCACTACTCTGTGTAACAAATAATACATTCAATAATTGCTGTTTTTTGTACCTCCATTGAGAAAAAAGAAAAGAAGAACAACAGAGACTCGCAGATCCATCATGTATCAGGAACAGAATGAAATAAAGTTTCTGTCTCTTTTATATCTGTTCAGAAAGGGGAGGGTTTCATGAGGAAACTTCCAGAAGTTCAACACAAACTTCACAAACACCCACTGTAAATGTTTCCCCTCCAGAATAACTAATGATTCTAGAAGTAGAATATATTTTTGAGTGTTATTTAAAAATTGGACTGTAAAATAATGGAAAAGTCTAAAGTGTTATTGTTTATAAACAAATGTTATTGCATTGTATGCTTTGATATGACCACATTTGTACAATGATAATGTATTGCACTGAGTTCTTGCTGCTTTTTTGTGATGCTTGACATTTTCTCTGTGTTCCTCGCTGTGTTAATTGTTTTTTGTGATTGGGTCCAACTTCCTATATTTCTAAGAGTCTTTGTTACAGAAGTGATTGTAAATGTTATACAATATGTACATGTTTGAATTTAATGAAAACACTTAAACACTTTAATGATGGTGTCAATAAATGTCTTTAACTGAACAGCTTAAAATTAACTGTGTTAAAAGTTATCTTAATGTCGAAATTAAGAAATGGCATCCTATCTTCTTTCCAAATGCATGTTATGGGTCTTATTGAAAACAATTCATCAGTATATTTTTTGACCTCATAATAATTAATCAAAAAATACCATAACTATATATTTTTATTGAGAAACTTGTGATAGTTTTGTTCATGAAGGGTCTAGTTCCAGCAGGTTGATTTTGATATATCATCAAGAAACATCAGACACTGTACTGCACATTTGGTGTTGTGCCATTCCCTATTTTATTTAAAAGTAGGCCTACAAACAGTTTTGACCAATACCAAAAAAATCTCTCCAAATTTGACTGTATAAGAAAACACTATGGCAGTCAAAAGCAGATATCCAAATCTTCGTAAGGTTCCAAGGTGTAGAGTTTAACAGTCTGCAACACCTTGTAAAATGCAAATCTTCTTACACAACCATCAGACAACCGAAATTCATGTAGAAACTTGCTCACAAGAATCTTCTGTTTGTCCTGGCATGGAGAAGGAAGAGTTCAACAAGTTCTTGATTGTATTACATCATTCTTGAGGTTTCAGGGTTTTTTTTTTAGTAGCATCATACCACTAGAGTGGTAGAATATCTTCTGAGTTTGAATTACTGTATCCTAAATATTATTTAAATGCCAAATTCAAGAGGTAAAGCCTGTGTGAAACATCCAAGGATGTGACGTCTTCATAAGTTGTAAAACACACACTTCATGAGATTATTCTCAAAGAGTTTGTCAGACTGTGACCCAGTAACTCACCAGTTTTTAGTTAAACAGCGTTTTTAAAATCACTACACGTGTTTTCCAAAGACAAAATAGTTCCTATCTCCACATAGAGTTGGGGTTGTGTATATAACCATATATTTCTATAAATGTGTGTATATATAAAACATTATTTAAAAACTAGGACAGTAGAATAATAATGTACATTTCTCAAGTGAAGATGGTTTAAACCACAAATTTATTAAATCAAGCAAATACACAGGAACATTGTTGGATACTGACAAACAAGATGAGAATGACTAGAGCTCACTAACATTAGAGCAGATTTTAGGAAACATAACATGTCTGGATCACACTGTTTTTGTGTTCTGACCTCACACAGATCACACAAACATTAACTTTCTTGATTTCTTTAATTAAAACATTCTTAAATAACAGAAGTAAATGTATGTGTCACGTTCGTGTGTCAGCAATGGCGCAGAGATGAAGGAGAAATCACCGGAAACAAACGTTCTATTAAGTAAAAATCAGGCGAGTATAACACACAACATAACACTAATGAGATCCGAAAAAGACTGGAGGGAACACAGGGTAGAAATCGACAGGGGAAACATTGAGGGAATAAGACACAGCTGACAATACTAAAGGATGATTGATAATGAGACAGGTGAATGGACTGACACTGGGAGAACATATTGGGAACTCGGAAGAAAACAATGGCAAAACGCGTAACAGTATGTGCACTAAATCAGTAGAAGATGCTTTTGCTTGTAAGCCCTGAGAATCACCAGAAAGGCTTTGATTGATCTTTAATCGTCTAGAATCTAGACTCTAGATCAGGGGTGTCAAACGTGCGGGCCGGACCGCCAGGGGGTTCAGTCCGGCCCGGGAGATCAATCTGCAATATGAAAAAACCTTTTATTTTCAGCGGAACTAACAGCAGATGGCAGCACTGAGCTTCAGGGTCTGAGTGGCGTTTAGTTCCGTCAGTTTATGCGCTTTCCTGTTGTCCGTGGCAACCTCATCATCGAAATATCTTCGTCAAAAAAGAGAAAAGTAGACACAAAGTGGCGGATTTATCAAGAAAAATTGACCTCTTCCTATATGTTCACGGAGGTGAATGGGAAACCCGTGTGCTGGTGTGCTGCAGCAAGTTTCGGTGCTTAAGGAATATAATATTCGGCGCCACTATAAAACCGATAATCATGCAGTTTAGGAGCGTATACTCAAAAAACACTAAATAAGCAATCATACATGGTCAAAGAAAGCAACAAAACAGTTTTAACCCAACATCTACACGCGGGATAATTGGCAGCTATAGCAGATAATGCTGCTGCAAACGTCATCGTTTCGCAATTGATTTCGGGCCACAAACTCGTGAGGATGGAAATAGGATGCGTGACGTGCCAAACTGTGTTTTAAGTTCGCGTTTAGCACGCATCCACATATTCTCGACGTTGTTCGTGTGGATCTCCCTGTCGTTCCGATCTAAGAAGTTGTGCCAGCCGTCTGAAATTACACGATCTGTGACCGTTTGAATATAGTCACCTAAACTGCATGATTACCATAAAACTCAGCATGGCGAGAAATACAACAGCTTGTACGGACAACTGAGAATACAGTAGGTAAATGAAATGATGGTGGGTCTGTTTTCACCCGGAGAGGCCAGTGATGCTGCAGTGAAAGCAAAAGCGTTCATCCTGACGGCAGGTCTTTAGCAAACTCTAATTGCAAATTGCAGTTTTCGCAAATTGATAGTTAATTTGTTTACATAAAAAACCCACACATACTTATGTATAAACTTGCAAATTTTACAAAGCTGCCACTTAAGATTTTAAGTGTGTGAAATTAATTCATGTGTTCAGAATTGCTTCCCAGAGTTGGAAAATGAATTTTAAGTAATTGATATTTGATATTTGTTAACATGCAGGACAGTGTTTTTAAGTTCCACAAAACTGTGACTAAATGCTTTGCATCATTGTAAAATAATAGACACTTTTTTATGCATAATGCACTTAAATGTTAAACTGAGTAAACTGTGTTTTTGAAATTGCACATACTATACGTAGATTGTTTGTAATATATTTTGTAAAAGGACAATTCATTTAATTTAAAGATTTTTATAATTTAATATCATTTATAATATAATACACTAATATAATAGTCCACAAAAAAGCGGACTTATTGTTAGTTCTATGTAATTTTGCTATGAGTTTAGTGCTCGGCCCCTTTGACATCAGATTACGCAGTGTGCGGCCCCCCGACCAAAATGAGTTTGACACCCCTGCTCTAGATCATAGGTGTAAATCTCACGCCCAGATCATTTTATTAATGGCCCGCGAGATGGCTCGCGTTCCAGCTGACTCGCCGAACACTTCCTGTATTAACCAGGAAGTGGCTTATGGCTTATGATGCTTCGCAATCGTGTTGAGTTTTGACACCTTTGCTCTAGATCAAGCAACCCTCATAAAAAACACATTTAGGATGCTCTCTTCCCCAGCCAGGGCGACTCACAAACACCTTCACTGTGAGATATATAAATGTTTTAAGCATAGGCGGAGTTTCACTTTTGTGCTTGGGGGGGGCAACAGACCACGAGCTCCATTTTTTTTTTATATCATATATATATATATCATTCATTTTACATATAAAATACATTTACAATGAACAATGACTTTATACCAGTGCTTCTCAATTATTTTCTGTCACGCCCCCCTAGGAAGAGGTAAACATTTCTCGGCAAAAACTTTCGCCTTATTGTTTCCATGGTAACGCGTCATGCTTATCACCTGACATACCGCAGTCATAAAAAGCGCTGTATAATAGATAATTCAAAATAGTCACCAACTTGTTGGCTCAACTTGTTGAAACCGAAAAGAAATCTTATGTGGTTGAAAACACTGAGTTGTTGTGATAAATGACAAGCTCAGAGCCCGTCTTTTTTTTTTGGCTCAGTGCCAGATATTGCGTGAAAACACGTGTGAATTTAGTGGTTGATCACGTGACACATGAACACCGGCGTGATCGTACACGTCAAAGGATGAGGGGATGATTATCTGAACTTCTGCTCTTGTTCAGTGCAAAAAAAGCATGTACCCCAGTGTAACGTGCGCCCCACTATTTGAGAACCACTGCTTTATACAAAGAATAGCGAATAGAACAGACTCTTTGTAGTTGCTGTTTTGTTTTGCATCGGCAGTGATGGAGTTAACACGGGGAGTTCAGAAGTGCGGCAAATAGTGTGTTAGACGGGTGCGCTTGTTAAAGTGTGTTGTTCTTCGTTCCGATTAAAGTTCATAAAGAGAGCCTCCCTTGACCTGTCATAGAACTACTTCAGACATTACAATATCTTACCTAATGCAGAAGAAGCCGCCTCTTTTTCCGAGATGCGTAGATGTCCACTGTCTTCTCTTCTGATAGATTTGACACTTTTAGTAGTGGATTTATTAAAAATACGACGAATGTCCATTTTGTTTATTCAGCACGTAAAACAGAACGAGAAGAGCGTCCACTCACGTACCGCGATACTTTGAGATTCGCAAATCGCGGGAGAATGTAATAAAGCTACAGTAATAAAAAATTAATTAGCCACTTATTAATTACTTACACTTACACAATCTTACTCATTCTATACACAGAACTAATAAGATAAAACGAGAAAATATGAATTCTGTAATAACAAAAAAACATATTCAAAGCACAAGGCAGGCATTAATTGGCTCTGGTCTGGGGGGGCAGTGCCCCCCCCAGCCCCCCCCAAACTCCGCCTATGGTTTTAAGGGCCAGTCACACAGCGAAAACGCATGACTCACGCACGAATTGCGCACGGATTTTCGTTTCTGCACGGAGTGTGCATCGTATGCGTAATTCGTCGGTGAAACGAACATGGACCGTCAGTGATTGTAAGTGGATGTGCGTCGAAGGCGGTTTGTGCGTGACTTTGAGTTTTGAACCGTTCAAAATTTTTCATGAGTCGGCGTGCATAGTTTATGCGTCGAGTATGAGCGGGACACGCGTCGGCCGTCAGTGCTTATGCGTCGGAACTGGTTTGAAACCGCGCACGTCCACTGACGCCCCACCTTCATATCACGCGTGAACCGCGCACGTATCACGTTCATTCCACTGACAATGTGGATTCTGAAACGTTCGCGAAGCGTGTGTGTTTGGACGCGCTCAGTCAGTGATTCATTGCTTCAGACGTGCGTCGAATGTTCGTGGAATACTTTGGTCAATTTCTCGACGCACAAGCACACACAATCCCAATCTGTGCGTGATTTGTGAGTGATTTGTGCGTGATCGGCTGTGTGACTGGCCCTTTACATTATTTTGCATTTTTAACATTGATCCTGTTGATGTGTCTGGAAATACAGATGTTCTAGAAAGAACATCTCCAAACAACACAGTTTTTGTTGAGAAGAATACAGGACTGAACAATGTTTCTGATTCTTTGTGTTAGACACTAACTAACATTAACCTATAGCTCAGGTATTACTGATTGTAGTGGAAACACACACAGTTGTTTTAAAAAGAACACAGCCAGAAGCGTTATTTTAATGTTATGACTTAAATAAAATACTTTGAGTCAATTAACAAACCCTATTGATCAAACAACCCCGATTTTTAACGCTGAGGTGTCAGCATAATGTACAACTTGCTTTCACCCCTGCAATCAAAGGAAAACATGGACACCAACAGTTTTCTCTCAACAGACATTGAAGGAGTCACATGGACCAATGTCATAAAAATGCCACTCTGGGGTGAGATATGACCTCCATAATTAAATTTTTGAGATACGAGCAGCTTACAGACGCGGACACTAGAGGTGTTCAGCACTCGGAGCAGCTCAAGCCTCATTTATGGGGTAATTGCATATGATCTCCACTAGAGGCAGCTTGGTTTTACAGCAGGAGGCTACCTGCGGCGACGAGTGATTCATGACTATTAAGCTGAGAGCAGCACAAGTTATGTGTGTTCAATAATAATAAATATGAGGTTCTGAGGCTATTCAATACACTACATGGGAAGAAACACTACACTTCTGTATTGTTTGCATTTTCTATGAAATCCCTCCCTCCTCCACAGCACATGCCACCATTTCGTCTGTCTCGAAGGTAAGAATGGTCCTGGAACAGATTATGCCCAAATCTCAAGGTTTTACTCCATATGCAATATGGCAAAGAAATCACAAGGAATGTATAAGTCTATATGAGACAAAACACCACAAGAACCACAAACACAGATGTGAAACACAAAACCCGAGCCTTTCATGGCCAAGAACAGCAGAATTCCATAGAGTTCCATCAGTTTGACCCCATTCTCAAATATATTACGAAATAAATGTTGTGCCAAAAATTGGCTTTTTTTTTAGAAACCACGTTTTTGACTTGCCATTGACAAAGCCATTTTTTTCTTCAACATTATGGATTTGAGGGAATATGGGGCACATTTTGTAAAGTATTATTACAGTAATTATATTGAAAATAACTAAGAATATATAACATTAAAGTATACATTCTTGTATTTATATTTCAGAAGTGATATTATTAAACCCTCATTTAAAAGCTTCCAATACTCAGATCAGAAAAACATACACATGAGATTATGAAAGTTCTGACCTGAGCAGTTCTGAAATCTGTGGATTTCTTAAAAGATGAGGAAGTTTAAAACATGAGATCAGCCCACAACTATTTTAAACAAAAGATATATATGGGTGAAAACCACAAAGAAAAAAAAAAAGGGTATTATTTGAGGTGACAGCCAATTGTAATTTTGTTCAAAACCATAGATTCTTATAATTAATAAGAGAATATTATTGTTATTATAGTAATTCCATGATTTATGTGTAGTCTGTTCATGATGCAGACTGCAGGGTGAGCATAGAGGTTTATTGACAGCCACACGAGTTCCCTTCCCACAATCATAATACAGAGAGCAAGGGAAACGCAACAAGTGTTTTGTGTCTGTTCTTAAAAACTATCTATGCCCCTTTTCAGGGAGATTAACATGTAAGGTATGGACGGTGCTCATCAATGACCGGTCAGATTCATTCTTTGATTGAAAAAGTGATTTCACAAATGGCTCCAGCCTGTCTGCAAAATTGCTATTGCTGCTTTTTGTTATGACCGTTTTAGGTGTGTTTTGTAGTTTAAGGGCTTATAATCAGTAATTACTTGTGTATAACCAAGTCAATCTTTACCTGGCCTTCATTTTAAGAGTTAATATAGTCGTGATTGGTCTTGAAATCTTTGTCTCTCAATTTGCAGACCGTCTGTTTGTTTCGCTGTGCTATGACGTATCAAACTCTTTCTTTTATGCCAAAACCAAAAGTCCGCATTCTTAAGAAAAGATGTTAATCTGATGAGATCCAAGAACAAAGGAAAGATTCCCGCTTCTCAGTTCCTTCACTTTATTGGCTGTCCCAACAAAAGAGGTGTGCTTTGTAAATTCCTTTAAAAGGACCTGCAAAACTAAGGACCAGCCGCTTCTCTCTTGCAACTCTTTGCCATTTTCTAAAAGGACATTACAAGACAAAGAACCAAATTTGAACTTCCCGCGGACTCCAACGGACCCGCCTCGCAAGCTTCCAAACACGGACCAGATCGCGGAATTCCTCACACGCACGAATTCCGACCAGTCGCAAAGAATATGCAAGTATCCCTCGTTAGAGAGTTTTGAGTTATACCAAGAAGTTGGTCTGATTCCTTGTTCTCAAATCGGTTCTTATCTGTAATACTACCTTTCTTTGTCTCTCTCTCTCTCCTACTCTCTCTCTTATTCTCTCTCCTTCCCTTTTTCAGTTAATCTGTATGTTTTGTTTATTGTTTGTTGATTATTAAAATATATATATCCACACGTGATTGTCTTTGAACTGCTCATCCATAAGTCACTTCTACGGTGAACCGATCCTTTTACAAATTAACAGAAATATCCTTCTTTGTGGCCAAAAGAAACCTTTCCCAGAGTTCTTAAAAAAGAATTTAATTCTCAATTCTAGAATTAAAATAAATTCTACAAGCCGAATCAAGCCATATATATTAATAATTGTTATAATGTTATAATTAATTGTTAATATCCAAATTCCCCTTTGTGCATTTTATGATGAGGTTAATTGCTCATGGAAGAGTTTTCAGTCTTTTGTCAGAGATTCTGCATTAGATGAAGAGATTGTTCCACCAGCAAGTTCTGGAGAGTGATTTTGTGTCTCTCTGTGATGGTTTTGTGAGTCGTCACTCATTTATCAATTGTAGGTTTCTGGTAGGTGTGTAAACTCACAAGAATGAGTGGAAGTAGGAGGTGATGAGCCTGTGATAGATTGTAAGGAAGTGTTAATGCCTTCAGTTTTATTCTAGTAGCGAGTGCAGAGATAAAGAAATGTTATTTTATACCAAAAACTGACTTGTTCTGCATGTCAAACAGGGCAAGTGCTTTTTTTTTCAGATATCATGTTCGTGATTTGCCTTTAACTGAGCCATTTGATCCAAGATGTTCCAGTTATTCAACTTGCTTTAACATTATTTAAACAATAAAATATTAAGATTATAATATTTTATGTAAAATATTAAAGTATAAATCATTTTCTTTGTATGTAACAAGTGTTATTGTTAAACCTTTTTATAAAAGCAATCAACACACAGATCGGAAAAACAGACACTTGAGAGAACTTGTGAATTCCTTAAAAGATTGGGAATTACAAATCAGGAGTGAAGTTCAGAACTAAAGTTAAATTTGTGGTTGGATAAAATTAAACGTGTGTGGAGCACAAGGAGGAGAAGTTCATGCGTCAGTCAGAGACTGTATTCACCTGCACTCACAGCGTCCTCTTGTGGTCTTGAGTCACACTGACAGATTTATCACCATTTATCAACATAAAAGTAACACTTTATTTCAATAATCCTCTTTTGACCTTCTATTAACTTTGTAAATTGCAGCTGCTCCTTACTCCATGTCAACTAGCAGTCATTAGAGTATTAGTGGACGGTCTGCTTGACATTCTACTGACTATAAGTGACTTTACAAGTGTAGCGAGGAAAGCATGAGGAAAGGAGGGGGATTGTTCCCGTTACAGATTGATGTTAGGGTGGTCCGGTGTAAAGTACAGGTATATGGGCTCCTTGTAGCTTGTATTAGGTTTTGTTTTTTGTTTTATTGGTTAAGCAAAGATGTGATTTTCAGATTTTATTGAAAAAATGTCTTAATTTGTATTTCAAAGATGAATAAAAGTTATTGGTTTGGAAATACATGAGGGTGAATAAATTATGACAACATTTTCATTTTCACTAGTTGAACAACCAAAAGCACATTTTTGTAATTTGTGGATGCACAAGTTTACAATTTTCCAATCTTATTTTCCATATGAAAGAAATTTGTGTTTTGGGTATTTGGGTAAAAAATAGTTTTTTCTTCTCAAAATGATGGACAATATTTATTAATTTTTTTTTATTAAGATTCCTCAAATCATGGCATAATAGAAGCAGAGAAGCAGAGCAACAAACAAGTTATACTCGGTATCTGTGGTTTGTGCTGTCAAAACAGGGAATTATAAGCATTTAATATTATATCAAAACATTTATCAAACCCTTAAATGTATTTTGGATGATTGGTTTATCATAGTTTCTGTATTATGAGTTTTTTTTTAAATCTTGAATTTAATTTGTTACTATTGCTTATAACGATTATAATTATTTTTCGTAATATATAAGAAAAGAGCGCCACTACAGAGAATCAAAGGATCTACTTTACAGTTTATTTCACTGTGCAGAAGGATTTTATTCTCACTAAGAAAATAATCTTAATCTTGCAAGTCTTTCTAGGAATTTTTTTTTAAAGACTGACTGTCCATCTTAAATGTAAATATGAGAAGTTGTAGATTACAATCTGTTATGATATGAGCTCTGCGCTCCCCTCCATGGCCACCAGATGGAGCTCACACATATACTGACACTTCACCACACACTACATTTCCCAGCAACCATCACACTGCACTGATTACACACACACAGCTGGACTCCATTATCATTGTTTGCCACACCACCTGTGTATCATTACTTGCACTATAAAAGACTCCTTCGCCCACAGCTCTGGGTGAGGTCTTGATTTGTGATAGCTGTCAGTCTGAGCGTTTATTCCTGTCCTGTTTGCCTGTTGCTGTTTTTGCCTGTCTGCCTGCCTGTTTTTGATCCTGTTCTGCCTGCCCCGACCTGTGCCTGGATTTACGTTGACGATTGATAGCTGCCTGCCTTGACCACCGCCTGTACCACGATTCTGATCCTGTCTGCCCGCCTTTGTGATTCCTGCCTGTTTTTGACCACTCTTAATAAAGACATTGCGTTTGGATCCCTGCCTGTGAGTCCCTGCTGTTACACAATCATTGTTTATAAGCATTGCAAACAATTGATTGGTTAACCGATTAATTTTCATGATTTGAGGATCATGATTTCACTTACACAATCTCAAAGTATTTCCTTTTCTGTGAATGAAAGAAATGTCTTTTGATTTTCTCTTTGGCTATAAAAACAATCATTTTTTTCATAATGATGCTGGAGAATATGTTTGAAATTTGTTTATTAAGAACAGCAGAGCAACAATCAAGCTTTATTCAGTAAAGTATAGCGATGCATCAGAATGTGTTTCATATTCAGTGGTTTTTGCTGCAGAATCTGAAGTGCAGAATCTGGATTCACTGAAACAGGAAGTAGAAGAGCAGAGGAGAGACGAGCAGGAGGAAGCTTCCCTTATACACTCCATCTGATCAAGAACATAAAGAAACTAGTATTAATTATGACTAAAAATGACATGTTTATTGTTGATCAATTTCATCAGATTTTAAAAACAAAAGCTCAGAAAAAACGCTTTAAGAGGAAAGAAGCTTTTAAAATTTTTTTGACCACTTTAAAATTTGATGTTGTGCTCCTTATAAATCACTTGTTTGAATTATTATAATTGTTGTGGGAAAAGGCAACTGTTGGTTGAAAACATATAAATGAACACAGTCAAATAGAGATCAATACCTGCTGCATTACAAAGATCAGTGTTACAGCACCAGGTAGAATTTTTCACTCCGTCTTTCTCTACGGTCCCTTGTTTACATTCAGCTGCACATCCTTTAGTTACAGACACCTCACCAGTACCTGCAAAAAAACATATAATAGGGTAAAGAAACAACTGCAAAACATCATGTTCCTCTTGCTATATAGACAAATAGTTGCAGTTATAAAATGAGATCATAATTCATATTTCTACTTCATATTGTCACATTCATTAAAGTACAAATCATTTTACAATTTTTTTCTTCTCTTTGTTTTGAACAGTAGGAAGATCCAGAACAGGTCTCCTCTTTCCCATCACATTGTCCCTTGGTAAAAGCTTTGTACGAGTAACACTTGAGAGAATATCCTTAAAGAAAGAGAGAGACATTGAGTTACTACTCTGTGTAACAAATAATACATTCAATACTTGCTGTTTTTTGTACCTCCAGTGAGAAAAAAGAAAAGAAGAACAACAGAGACTCGCAGATCCATCATGTATCAGGAACAGAATGAAAGAAGAAAGTTTCTGTTTCTTTTATATCTGTTCAGAAAGGGGAGGGTTTCATGAGGAAACTTCATGAAGTTCAACACAAACTTCAAAAACTCAAACACACACCATAAATGTTTCTCCTCTAATGATCAATGTTAATTATGTTGGCTTGAGAAAACTGTTACAACCAGCTTTTTTCAAGCCGCATCATAAAAGAGGGTTCAAACAACGTTTAATCAATACAAATTAGTTTTATTATTTTTGACAAATACAACACTAATCACAAAATAAGTACAAAAGTCTAGGAAGAACAAATAGTCAAGCATATAATTATAATATAATCGCTACATAAGAGATGTATATGTAAAAAAAAAAAAAATTAGATCACAAAGATGTAAGAAGAAACTCCTGAGGAAAACTTTCCCACAGAGAATGCAAACACAAATGACAACCAACAGCACTGATATACTTGATTAATTGTCAGTTAACATGAGGGAGTGATTCAGAATGACTGAAAAGACGATTCAAGATCAAGATCGTTATTATTATTCTTACTAAAATGGTTGACTTTAACTCTACAAACACAAAACTCTGCTCACTGTTCAAGTTGCTACATCATTTCCAAAGTTTTTTCTAAAAATGATCATGAAAACGTAAAAAGTCCCTTTGACTTTCATTGACTGAATGTTCAAACTCCAACTCTCAAAAAAATTTAATCTAAACTGGAAGCCCATTTGAGTCAATGAAGCTGCCATTCTATCCATCCATTTATCTTTTCTTCTATCTTCCCCCATGTGCGTATGCTGTTCTTGCACTTTAGTTCAGCTTTTAATACTATCATCCCTCAGCAGCTGGTGGACAAACTGGGACCCCTAGGCTTCAGCAGCCCTGTATGTAACTGTTTGTTAGACTTCCTCACTGGCAGACCACAGTCAGTGCGTGTCGGCAGGAACACCTCCAGTGTCATCTCTCTCAGCACAGGCTGTCCTCAGGGCTCTGTCTTGAGCCCTCTGCTGTTTACGTGATGACACATGACTGTCCCGAACACGACACAATAGTAGTAGGACTAATCGGGGACAAGAATGAACAAACCTACAGAGAAGAGGTGGAGCAGCTGGTGAAGTGGTGCAGTGGAAACAATCTGATCCTGAATGTCACCAAAACTAAAGAGATCATTGTGGACCTCAGGAAAAAAATCGCCCCTGCCATGCTCCTCTTCTTATCAACAACACGGCTGTGGATATGGATAGAAGTACCAAGTTTCTGGGGTGCACATCACAGACGACCTCACCTGGTCTGTGAACACTGGGTCCTTGGTCAAGAGGGCACAACAACGACTGCACTTCCTGTGCCGGCTGAAGAGAGCCCATATGCCACCGCCCATCCTGACAACATTCTATAGTAGCACCATAGAAAGCATCCTCACCAACTGCATCTCTGTGTGGGGCGGAAGCTGCACTGCCTTGGACTGGAGGCATGTGAGAAGAGTGGTAAGGACTGAGAAGATCATTTGGGACCTCCCTACCCTCTGTTTAGGACATTGACCTGAAGCAGTGTCTGTCCCGGCTGACCTCTGGAAAAAGGTTTTGCAGCATTCGATGCAGGTCAAGCAGGTTCTGCTTTTTCCCCATGGCTGTCAGACTACTGAACTCTTTTTAATTTTAATGTTAAATGTTTTAATTGTACTGTTGTCATGAGCAAATGCACCAAAATTTCGTCTGTGCAGACAGATGACAATAAAAACTATGTCGATTCTTGCTTGGACTTAGATTTTATTTATTTATTTTATTTACCTTTATTTAACCAGGAGGTCCCATTGAGATTCAGAATCTCTTTTATAAGAGAGACCTGGCCAAGGTAGCAGCCAAATCACAACAAATGCACACATAACACCAAAATTACATTTTCACAATAAAAGAAAATACAAATATTAAAAATAAAAATTGATAAGTGAACATATTATTTTAAAAACATTAAATGAAGGGTTATTTTTCAAATCTAGTCAACATTCAGAAGGGCTAATGTTTCCTGGACTAATAAACATAAATCCACCCAATTAATTAATTGGACCAAATAATAGTAACTAATGTACATATATTTTAATATGTAAAAAAGAGAATATCTGTGGTTTGTGCTGTCAAAACTGGTAATTATAAGCATTTAATATTATATCGAAACGTTTATCAAATCCTTAAATGTAGTTTGGATGGTTGGTTTATCATAGTTTCTGTATTATGAGGATTTTTTTAAATCTTGAATTTGATTTGCTACTATTGCTTATAATTATTTTTGGTAATAAATGTATAAGAAAAGAGCATCATTGCAGAGGCTCAAAAGATCTACTTTACAGTTTATTTCACTTTGCAAAAGGATTTTATTTTCACTAAGAAAATAAAAATATTAATCTTGCAAGTCTCTTCACTTATACAATCTCAACGTATTTCCTTTTCTATGAATGAAAGAAATGTCTTGATTATTCTCTGTTTATAAAAACAATCTTTTTTTTTTTCTTCTCAATGACGGACAATATTTGTTTGAAATTTGTTTATTAAGAACAGCAGAGCAAAAATCAAGCTTTATTCAGTAAAGTATAGCGATGCATCAGAATGTGTTTCATATTCAGTGGTTTTTGCTGCAGAATCTGAAGTGCAGAATCTGGATTCACTGAAACAGGAAGTAGAAGAGCAGAGGAGAGACGAGCAGGAGGAAGCTTCCCTTATACACTCCATCTGATCAAGAACATAAAGAAATTATTATTAATACTACTAATCATAAGAATAACAGTAGTTAAAAAAGTAGATTTTTCATTTAGAATTTTCTGAATTTATAAAAACCATAAAAGCTCAGAAATGCATTTGACTAATTCATCAGCTTCACCTTTTCATGCTGTTCTGTTTTACAATATTTTTGACCAAACTATGAACAATCACTTTGAATTTGTTTGAAGTATTATTATATTTATTATAATTGTTGTGGGAAAGGGAAACTGTTAGTTGAATACATGTAAATATAAATGAACAGTCAAATAGAGATCAATACCTGCTGCATTACAAAGATCAGTGTTACAGCACCAGGTAAACGTTTTCACTCCATCTTTCTCTACGGTCCCTTGTTTACATTCAGCTGCACACCCTTTAGTTACAGACACCTCACCAGTACCTGCAAAAAAATTATATATTTTTATACTAGGGTAAAGAAACAACTGCAAAAAATCATGTTCCTCTTGCTATAGACAAATAATTGAAATTATGAAATGAGATTATGAAATTATGAAATTCATATTTCTACTTCATATTGTCGCATTCATTAAACTACAAATCATTTTACAATTTTTTTCTTCTCTTTGTTTTGAACAGTAGCAAGATCCAGAACAGGTCTCCTCTTTCCCATCACATTGTCCCTTGGTAAAAGCTTTGTACGAGTAACACTTGAGAGAATATCCTTAAAGAAAGAGAGACATTGAGTCACTACTCTGTGTAACAAATAATACATTCAATACTTGCTGTTTTTTGTACCTCCAGTGAGAAAAAAGAAAAGAAGAACAACAGAGACTCGCAGATCCATCATGTATCAGGAACAGAATGAAAGAAGAAATTTTCTGTTTCTTTTATATCTGTTCAGAAAGGGGAGGGTTTATTGAGGAAACTTCACAAACTCAAACACGCCGTAAATATTTCTCCTCTGATACGTTTTTCAAGCCGCAACATAAAAGAGGGTTCAAACTACGTTTAATCAACACAAATGAGTTTTATTTTTGACAAATACAACACTAATCACAAAATAACTTAAAGTCTAGGAAAAACAAAGTCAAGCAATATCTATAATAAAATCCCTACATAAGAGATGTGCAGTTCAATCCGATTGTGTCGACGGCCTCGGGAGTTGCAAAAAAGCGTTGAGATAACCGAGGATCGAGAGAACTAAAAGCCAATATGGCGATTTATTTGATGAAGCGATCGGCATGCTATAAAAATGTACATACACTGTATATGTTTGCTAACAACAAAAGGCATATGTGCACCAACTAACAGCAGAGATTTACCAGAATACAATAAAAAAGCTTTTGATTCTCGATACAAACCTTTAATTATATTCTCCAACATTGCAAACAATTTCGCTCACAGCATAAACAGTCACAACACACACAAACACATGCGTTCATAACACAGTCATTTCTGACACAGTTCTGAAAAGTATTGTACACGCGGTTACTATGGTTTCTTTACAAACTCTAAAAGGCTTTGTTGCTTTTTGTCTTTAACGGTCTGCTTGAAAACAAATTCTTCTAAGCTTCTATCAATAACCACGTCTTTGTTGATGTCAATGTAATCTGGGAACTCCTGCGCCTCTGTAGGTGTGTAATCTGCGTTGTGTAATTTCGTAATCTCTCTTGAACACCAGCATTCGTCCCATTAAAATGTCATTTATTGGCTCACAGCCAGAGTTGCCAACTATTTTCAAAGGAAAGTAGCTAAAGCCTGGCCAAAAAGTCGCTGAGTTACATCATGCGTAAATTAGCATCACGCTGTATTAGATTGCATTACTTTCTTGCGTTCTGCCTGTCTAATGTGCTTTCTCAACAAATTCGGCTTCGTTCCATCTTTTAATATCCGGGATCTTCAATCCGCATCGGCAGTGAGCAGAGCGTGCGTCAGAACAGAAGCAGGTGTGTGTGTTTATCTAAGCCTCATACTCATTGGTTGGTAACCGCTCGTCAATGTCAAAATATTTGACAACCAATCAAATCAAGAGAAGGCGGGCTTTACGTGCACACAGCTGTGAGTGCTTTGGGATGCGGCCCACGGCAGCACTTGCTGCTCGTTGAGAAGCGTAAGAATGATATGTGCTTTCACTTCAGAGAGTCTTCAATAACTCCAGATAAAGTCGTTTAAAAATGTGTTGCTAGAGTGGTCTGAATACTCTCTAAATATAGTGACAAAGGCGCTAAGTTGGCAACACTGCTCACTGGAGTAACACAAATAAGTTTGAAGACTCTGAAGCAATGTAAACAGCGCCGGCAAATGCAAAGTGGCCGGAAGATCCGGAAAGACCAAAAATGGTCATGGCGTGCGCCGCAAACTCTGTACTGTCATTAGTCACGGGGATCGAGATAACCCATGTTAAGTGGCAAATTTGTCCGTCTTTTGTGCTCGAGATATCAGGGTTCGGCGACATAAAAGAATCGACGTAACCGATAAGAAAATGCTAAGGCAAAGAGGGAGTTTGGCGGTTCAACCGAGCTTGAGATAAGTGAACTCCACTGTATATGAAAAGAAAAACAATGAGATCTTTCACATCTCATCTTTGTGAAGAAACTCCTGAGGAAAACTTTCCCACAGAGAATGCAAACACAAATGACAACCAACAGCACTGATATACTTGATTAATTGTCAGTTAACATGAGAGAGTGATTCAGAATGAGTGAAAAGACGATTCAAGATCGTAACAGAGCTAACTGCTGATCATGTAACTGTAACTATGATCATGAAAAAGTAAAAATCCCTTTGACTTTCATTGACTGAATGTTCAAACTCCAACTCTCAAAAAAAATCTAATCTAAACATGAAGCCCATTTGAGTCAATGAAGCTGCCACTCTATCCATCCATCCATTTATCTTTTCTTCTATCTATGCTAATCAGTGTTAAATCATGCCAGTGACATGCTAATCAATGGTAAATCATGCTTTGACCTACTCCAATTTAATTAAGATCTATTAAATTAACTTAAGAAAGTCTTCCTTAATATACTTGAGGTCATTGAACAAACCTTTTTTTTTTAGAATCACTCATTATATGAAATGTTTAGAATAAAAAAACAACTAGTGTTATTTCTAGTCATTAGAAACTGAGCAAAGCAACTAAACCCACACCAACATTTAAAGGAGAGGCTGGGCAACTAAAGCAGGCCCAATATGTTGTGATTTGGGATAAGTTTCCATTGTGCTGCTCTGGATCATGTCTGGTTCAATGATCTCCCGAGGTTCACCGTTCTTTTCTTTTTTTTGCCAGCATGTTTCCCATTTCTGAATCCAGTTGTGTAATTTTTTTCAACACGCTTGTATCCTCCGAGGGCAAAGTTTAATTTGGCATTGAGAAGTTCGCTGTCTGTATGCTTTTAAAATCGTGTGAAGATTTAAGATGGTGAGCTGTTCCCAGAAATGTGTCTTAGCAATTGAGAAACTGCAAACCAAAATGGGTTAAATTCAGCATCATCCTTTCAGAAGATTAACACCATCTTTTGACTATTTTCTGAAGAGTCAGAATTAGTCGTAGTTGAACAGGAACTGTTTAAAAAACTCAAACAAACTGAAAGTGACTGCCATATTTTGTATGAAATACTGTAGGCCTATAAGAAAACAATATTCAGACTAGGATTTGAAAGGCTTGAAACATATGTGACAATATTATTACACCAAAAAATTATTAAATTATTATTATTAATATTATTAAAATAGTATTTCAAACAAACAAGAATGTTTACATTTAGCTAGTTTTATTGTAAGTTTGACAAGGCAGGATATTGAAGCACACAAAACAATTAGTTTTCTTTTTTGCAGCACATTTTAAGCTGAAATCAGTCAAGGCATCATATAATTCAATTACAAAACAGTTGAACAATTACTTTAAGTAAGGATTGAAAAACCTAAAATCTGTTTATTTATTTTAACATGATACTTGCAGACATGTATGCATTTAATTCTGCATTTGTAGGAGCTCTTCATGTATTTGTGTGAGGATGTAGAATACAGTGGCTTGAGTGGTCTTCTGAAATAAAAAAAACCCACTTTGGTTTTGGGTTTTGTCTTTCTTTAGACAAATACTGTAACTTTGTTCCATTTCCATTTGCTGTTTACACAGCTTCTGGATTAAAGGCATATGGAACAAAATGTACTGTACAAAAATTAAGCAAAAAGCATATTTTTGTATGAACTGTGTGTGCATTGCCTCAAAAATAAATATAGTAATACAGTAAGAAGTGTTTTTTGCATTTTCGACAGTTACCGACATTTCCATTTGGTCATGTTGGTTAATGTGATTTTACAACGAAAAAATAATTTCTCAGCTATTGTTAATTTCAAACATGTATTTAATCAAAAGTATCTTTAACCGTTTTTCTCAATCGGTTTGTGAAAGTAGAATGTTGTTGCTCTGAAAACAATTAACACAGCACTGTAAATACACTCTTATTTATGTACTTGAAGCAGTTAAATATTCACTGCATAATGAAGTACTGCATATTGTTCTGGTAATGCCTTTATTAAAAGTAAATCCCGTCATGCAAACCACAGGTATGTTCTCGATGTTATAAAACATTCAGCGATTGACAATACACTGATGAAATGTTCTTATGCATTCTCCACCGCAGTGTTTTTCAATTTATGATTTTTTTTGTGTGGAAGATTTACAGAACATGCAACTTTTAAAGCTTTCTTAAACTTACAAATGTTTACTATCAGTAATCATGGAACAATACACACAAATGTAGACGTGGGAAGCCATCATAACTCCATCGATCTGTTGCTTAGCTTCTCTTACGAAGAGGTCATGATTTATTACATGGTCAGTTAGGATGATGTCCATTTCATTTGAAAATCTTTACCATCTCTCCTGCTGTCCCCTTCATTTAGCTTCTTTTTCTTCTTACAATTTCTCCATTTATTCTTTGTTCATCTACACCATTGTCCTCCACTTTGACATGACAGTTTTGGTTGTTGCGTTTAGTAAAATGGTACACAAATGATTGTGATGTTTGAAAAATCAACAAAAAGAGCAGCAAATGCTTTTTTTCCTGAAATACATACAAATTTTTGTTGGATATGTAAACTTTTGTGAACACATTTGAGAATTTTGTACAATATGTTTTGAAAACATTATGCATATGATTTGTAATTTGTATGAAATTAATCTGTTTAGAACAATTACAAAGTGTTCAGATCGCTGAATTAACAATAAACCATTTTAGTGTTAACAAAAACCTACTCAAATAATTGGCTAAATGTTAAGCATTAACTAATGGGACCTTATTAAAGTGTTACCATTTCTTCAGATTTTTGTCTTGATAAGTTTTATAAATATATATTATAATATATTCGCAGTAAATACTGATTTGATGATCTCAGGCACAAAGTTGCAACTTTTAATAATCTGCTTCACTCCCAGATTGTCATTTCAAGAAATGTTGATTCGTTTGGGCTGAAGGGAGGCATTAGAGACGCTGACGCCCTCTGAAAAAATGTTTGTCACATGTATATGTGTGATTTCACAGGATACATATTTCTGTCATACAGTATCTGTCAGGTTATGTTTGGTCTATATGTGTGTGTGTGTGTGTGTGTGTGTGTGTGTGTCTGTGGTTGTGTGGTAATATCACTAAGAAAGAAAATAAATGTGACAGGTTTTTTTACTGCTTACAAACATGGAATCTATGGCTTCTTTTCTCAAAACTCGACACACAAAGCCACAAAACACACACACAATATGCAAAACACACATCTCTTGCAAAAGTTCAACATTAATTCTAATGTCTACAATTTTAGGACTTTCCAGAGAAATGACTTGATATAAAGATCTCAGCCAGGGTGACAAAGGCAAATAATCTCAGACGAAGTCTTCCAAGTTTATCATGTGCTCGTACATGGGAGGAATATGAGAGAAGCTGGACACCTAGTGCAACTGAATCTGAGCCATTTCACGGTTGCATCCATCAGCTTTACTTTCAGGAGGGAAACAAGTCATTTGCTTTGTTGCTGTGATAGATAATACTCTAGTTCATAGAGATGGACTCTCCACTTTGTTTTCAGTGTAGCTTTTACCATTGTACTGGATGAGCGTAAGTCACTAATGTTCAGAGGCAGCCATCTGTTAGAAGTGGAAGCTCCTGGAGAAAACAGGAAAATGTCATCGTCGAGCTCAGTTCAGTTCTCATGCAATTTTGTCGGAGCAGGCCCATCAGTTATGCGGTTGAATATGAAGCGTCCTCGACTAAGCATGTCAGAGATGACAGTGAAAGGAACCCAAACTCCATCAGCTGACAGAATGGAGAAAAAACCCTCATGAGAAACCAGGCTCAGTCAGGGGACCAGCTCTCCTCTGGCCAACAAACGAACAGCGCAGGATTATGATATACTGGACATGCTGTTCTTATTTCAGGTCTGGTTCAGGCCATAATATCTCATCAACATTATTATGTTTGCTCTTGCCAGGTAGCATGGCAAAAATACCCTTGTGTGCCTTATTTAACCCTGGATACTCCTCAAACACATCCTCAACGTTGCTGTCTCCTGTTCATGCTTGATGTACAGTAAGCAACTGCCTGCCATGTCTGGGTTTCGGCTTACACAAGACTATCTGCTGCCCTCTGCTGATAAACGAAGCTAAATATGGTTAAAAATTTCATTTGAATTTACAGCAGTTTCAAAAGGAAAAAGGAAGGTGCAGGTACATATAGTAGATGGTTATTCCAACTAATGTAAAGCATGCCAGAGTCAAAGATGGTGACAATTGTTGAAAACTTACTCTAATCTTTAATGCCAAGCGGGATGTTGAAAGAGGATTCTGGAGGCATTAAACAGCTTAGGAAAAATGATTTGTCAAAAGAGAGTATTTAATCATAAGTTTAAAGAGAATATTTAATCATAAGTTTCTTTCCCACTTTCACATGTGAGGAATGGCATGAACTTTGTTAAAAAAAAACATTCAGAGAGGAGTTTTCACTTAAAACAATACAGTCCAACAAACAAATGTTCATGTTCAGTGTATGTTTGCATCACGTCTGAAACTATGGTTGTTAAACACTTCTGGTAAATCATTTCAAATGTAGGTTTGTCAAAAAGAAAAAAGATTCAGTGTTGGGGAAATAGACTTTGAAAAGAAATTGTTACTCCCTTAAAAAGTAACTTAGTTACTTTTTTTAGAAAAAAAAATGCATTACTTTTGCATTAGTTTTTCTCTTATCTGGGCTGGCTGGGCTTGATCATTTGACAAAAAAAAGTTACATTTTTTCCCCTGAGCTAATCTGACGTGTACCGACTACATTTCAGTGTGGTATTGCAGTCATTTATCAGTGATGTTGAAAACTGGAAATTCCAGTCATTATTAATCACAGAATTTTTACTTCATTCGCATGTACAGTTGACTTCAAACAAACCTTTCAGCCAGTGCAGTTCTGGATCACAAAACAAAGTTGAACACTTACTTCACCAATAAAAACAACAAATCTAAAGTCATTTTTGACTGTTTAACTGAATTAAAAGTCAGCAGCAAGTATCGCCAAATGTTACATTTTCATTATAGTTTTAAATCAATTCTTTGTAACTAACTGTAATTTGTTTCTGTGTGTAAATTCAAGAGCAAGACCTTCATTGTCCTTTAAACTTCAGTTAAACATATAAAACATGAAGCATTGAGTAAAATAATTTAAATAACCAATTTGTTTTTGTATCCAGTGGAAATTTATTTTGATTGACAATGTAAAACATAACAACAGTTGAAAATGTTCCTTTTGGAAAAAAATAGATAATGATCATTTGTTTTCTCTGGGCACTTTTTGCTGGATTCAGTGCAGCAGGAAGTAGGAGATCAGAGAACAGCAGAGGAACAGGAAGCTCTGGCTGACACTCTGAGCACCGTTACACAGATTCCCCTCACAACATGTGAAGTTCACAACATTAGGAATAAATGACGAGGAATCACAAATAGATTTAGACGCACAGCCTTTTATAAACACTGGCTGAACCTCTAGAGTCCCTGTTGAAAGGAAAGAGTACAAAGGTTAGTTTCACAATTATAAATATGATCTATATCAAATATTTAAATAGTGGAGAATTAAAAATAACAATCTTTGTCTTTTTCACCTATTGCTTTAATGCAGCGATCTTCAGTCCCTGTACATTTCACTGTGTTTGAGCAGCTCTTCTCATCACAAGTGTAACATGACTTTCCATTGGGGACGGTAGAGGGATCTACAGGAGGAAAATTGGTATTATTTTAATTTAACTTTCTGTATAAAATATAACATCTATTGAAACAATAGCGGCTCCATTCAATGAGTTCACCACAGACAAGCCTCACCTTGCATTTTATCTCATGATTGGCATTTTACTGAAGTTATTTGCACATGATCATTGAAGTACAATACCTGGAGCATCTTGGACGTTACACAGATCTGTGTTACAGCAGGAAAAGGTCATCAGGGAAAAGCCGACATTCACTGACCCATTTTTACAATCATGAACACAATCTTTAGTCTTCAGTTTTATACTAATTTCACCTTAAATATGAATGAAACAGAAAATTATAGGTGCAAAAAAGTCAATAATTAGCTATTTTTATAATACAATTATAAACAGCAGAAATAACTAGAATATTCTGTGATTGATTTAATAAATTCTGCCAAGAAAACAAGTCACAGTATGACAATTTACTTTTACACCATTCAGTCTGGTTTTACTACCTTGTGTTACCACTGTTGAACTCATGCACTTGGAAGATCCACTGGGACATGTTTTTATCGTTTGATCTGCGCAAGAACCCGCGAACCCCGAGCAATCATAACACCTGAAAGAGTGTCCTTTAGGAAAAAAACAGAGAGAGTTAGATTCAATGAAAGAAAGAACATCACAAATACTCATTGTCTTTGTACCTGCAGTGAAAAGAATGCAGAGAAGAAAAACTGAGATTTGCAAATCCATCTTTGTTCAGGACGTGAATGAAGAGACTCGTCTGTTTCAGCACACACTTTAAAACTTCTCAAGAGGGGAGGATCTTCATGAGCAAATGAAAAGAGAAAAAGTTCCAGATTACACAATTTACTTGCCACCTGAAAGTTTGATAAGGAAATTACAAACACTTCTTAAAGTGACGTTCACCCAAAAATCATTTACTCACCCCTCATGTCATTCAAAACCTGTAGGACTTTTTTCCTGTGTAAATATAAATGTAAAATGTCTTCATGTGTTGTGTAGAAGAAAATGAATCATGGATATGCTTTAGGAATTTGAGAAATTTGGTGAGGAGGATGGAAAGCCACATTACAACAGCTGCAGTTTCAGGGAGTAAACACCTGCACACTTGGGTGGAACAGTAAAGTTTCTGATAAAAAAAACCCACAAGTTTTCTCTGAAATCATGAACAATCAAACTTAAGACATTGTGAATCACAAAAACTAAACCTTTAATGACCCTGAAACATGCTAGAGTTTCATCAGTTGGATTACATTTTCAAGCACATGACTAAATTACATAATCCATGAATTTCCATGCAGTACATGGAGACTGGAGAATATTGAGTCAAATTTCTTTCTTTGTTAATATCTTATTTTTAGTTTTTAACAACAACAAAAACAAGGAGTTGGATGAAAGCAAGAACAATAGCTACATATAACAAAAAAATGTGAGTTTAAAATAGGTAAATTGTGAGAACTGCCTCCATAAATCTGCAACATTTGAAAATTCTATTGCATGTTAGAACAGATTATCTCAATCAACCTTTTGTCATTGGATGCAATATTGCATTGCGAAAAACGTGTTTAAAGAAGAGTTGCAATGTTTTTTTTTGTGTGTTTTTTTGACAGTTACTTGTTTTGAAAGAGAAAAAAGTCAGTTGACCACTGAATGTTTTAGCACTGTTGTGCACAGATTGTTATTCGGTCAAATTTGGGTCGAAAAGCTTATGACATATATTCCTTAAAATAAATCCTTCAAACTGAAGCTCATAAATTGATAGGTATTATTTACAGTACAGGATGGATGGAAATCCATTGAGTATAACCAAGTCAAGACTAGTTTCCATCAATTTACTTCATTGTTTACTTCAACTAGCTAAATAAGCTTTACAACATATTCAGTTCTTCAGAATGACCTGCATGTGCACATGGATGGGAACTACTGGATAATCAATACAAATTTTATAAAACTTATTATTGTATTTATATATAAAAAATAACAAAGAATATAAAATATTGAAGTACACATTATTTTTTTTATAGGTCAGAAGTGATATTATTTAACCCTCGTTTAAAAGCTTCCAACACTCAGATCAGAAAAACAGACACTTAAGATTAGGAAAGTTCTGACCACATGCAGGAAGTGGTGTGTGTGTGTGTGTGTGTGTGTGTGTGTGTGTGTGTGTGTGTGTGTGTGTGTGTGTGTGTGTGTGTGTGTGTGTGTGTGTGTGTGTGTGTGTGTGTGTGTGTGTGTGTGTGTGTGTGTGTGTGTGTGTGTGTGTGTGTGTGTGTGTGTGTGTGTGTGTGTGTGTGTGTGTGTGTGTGTGGTTTTCTGGTCTTCATTCCAGCTTCCTCTGGTTCTCTGAAGCAGAAGTTGGTATACGGCTGACCTTACCAAAGGAACAAACACACATCCTGTGGACAACTACAACACGTATTCAAATCCAGACTCAAAACATCTGTTCAGCTGTGCATTTACTGAATAAGAAATTTGTCACTGTATACCCAACTGATTGGACTGTGTTTTTGCATCCTACTTTTATATTTTAAACTGTTTTATTGTACTATACACAGTTGGTATGGAAGGTATTCAGACCCCCTTAAATATCACTCTTTGTTATATTGCAGCCATTTGATAAAATCATTTAGGTTAATTCAAGTATTCAGACCCTTTGCTGTGACACTCAGGTGCTGTCCATTTATTTAGATCATCCTTGAGATGCTTCTACACCTTCATTTGAGTCCAGCTGTCTTTGATTACACTGATTGGACTTGATTAGGAAAGACACACATCTGTCTATATAAGACCTTACAGCTCACAGTTCATGTCAGAGCAAATGAGAATCTTGAGGTCAAAGGAACTGCCTGAAGAGCTCAGAGACACAATTGTGGCAAGACACAGATCTGGCCATGGTTACAAAAACAATTCTGCTGCACTTAAGGTTCCTAGGAGCACAGTGGCCTCCATAATCCTTAAATGGAAGACGTTTGGCACGACCAGAACCCTTTCTAGAGCTGGCCGTCCGGCCAAACTGAGCTATCGTGGGAGAAGAGACTTGTTGAGAGAGTTAAAGAAGAACCCAAAGATCACTGTGGCTGAGCTCCAGAGATGCAGTCGGGAGATGGGAGAAAGTTGCAGAAAGTCAATCATCACTGCAGCTCCACCAGTCAGGGCTTTATGGCAGAGTGACCTGACAGAAGCCTCTCCTCAGTGCAAGACACGTGAAAGCCCTTCAATGGCCCTGACTTAAACCCAGTTGAGCATCTCTGGAGAGACTTAAAAATGGCTGTCCACCAACGTTTACCATCCAACCTGATACAACTGGAGAGGATCTGCAAGGTGGAATGGCAGAGGATCCCAAATCCAGGTTTGAAAAACTTGTTGCATCTTTCCCAAAAAGACGCATGGCTGTAGGGCCATGCGGCCATGCCCCCCCCACCCCCCCAATATTATTGTAATATTTTGTGTAAAATATTTAAGTATAAATAATTTTGTTTGTAACAGGTGTTATTAAACCTTTGTATAAAAGTAATCTACACAAAGATCAGAAAGCCAGACACTTGAAGGAACTTGTGAATTCCTGAAAAGATGTGGAAATACAAATCAGGAGTGAAGCTCAGCACTGTTGATAAAATTAATTTTGTGTGTAGAGCACAAGGAGGAGAAGCAAAAAGTTATTTATAGCAATTGTGCGTCACATTCAGTTTTTGAGATGGTTTTTGCTGCAGAATCTGAAGTGCAGAATCTGGATTCACTGAAACAGGAAGTAGAAGAGCAGAGGAGAGACGAGCAGGAGGAAGCTTCCCTTATACACTCCATCTAATCAAGAACATAGAGAAATTAGTAATTAATACTACTAATCATAATAATAGCAACAACAATACTTAAAAAATTGAACTTTCATTGTTGATAAATTTCATCACAACTTCTAAAAACCATAAAAGCTCAGAAATGCACTTGACTAATTTATCAACTTCTCCTTTTCATGCTGATCAAGCTTTACAATATTTTTGACCGCTCTTGAAATTTGAACAATCACTTGTTTGACTTATTATAATTATTATCATTGTGGGAAACGGCAACTGTCAGTTGAATACATCAGACAAATAAAGATCAATACCTGCTGCATTACAAAGATCAGTTTCACAGCAGTGGAGAGACATCGTCCCATCAGCTAACTGAACCATTGCTTCAACACATGCAGCTAAACACCCTTTTTCCACAGACACCTTAGGAGAAACTGCAAAAAAGACAAACATCCTAGATAATAAGGCAAAGCACAGGTCTTCAAACCCTGGATCCTCGATGGGAAAAATGGGTCAACAGGATGATTTAAGGAAATTGTGTAAATAAAATAACACTCAAAAAGTTCACAGAAAGGAAACCGGAACGACAGAAAGCTCATCTTGTTTGTTTTCTTTATTTTATGACAGCACAATGGATTTTCATTATCAAAATTGTTTTGCCACATTTCTGCACATGAGAAGAGGATTTTTTTCCATCGATAGTGTAACAGCGAGTGAAGTATAAAGACTAGTTTACATAATAAATACTAGTTTAAATGGCATAATGCATGAACTTAAATTACACTTCATACTGGACTTACCTGATTGGTCTGTTATAGTTTTTCCACACTGGAAAAATCCAGCAGAACAGTTTTCCTCTTTCGCATCACAGGAACCCGTCAAATCCGGTTCGCACGTGTAACACTTGAGAGAATATCCTTAAAGAAAGAGAGACATTGAGTTATTACTCTGTGTAACAAATAATACATTCAATACTTGCTGTTTTTTGTACCTCCAGTGAGAAAAAAGAAAAGAAGAACAACAGAGACTCGCAGATCCATCATGTATCAGGAACAGAATGAAATAAAGTTTTTGTTCTTTTTGTTTGTTCAGAAAGGGGAGGGTTTAAGGAGGAAACTTCATGAAGACCAATAAAGTCCTATACTGTACAGTCTTCACAAACTCAAACACACACTGTAAATGTTTCTCCTCCAGAATAACTAATGATCCGTTATATTAATGGATTATTGTTATGCAAGTTAAGGATTTGAAAGGTTTCTCCAGATAAAGGTTTCAGTGCTGTTATATGGTGGTTGTTACAGAATTATGTTGTGATTTGTTGCTAAAGGCATTGTTCGGATTTTCTTGCTGGTTAATAGACATTTCTGATTTCTATCTGGTTGATTTGTGTGATGCTGTTTCTGAAGCTAATGCTACAGCGTTCTTTTAAAAGTTTTAGTAACATGACATTGTCTTTACAACTTTGAAAACTTGTGGATTTCTAGTTCCCAGCATGCATTGCATGACTGAATAAGAAGAAAATATGTTGAAACTCAAACAGCATGTGGTTAGTGTGTGGATGTCTTCATGATGGTTAACGAACTATGAGTGAAATGATGCACGAATGCAGATGAAAAGTAACTAGTTAATTTATTTTTCCATGTTAAGTAAGTTAATGTCTGACAGCTAAATGTACATATGTATGGATGTATACGTGTGTGTGTGTGTGTATGTATATCTAACATATAGAGCAAAACAAATTATATATATATATATATATATATATATATATATATATATATATATATATGACATATACATTGAGGAATCAATGACTGAACAAGACTGTGGCAATACTAAAGGATGATCGATGACGAGACAGGTGAATAGAATGACACTGGGAAAACATATTGGGAACCCAGAAGAAAACAATGATAAAACAGACATGTGACAATAAGCACGAGAGGAAACCACATTTTTAGAGTTTAATTGTCTATATGAGATCTTAATGGTTATAATTTTAACTGTAATTTAATGGGGCAAAACCAAAAAAATATTTAAAATGGGCATTTATGGTTGTGTGTGTAATAATAAATCACTCAGGCTAGGATTCATTTGTGCGCTTTATTAAGACAAAAAGGGTGGTCAGCAAACAGGGACAATAGGGCAGGCAGAATCGGAGACGAAGTAACAGGCAGATAACACTCACAGATCGTGATTCCAGGCAGGGGTCAATAGGCAGACAGACAGGTTCAATAATGGACGGACAGCAGTGACGGAAACAGTCACGGGAAATAACGCTCGGAAATGTTCACCGGGGCTCAAGACTTCGCACTGAGATGCTGGGTAACCAGGTTTATATAGTCTCTGGGAATGAGGGACAGCTGAGATGGTGATTAGTCCAAGGTACGGGCTTCTGGGAAATGTAGCGTTTATATGCGTGTGTGTGTGTTAGTATTCGGGCGATGGTGACCTCCGATGGCCAGAGGAGGGAATCCCGGAGTTCGTCTCTGTGACAGTGTGGAACAAATCAATTGATTTTTAGTACATTCTTATGGGGAAAATTGTTTTGGTGTACGAACATTTTGGGTGACGAGCTCGCTCTTGGAACGAATTAAACTAATAAATTGAGGTATTACTCTATTTATATAAATAATAGCTAAGAATATAAAATATTGACGTAAATAATTTTCTTCATATATCAGATGATTAAAAGCTCCCAACACTCATATGAGAAAAACCGACACTTTAGATTACGAAAATACTTTTTAAACAAAGAATAATGTAGACTTGAAAAACAAGCTTTTGTCCCCGTTGTTGTTTAAATCACAGGACCAGACACCAGTTGTTTTGCCAATAGATCTCTTATTTATTTTTTATATGTCAAGACAAAGGAGAGAAATACTTCATTTCAGCTTCTTCTGGTTCTCTGAAGCAAAAGTTTTTATATACGGCTGACCTTACCAGAGGAACATACACACATCCTGTGGACAACTACAACACATATTCCTATGCTTGTATAACACACACATTCGTTCACGCAGACTACAACTATAGCTTTTACACTAGAAACATAATACAAGACATTATGAATAAAAACAATACAGATACATAAAAAACGGAAAAAAGAAAAATAATACTAATACAATTTTAGTCTTATATAATATGGGCGAAAAGCACAATGAACAAAAATAGGGCATTGTTTGAGGAGACAGTCATTTGTAATACTGTTCGAAACCATAATTTCTGAGCAGAACCAGAAAATATGAACATAACACACCAGTCCTCTGGTTTTTACACTGGTTTCCACTTTCAATTAGAATTGATTTTAAAGTAGTTTTACTTGTATATAAATCACTCAATGGCCTACAGCACCCCAATACATAGCAGAAATACTGAATGAGTATAAATCTAACAATCACTAAGATCATTGGGATTAAGTCCATTAGAAACGACAAGGCTTCATTCAAAGCACAATGAGTCCACTTTTAGCTATCATGCCACCCAGAACCAGCTTCCAGAACAGATCAGATGAGCTCCAGCAGTAGACATCCAAATCCAGACTCAAAACATCTGTCCAGCTGTGCATTTACTGAATAAGAAATTTGTCACTGTACACCCAACTGATTGGACTGTATTATTGCATCCTCCTTTTTTTTATTTTAAACTCTTTTATTGTACTAATATATATATATATATATATATAAAATTAACTTAAAAGATTTTAGCAAATGGCAGCAATATAACAGTGAAATTTAAGGGGGTCTGAATACTTTCCGTACCCACTGTGTGTGTATATATATATATATATATATATATATATATATATATATATATATATATATATATATATATATATATGAACAAAATAAATAAAATAATCAACTGAGTGATGGGCCTGTGGTAGATTGTTTACACATCTTAATGCCTCATTCGAGTAGTGTATTACAATATTTGGTAATTTATAGCAATTGTGCGTCACATTCAGTTTTTGAGATGGTTTTTGCTGCAGAATCTGAAGTGCAGAATATGGATTCACTGAAACAGGAAGTAGAAGAGCAGAGGAGAGACGAGCAGGAGGAAGCTTCCCTTATACACTCCATCTGATCAAGACCATAGAGAAACTAGTATTAATACTTCTAATTATAATATTAACAACAATAATAATAATAATAGCAACAACAATTGAATTTTCATTGTTGATAAATTATCACAATTTATGAAAACAATAAAGCTCAGAAATGCACTTGACTAATTCATCAGATTCTCCTTTTCATGCTGTTCAAGCTTTATAATATTTTTGACAACTCTTAAAATTTGAACAATCCTTATGAACAATCACTTGTTTGAATTATTAAAATTGTTATTGTTGTGGGAAACGTCAACTGTTAGTTGAACACATCAGACAAATAAAGATCAATACCTGCTGCATTACAAAGATCAGTTTTACAACAGTGGAGAGACATCGTTCCATCAGCTATCTGAACCATTGCTTCAACACATGTAGGTAAACACCCTTTTTCCACAGACACCTTAGGAGAAACTGGAAAAAAGACAAAATTCTTAGATAATAAAGCAAAGCACAGGTTTTCAAACCTTGGATCCTCGATGGGAAAAATGGGTCTCCAGGATGATTTAAGGAAAATGTATAAATAAATAAAAACAATTTCTAAAAAAAATTACATAACATAAAATCATAGTCTACATATTAAAAAAGGACTGAATGTGCTAAATATGTTAGACTTGCATTACTAACATATTATTAAAACCCCCAAAATAAAAAAACTGTGGTTATTTTTCTGTGACGCTCCACAAACAAGTTCACAGAAAGGAAACTGAGACCACAGAAAGCTCATCTTGTTTGTTTTCTTTATTTTATAAAAGCACAATTCATTATCAAAATAAAATACAGTCAACCAAACATATGTAAAGTTCTGCTCAGTTTAAATAGTCAGTATTGATGTGTGTTTCAGCTCGAGCTCTTCTGTGATTTTGCCACATTTCTGCACATGAGAAGAGGAGGATATTTTCCATCAAAACTGTAACAGCGAGTGAAGACTAGTTTACATAATAAATACTAGTTTAACATCCACAATGCATGAAAACATTAGGATTTGTCCCGAATGAGAGAGTTAGGCTCTGCGGTTACTTTCAGTTTCGGTTTTAATAGTCGTTTTTGCTTGTTTAAAGCAACGTATGGCTTATTTTCATTCTTCTGTTCTGAATACTGTACAATTGAAAGGAGTATTTTCATTATTGTTCATGATGTTTGTTTTTGATGTTTGTATATTGTTTATGATGTTTGTAGTGCATTAAAACGTTCCGTTATTACTGGATGCTACGTTTAACATTGTATTTTTTTTCTCTCAAAATTTTTTTTTTAGCATGGAGCAAATGACAGTACGCTATTAATCGGTTAAAAATCTTGCTGTAGGTTTGCCAATTATTTGGTATAAATATCTAAAATTAGTGAGGAATCAGTTTTGCGTTGCGATCACGTCTATTTTCCACGTGCATCATCAACACCGGTTGTTAAGAACGGACTGAATCTGTGCCATGGAAAGGCTTAAAGGAGAATAAAGTCAAATGCGACATTAATTCCGATGCATTTTGCTTGACTTGATTTCAGGCAATGGCTGTGTGTGTGTATATATGGGTCGCGTCAAAACCACTGGATTAAAGAAACCATTCTGAAAATCATGTTCCTCTTACTACAGACAAATTATTGCAATTATGTAATGAGATTAACATTCATACTTCTACTTAATATTATAACTTTAAACGCGAGTAAATTTACACTTCATAAAAGACTTACCTGATTGTTTTGTTATACTTTTTCCACACCGGAAAAATCCAGCTGGACAGATCACCTCTTTCTCGTCACAGGAACCCGTCGAATCCGGTTCGCACGAGTAACACTTGAGAGAATATCCTTAAAGACAGAGACATTGAGTTACTACTCTGTGTTACAAATAATACATTCAATACTTGCTGTTTTTTGTACCTCCGGTGAGAAAAAAGAAAAGAAGAACAACAGAGACTCGCAGATCCATCATGTATCAGGAACAGAATTAAATAAAGTTTTTGTTCTTTTTGTTTGTTCAGAAAGGGGAGGGTTTCATGAGGAAACTTCATGAAGTCCAACATAAACTTCAAAAAGAAGTCCTATACTGTCCAGTCTTCACAAACTCAAACGCACACTGTAAATGTTTCTCCTCTAAAATAACTAATTACCCGTTACATGAATGGATTATTGTTATGTAAGTTAAGGATTTGAAAGGTTTCTCCAGATAAAGGTTTCAGTGCTGTTATATGGTGGTTGTTACAGAACTTACAGTTCTGTCCTGAACTTACAGTGGTTGTTACAGAACAGCAACAATCAAGCTTTATTCAGTAAAGTATAGCGATGCATCAGAATGTGTTTCAAATTCAGTGTTTTTTGCTGCAGAATCTGAAGTGCAGAATCTGGATTCACTGAAACAGGAAGTAGAAGAGCAGAGGAGAGACTAGCAGGAGGAAACTTTGCTTAGACACTACATCTAATCATAAATAAATTATTATTAGTATTGTGGAAAAATTATCACAATTTATAAAAATGATTAAGTAATAATTAATAATTTGCAATTTGGCTTAATTCATCTGCTTCTCCTTTTCATAATGTTCTGTTTTACAATATTTTTGACAACACTTGAAATTCAATGAAATTAAGAACAATCACTTTATTAATTATTAGTATTATAAAATAATTTTGGAAAAAATGAAACTGTTAGTTGAACAAATGTAAATGAACATCTCTCAAAGAAAGACCAATACCTGCTGCATTACAAAGGTCAGTGTTACAGCAGTGGATCGATTTTGTTAATCCAGCTTCCTGAGTGGTTCCTTCAGCACAAAAAACTAAACACCTTTTTTTCCTTAGACACCTTAGGGCAGGGGTCTCAAACTCAAATGAGCCGGGGGCCGCAGGAGGCAGAGTTTGGGTGAGGCAGGGCCACATCAAGTATTCCACAAAAAAAATATTTTCTCAAACGTCATTATTGACAGTTCTTTAACTTAAATGGGTTCTTCTATGTACTTGGACTTACTGAAGTTCAAGGTTGAGGAAAAAGTTAGTAATTTTTTCGAGATACTAAGTCATTATTATGATAAACTCTCATTATTTTGAGATAAGTCAATATTATGAAACTCTCATTTTTTCCAGATATTAAGTCATTATTATGAGAAATTCTCATTATTTTAAGATACTAAGTCATTACTATGATAATCTCTCTCATTATTTCGAGATTCTAAGTTATTATTATAATAAATTTTCTCATTATTTCGAGATATTAAGTCATTATTATTAAACTTCTAATTCTGTCCAGATACTAAGTCATTATTATTAGAAACTCTCTCATTATTATGACTTAAATAATAATTTTTTTCTCAACTGTGGCGGAAACGGGCTTCCATACTTTCTTGATGACATGAACATCGTAATATTTTATATGGTAGAAAATACAGATATAGGCGACTGCTACCGGCTGTTAATTATTAGCTGGGACTGTGGGACACCATTAATAAATGTATTATATACAAACCATGGGATGCAGCCACAGAGGCGATATTTACTGGATTTTATTTTCTATATTATAACACCGATGTCTCGCAAATCAGCCCATTTCAAATTATGGAATAACAAATACAATCCGCATGACGCTAAATCCAACGCCGATAACAGTAACATTCACTTCGTCCAGCTCAAAGTAGAAAATGCTCAATTTCAATCACAATAAGAAGTAATAATTCTATGACGGCTTTGACAAATGTGATGTTACACGGCATAGGCGGAGTTTGGGGGGGGCACTGCCCCCCCAGACCAGATCCAATTAATGCCTGCCTTGTGCTTTGAATATTTTTTTGTTGTTACAGAATTCATATTTTCTCGTTTTATTTGTCTTATCTTATTAGTTCTGTGTATAGAATGAGTAAGATATGGCTAATTATTTTTTAATTTCTGTATTTAATTTTTTATTACTGTTGCTTTATTACATTCTCCTGCGATTTGCGAATCTCAAAGTATCGCGGTACGTGAGTGGACGCTCTTCTCGTTCTGTTTTACGCGCTGAATAAACTAAATGGACATTCTTCGTATTTTTAATAAATCCACTACTAAAAGTGTCAAATCTATCCGAAGAGAAGACAGTGGACATCTACGCATCTCGGAAAAAAGAGGCGGCTTCTTCTGCATTAGGTAAGAGATTGTAATGTCTGAAGTAGTTGTATGACAGGTCAAGGGAGGCTCTCTTTATGAACTTTAATCGGAACGAAGAAGAACCCCCTGGGATGGCGCGGAGCGATGCCAGGGGTAGGCTACATGCTTATTTTTTGCCAGGGAGTATGTTTTCTTGCACTGAACAAGAGCAGCAGATATGAAGTTTAGATAACCGTCTCCTCATCCTTTGATGTGTACAATCACGCCGGCGTTCATATGTGTCACGTGATCAACCGCTATATTCACACGTGTTTTCACGCGTTATCTGGCACTGATCCAAAAAAAGACGCGCTCAGAGCGTGTCATTTATCACAACAATTCAGTGTTTTCAACCACATAAGATTTATTTTAGGTTTCAACAAGTTGAGCCAAAAAGTTGGTGACTATTTTGAATTATCTATTATACAGCGCTTTTGTGACTGCAGTATGTCAGGTGACAAGCATGACGCGTTGCCATGGAAACAATAAGGCGAAAGTTCCAAAATAGGGGGAGGGGGGAGGTAAATGTTTACCTCTTCCTAGGGGGGCGTGACAGAAAATAATTGAGAAGCACTGGTATAAAGTCATTGTTCATTCTAAATGTATTTTATATGTAGAATGAATGATATATAAATATGACATAAAAAAAATCTGAGCTCGTGGTCTGCTGGCCTGGTAGGTGCCCCCCCAAGCACAAAAGTGAAACTCCGCCTATGTTACATGGCAGCTCCACAGTTGTTTATTTGTCTGCATCAAGCCCGGCCGATGCCCCGCCCACGGGAGTCATTTACTTCACTGTGATTGGCCCCCGGGAGTCATGTACTCCACTGTGATTGGCCCCCGGGAGTCATATACTCCACTGTGATTGGTTGGTTTGTACAGCTCCAGCTCCAGCTCGCACGAAAAAGGAATCTTCCGCACACAACGCGGTAAAGCGCTATTCATTCAGCACTCGCGGGCCGCACTTACATTAAACTTTCAAATGGTCCCGCGGGCCACAAAATATCGTTTCGCGGGCCGCATGTTTGAGACCCCTGCCTTAGGGGAACCTGCAAAAAAAAACTAAAAAAAACTTCCTAGATAAGGCAAAGCACAGGTTTTCAAACCCTGGATCACGACACTCAATGGGAAAAATGGGTCGGTATAGGATGATTTAAGTAAAATGTATGAATGAAATTAAAAAACACAATTTGCTTTTATAAATTCATAGTCTATATATAAAAAGAATAAATGTGAAATATTCGACCTAAATAATTTACAGATTATCAAAACCAAAGAAAAAAGTACTGTGGTTCCCTTTCAAGGGAACTCGAGCTACGTCGAAACACCAGGGGAATGCCTTGGCATCTGTATCGTGAAGCACTATGAAATCGCTCGCTCGAACGAGTGACGTCATGAACCAGGATGATAAAAGAGCGCTGGAAACCAGAAGCTTTGAGTGTCTTCATCAGCTGTGTGTGTGTGTAAGCTGGCTCCAGTTTGTGTGTGTGTGAGAAATAATATCCCTAGCTAGTTTAAAAAGAGCAGGGCTCTCCACATTTCACTATTTATGCTAAAAAGAAACTATTATGATGGTGGTACAGAATTTGAGAGTATGCTTCACCCTGCCCTTGCTACATCACTGGCAGGGACACACATCTCTTGTGTGTTGTCTGTTCAGGAGCGGGCGGTCTTTAGCGAGGGTGCATACTTTAACTTCCCTCAAGGTGCATGAGCCACAGTCCAGTATGCATTCCACCCCTGTGGGAGCAAGTGGTTATATACTTTCAGTTTTGGCTTGTTTAAAGCAACTTTTAGCCTATTTTCATTCTTGTTCTATTGTGAATCCCTTGAAATTTAAAGGATTGCTGTGGAGTGATGGGAACTAAAATTGTAATGGGTTTTGAGCATTGTTAAGGTTATAATGCTTGTAGTGCATTAAAACATTTTACTTTATTATCCAGTATTATTTCTGAATGTAACATTTAACATCTGTTTTTATTCTTCTAAAAAATAATTACATCTGTGTAATTTTTTAATAAAAAATATTGCTGTTAGTTAACCAGTTAATTGGTATAAATGTCTCAAATTAGTGAATGAGCTTAACATTGCGATCACGTCTATTTTCCAAGTGTGTTATCAAAAGCAGTTGTTAAGAACAGACTGAATTTGTGCTATCTAAAGATTTAAAGGAGAATAAAATCAAATGCAACATTTTGCTTGATTAGATTGCATGTAACTGATATATATATATATATATATATATATATATATATCGTCAATTTAAGAAAAAAATTTGAAAGTTAAATACATTACAATTATGTAATGAGATTAACATTTATACTTTTACTACATATCTCTTTCATTAAACTACGAGAGTAAATTTACACTTCATAAAAGACTTACCTGTTGATTGTTCTGTTATAGTGTTTCCACATTGAGAAAATCCAACTGGACATATCTCCTCTTTCGCATCACAGTAACCCGTCGAATCAGGTTTGCACGAGTAACACTTGAGAGAATATCCTTAAAGAAAGAGAGAGACATTGAGTTATTACTCTGTGAGTAACAAATAATGTACAAATGTGTTTTGTACCTCCAGTGAGAAAAAAGAAAAGAAGAACAACAGAGACTCTCAGATCCATCATGTATCAGAATGAAATAAGAAGGTTTTTGTACTTTTTATATCTGTTCAGAAAGGGGAGGGTTTAATGAGGAAACTTCATGAAGTTCAACACAAACTTCACAAACTCAAACACACACCGTAAATGTTTCTCCTCCAGAATAACTATTGATCCGTTTTAAAAGCAGTTATTTTTAAGTGTTATTTAAAAACTAGGACAGTATAATATAATGTAAATGTCCCAAGTGAAGATAAGGGTTTAAACCACCATTTTACTAAATCAACTAATTCACAGGAACATTGTTGGATATGGACAAACAAGGTGAGAATGCCTTGAGCTCCCTAACAATACAGCAGATTTTAAGAAACATAGTTGTTGTTTTTCCAAAGCGTAAGGAAACACAAACACACACACGACAATACATTGAGAATATTAAAATTTAACCATGGTAAACAATTTTAATTGCAAATTTCTGGTCTGCTTTTATAATCAGTCTAATTCTCTGACATTCAGAGAGGAGTATTCACTTAAAACAACACAGTCCATCAAACAAAAAAAATGTGCACTGTGTCATCTGAACGAGATGAGTAAATCTAGTGGAGTAATGGTATATATCATTTGTAAAATCACATTTACAAACTTGTAAGAAACTTTCAAATTACTCATGAATGGATTTTCTGTATTCCATATGCATCATAAACGTTTTTTTTCATGCCGACTTGGGTTTCTTGAATCTTAAAGTGCTTGGTAAACACAGAAAGAGTCTTGACTTGCTGAGACGAGACCAGACAACGGCTGAAGTGCAAGGACTGGTGATATAGTGGCAGTGACTGATGACAGCTGAGGGTGATCCGTATTCCAGCGACTGTGAACAAGTGGGAGGAGTGCAAGAGTCTGGTGCGGCGGGCATGGCAGAAAGCTTGAACAGCTATAGATAACTTATATAAAAATCTAAGTAAAAAACAAATAAGTGAGCTACCGTAAAGCACAGAAAAAAAGGTTCACAAATTAATTCACACAAGGTTAAATTATGCTGATTCCATTCGTGAGATATTTCTATTACAATATTCATTTAGATAATTTATTCAGAAACATGCAAATACGTACTGTAGCGACAATTAAGAACTATTGCTAATGGGTTTTTAGAGCTGTAGAAAGAAGACGAATTGCCAGTGGTTGTCAATGGTTGTTTTGTGGTTAATTTATAACTCCATGTTACAGACATGCTAATAACCAATCCCAATCAAATAAAGGTTCAAATGAATTTCTAGATAGATGTATTGGGGAAAATTCACAGAGGTCATATCACACCCCAGACCAGACATCGGCCCGTTGGGTTTTATCCGGCCCACCGAACTTATATTAATAAACAAATAACTTGTAAACCACTGAAGTTATATTACTAAATTAAAATGTATTATAATTAAACCACCTTCATTTTACCTTTTCCTGTAATGTCAGTGTTTCCCCAACAGATGGCGCACTGCAAAGACATTGACCTTTGTTTAAGTGTGATTCTCTACTTCACTTTTTCAATCTGCACTTTGAGCCCTTCAGTAAAAATGAGCGAAGAAATCGAAGAAAAGAAAAGTAGAGTGTTTGCCGAGTGTTTAATAAAGAGTGGACAACTAAATATTTTTTTCCTGAAGTCCGATCAAGGGCTGTATGTCTGATATGCCAAGAAACTGTAACAGTTTTTAAAGAATAAAACATCAGCCGTCTTTTTGCCACTAAACACTAAACTGCAGCTCAGAGATTGACGGCTAATTTACAGACTTTTTTTTTTTTTTTGGTGTCATTCAAATTAGCAAAGGCTAGTAAGCCATTCTTACTATTCATTTTTTTTAAAATAATGCATAGTTGAGACCGCAGGTCTCTTGTGTTCAGAGAGCAAAGTGTAGTTTGAAAAAAATCTGTTTATTATGCAGAACTGTGACTCGCCATGTGGAACTGACAAAGGCTATAGCCAGTAAATCAAACAAAAAGGTAGAGTCCTTTACGTTTTATTCACTAGCACTGGATGAAAGTAGCGACATAAAAGACACTGCTCAGTTCCTAATTTTTATCCATGGGATTAACATCACTTTTTTGAGATTACAGAGGAGTTTTTGACCAAAGAGTCCCTTAAATAAAAAACGTCTGTTGTCATCGAGAGAATGAAGCTACCTTGAAGTAAACTTGCCAATGTCACCATGGATAGATCAACGAATTTAACTAGAAAAAAAGTTGGGCTACTAAAAAGTAAAAGAGGAAAAACCTGATCAGGATGTTAATTTCCTTCGTGTCCACTGGTTAAGTTTGGGCAAAGTTTTTTAATGAGTGTGGGAGCTCAAGGAGGAGATTGGTGCAGTTTTGGAGTTGGAATGGGGAGATCCGACGAATCTCCCAAGCTAAGCGACAAGAACTGGCTTTGTGACACATTTTCGCACATGAATGAGCTGAACATGAAGCTACAGGGAAAGATCAGTTTGTGCACAACATGTACACATGTTAAAGACTTCAAATCCAAGCTGACTCTTTTATCCAGACAAATTTCAAACAAATCTTTCGTTAATTTCCCACACTAGCCATGCAGAAAGAGGTGATCCGAACCGCAAAGAAATACAGCAAATCACTGGACGACCTGCATAGAGAATTCTGCCATCGGTTCTCTGATTTTGAAAACATTTTTAAGTAACTCCAGCAGGTGTCCTGTCACAAAACCCTGAAACCCATAGGAGCTGCAGTTGGAACTGATCGATCTTCAGTCTGAATTTAAGTTAAACTCTTTAAACAGTAAACAATTTTTATGCTTTACTTAAAGCCACGTTTCCAAACCTCCGGAGAATGGCACAGAAGATGCTGACATTGTTTGGCGCAACCTTTGTATGTGAACAGACATTCAGTGTCATGAAGATCAACAAAGTCCATCACAGATCCAAGTTCATTAACCAAACATCAGATCTATCCTGAGAATTGCCACAACAGAACTAACTCCAGACTTTCATGCACTTGCAAAACAGGAGATCAACAACCCTGTTCCCACTGAAACTGAATGGGAGTTTCTCTACTGTGTTATTAAATTATTACATTTGGAAAACAATTTTTTCAATGAACCCTGCACATTGATTTTTTTGGTGGCTGTTAAAGGCCAAATCTTTTCATCTAATGGTTTTTACATATTATTTATATGTTTACACAAAAACTTCTATTCTATTCTGGCCCCTCTGTTAAATTTTAGAAACCATTTTGTCCCGTGAGTTACAAATTTTGCCCACCCCTGCTCCAAACTGTCTTTTGTTTTCCTTTGATTGTTTGGTTGAAAGTCACCCAAGCGAGTTTTATGGTATGTTGACACCTCAGCTTTAAAAATCTGTGTTGCTTCTTTATTTATCAAGGGGGTATATGTAAGTTAACTCAAAATATTTGAGTAAAGACATTCAGGAATACCATTAACATTAAAATAACACATCTCGGCATGCTATTTTTTAAAACAACTGTGAGTGAGTGTGAGTGTGTGTGTGTGTATTTCCACTATGGTCAGTGATACTTGAGCTAAAGGTTAATGTTAGTGCATAACACAAGGAATCAGAAACATTGTTCAGTCTTTATTGCCCACAAACCCCATCCTGTATTCTTCTCAACAAAAAGTGTGTTGTTTGGAGATATTCTGTCTAGAACATCTGTGTCTGTATTTCCAGACACATCGATAGAATCAATGTTAAAAACATAAAAGAATGAAAAACATTCATTTATCTCACAGTGAAGGTATTTGTGAGTCGCCCTGGCAGGGGAAAAGAGCGTCCGAAATATGTTTGATTTACTCCAATTGATTGATATGTTTGCCTTTTCTTTAAAAAATTTCTTAAATAATAGAAGTAATGTTTTAGTTTTTAATCCAACCCCTAATGTATGTGTGCAGCTTCCAAAGGAACAAACATACATCACAAGGAAACATCACACATTGTACTACACAATTGGTGTTCTGCCATCCCCCATTTTTTGAAAAAGTAGTCCTGCAAAATATTTTAAACATTACCATTAAAATCTCTGAAGATTTGCTTGTATAAAAAATGCAGTCTATGGCAGTCAAGAACAGATATCCACATCTTCGTAAGGTTTCAAAGTGTAGCGTTTAACAGTCTGTTGTCAAACCTTGTCAAACACAAATCTCCTTATACAACCATTGAACAACAGAAATTCTTCATGTAGAAACTTGCTCACAAGACTCTTCTGTTTTATCTGGCATGGATAAGGAAGAGTTCAATAGAACATCTTGAATTTCATCACTCTAGATGTTTCAGGTGTTTTTGCAGTAGCCATTGTAACTACAGTTGTAGAATATATATTTTTTTAAATTACTATATCCTAAATATTATTTAAATACCAAGTTCAGGAGGTAAGGCCTGTAGGTGTGAAACATACAAAGATGTTGCATCTTCATTAGTTGCAAAACGCCACACTTCATGAGATTATTCTCAAAAAGAGTTGCAAGCCAGTAACTCACCAGTTTAACAGCGTTTTTAAAATCAATGCATAGATTTTTCCAAAGACAAATGGCTCCTATAGCCACATAGATTTAGGGTTATATAATGAAAAACAAGGTTGTTTGGTACCAAATATTCTTTAAAGTATTTTCCTGTGTCCTGCACATGACCTGCATGTACACATGGATGGGAACTACTGTTTGGAAAGAACCATAACTTTCATTTTCTGTGAACAGATATGAGACAAAACGCCACAAGAACCACACAAACACAGATGTGAAACACAAAAACTGAGCTTTTCATGACCAAAAACACCAGAATGAATTCTATCATTTTGACCACTTTCTCAAATATATTAGAAAATGCATTTTTATAATTTTTACAACCTTTTCTGTACACCAGGGGCATAGCCTGAAATTTATTTTTTGTGGGGGTCCCATCTTAAAATGAGGGAGCCAAACTGCGCGCTATTTTTTACGGGGGGGTGCGCACGATTGTTGATGGGGGGGGGTTGGTGCGTAGCGATGGTCTTGCGTGACGCACCTGCAGGAGTACGGGCGATATGTGCTTTCACTTCAGAAAGTCGCCATTTTAATTTGAAAATCTGAGGGGGCCGAATATGTAAATGAGGCCCCCTCGTGGCTACGCCACTGCTGTACACACATTTAACTCTGCAATGTTTTCTAACACTCACAAAAGGAAAAATTTAAAAGCATGCGTATTGTAAAAGCATGAGGTTTAGTGCTTTAGTTTTCAGTCTTTTGTCAGGGATTCTGCATTAGATGAAGGGAGGGAGATTGTTCTCAAGCTCTGGAGAGTGATTTTGTGTCTCTCTGTGATTGTATTATGATCCGTCACTCATTTACCAATCGTAGCTTATTGCTAGGTGTGTAAACTCACAAGAATGAGTGGAAATAGGAGGCGATGAGCCTGTGATAGATTGTGAGGAAGCGTTAATGCCTTCAATTTGACTAGTGGGTGCAGCGATAAAGAAATATACCAAAAAATGTATACCAAAAATTATATAAGATAATAAAGCATTATTATCAATTTTTTTGTAAAATATTTAAGTATAATGAAGATTCAAGAGTTTTATTTGTCACATACACAGTTATATACAGAATATACAACCGGCAGTGAAATGAAAACAGGTAAACAATGTAAAAGCATGAGGAAAGGAGGGGGATTGTTCACATTACAGATTGATGTTGGGGGGGTCCATTATAAAGTATAGGCATTTGGGCTCCTTCTAGCATGTATTACGTTTTTTATTTATTTATTATTATTATCATTATTATTATTGGTCATGCAAAGATGGGCTTTCAGATTTTATTGAATGAGTGTCTTAATTTGTATTTCAAAGATGAACCAAAGTCTTGTAGGTTTGGAAATACATGACGGTGAATAAATTATGAAACGTTTTCATTTTCACTAGTTGAACAACCAAAAGTTTAAAAAAATTAATTTGTGGATGCACGTGTTTCCAATTGTAAAACACATTTCACTTACATAATCCTACAGTATCTATTTTATATATATATACAAACAATTGTTTTGTTTTTTTCATAATTATGATGGACAATATTTGTTTATTAAAATTGTTTATTAAGATTCCTCAAATCATGGCACAACAGAAAAGCAGGGCAACAAACAAGCTTTATTCAGTAATTTATAGCAATTGTGCGTCACATTCAGTTTTTGAGATCTTTTTTTCTGCAGAATCTGAAGTGCAGAATCTGGATTCACTGAAACAGGAAGTAGAAGAGCAGAGGAGAGACGAGCAGGAGGAAGCTTCCCTTATACACTCCATCTGATCAAGAACATAGAGAAACTAGTATTAATACTATTAATCATAATAATAACAAAAACAACAGTGGTTAAAAGGGAACTTTGTTGATGTGTTTCATTACAATTTATGACAACAGTAAAAGCTCAGAAATGCACTTGACTAATTGATCAGATTCTCCTTTTCATGCTGTTCAAGCTTTACAATATTTTACAATATCACCCTTAAAGTTTGAATAATCCTTATGAACAATCACTTGTTTTATTTATTATTATAATGGGAAAAGGCAACTATTAGTTGAATACATGCAAATGAACACATCAGTCAAATAAAGATCAATACCTGCTGTATTACAAAGATCAGTTTTACAGCAGTGGGTGGACACTGTCCCTGCATCTGTCTGAATGGTTCCTTCAGTACATTCAGGTACACATGCTTTAGCCACAGCCACCTTAGAGGAACCTGCAAAAAAAGACAAACTTCCTAGATAAGACAAAGCACAGGTTTTCAAACCCTGGATCCTCAATGGGAAAAAAATGAGTCAACAGGATTATTTATGGAAAAAATACAAAATAAAATTAACTACATTTGTTTTCATAAAATCATAGCCTACATACAAAAAAGACCAAATATGCTAAATATATTTGATTTAAATAATGAACATATGTCAAAACGCAAGAAATAAAAAAATTGTTGTTTGTTTCTGTGACGCTCCACAAACAAGTTCCCAGAAAGGAAACGATGGGACGACAGAAAGCTCATCTTGTTTCTTTTCTTTATTTTACAAAAGCACAATGTTCTGGTTATTTGTGAGCACACACAAATAAAATCAAACGCGTATCTGTTTCTAATGATGTCTTACTCTTGATATTTATTTATCAAAATGACAGAGCATTTTTTGTTTCCTCTGTTCGATTGCGTTCCATCATTGCAAACTTGACATCACAGCGTCAAAATAAAAAGCAATCAACCAAACATATAAAAAGTTGCACTGCTCAGGTTAAATATTCAGTATTGATGTGTGTTTCAGCTCGAGCTCTTCTGCGGTTTTGCCACATTTTCCATCGATACTGTAACAGCGAGTGAAGTACAAAGACTAGTTTACATAATAAATACTAGTTTAACATCCATAATGCATGGCGAATATGAAAACAATTGAATATGTCCCGAATGAGAGAGGTTCAGTGTGGTTAAATGTACATGTATATCATTCATACTTCTACTTCATATTATCACTTTCATTAAACGAGAGTAAATTTACACTTCATACTGGACTTACCTGACTCTTGTACTGTAACTTTTGCACAGTAAGAAGATCCAGCTGGACAGGTCTGCACTGTCGCATCACAGGAACCCGTCGACTCAGATTCGCACAAGTAACACTTGAGAGAATATCCTTAAAGAAAGAGACATTGAGTTACTACTCTGTGTAACAAATAATACATTCAATATTTGCTGTTTTTTGTACCTCCAGTGAGAAAAAAGAAAAGAAGAACAACAGAGACTCGCAGATCCATCTTGTATCAGGAACAGAATGAAATAAGAAAGTTTCTGTCTCTTTTATATCTGTTCAGAAAGGGGAGGGTTTCATGAGGAAACTTCATGAAGTCCAACACAAACTTCACAAACTCAAACACACCGTAAATGTTTCTCCTCCAGAATAACTATTGATCAGTTTATTCAGTTCTTATTGTAATTTAGGTTAATGATTTTAAATGAAAACTAGAAAAGTTCCTCAAAATAAATTTCAGTGCTGTTGTATGGTGGTTGTTACAGAGCTATTTTCTGATTTGTTACTAAAGGCATTGTTAGGCTCTTCTGGTTTGTTAATAGATATTTCTGATTTCTAGAATTTGGAGGCCAGGGCGACACTTGCCCTCCATGTGCAGTGTGTATTGTGCTGCTGAGAGTTGTCACTTCCACCAGAGAACACAGCTGTCATGAAGGGTGTATCTGGTCTGCAACCCCATATGAAGTGTTGTGTGTTGTGACATATTCCTCCCGTAAGGACTTGTACCTTCTGCCGGCTCAGATGGGATAGCCTTTCATTGTTCTGGTGAGCCTTGAGCGTCCAGCACCCTGTCACCAAATTGTGGTTTGTCCGTCCTTGGACACTGTTGGTAAATTCCCATCATGTCTGACCGGGAGCAACACACACTCCTTGCTGTTTCAGAGAAACTCAGACCCAGTCACCCTTTGGCCATTGTATCACAGTCCCTCAGATCTTTAATCCTGTCCATTTCTCCTGCATCCAAAACATTGATTACGAGAACTGATTGTTTGCTCTCCATCTAATGCAGATATTACAGTTTTTCTCTAATGCTAAAACACAAAATCCAATCCTCTAAACCAAATGACCAGTTGTCTAAACACATTTACTAAATCTAGCCATCATTTTCCAATATCATGAACACATTTCACATGAAGACACAATTTACAAAACACAATCCTCCTTTCTCATAAATCTTAACACATTTTTCCTTGCCAAAACACAAGCTGCAAAACATCTCTTGCCACAGTCAGCAATATTTGAACACAATGAACACACCTGACGTCATTCATTACACACAACAACTCAAAATTGAAGACACTTGTTGCTAATGCTGTGACCACATGTATAAAAAGCAAGTTCAGAGTGCACAGTTTGCTGAAGATTCCAAACAAATACAATGGATGAAGGCAGAGTCAAGGGAAGAGGAATTCGAGTCAGAGGAGAGAGAAGAGCTGGCCATGGAAGAAGAGGAGGAGGCCAACAAGGGAGAGAAGGTCCAGGAGGGAGAGCAAGACAACCTTGCACCATCAATACAGACGAGATGCGATCAGCAATCATTGACCATGTCATTGTCCATGGCATGACAATGGCTGAAGCAGGACTAAGAGTCCATCCAAACCGGAGTATGTTCACCGTGGCCACCATTATGAGGGCATTCAGACAACACAACAGGTATTGTACTCTATTGCTTTATTTGTCACAATACAATTTTACAAGCCTTTGAAAGTAGTCTCTTGGTGTGAGAAGGTTCGTGAGAACAACCTCATCAGACTCCGGGAGATCAGAGACAAAGTCATTGCCGATAATGTCAACTTTGAGAGCATTGATGTCAGCTTGGCCACAATAGACCGAGTTCTCCGGCGCCAAAAGATGCGGATGAAACCGGTCTATAGGGTTCCCTTTGAGCGCAACTCTGCGCGACACAAAGACTTACGTTACGAGTATGTGCAAGTATACATCCATGTTCACAGCACAGTTAGAGGACATACTGTGTTTCTCAGTGGCCTACATTACTTCTGGACAATACTGTGCAACCTGATTGACTGTTGTTCTGAACACCTGTGCACTTTCACATTTTCACAGAGGATATTACAGTTGGATGCGATGGCCAGACCTCATGAGTACCTTTTCCTGCATGAGGCTGGCTTCAACCTGCAGAAACTAAGGCAAAGAGGCCGTAACATCATTGGCCAAAGAGCCATCAATGAGGTTCCTGGCAAACGGGGGGGTAATATTACTCTTTGTGCGGCCATGGGTTTGGAGGGGCTTGTCTACCAGTATGCTGTCCTTGGGACTCACAACACCCAATGTCTCCTCACCTTCCTAGAGGAGCTAAAAACCATCCTCCTGGACCGCCAACAACACCATCCTGGGCCCGCACATCACATTTATGTGATCATTTGGGATAATGTACGCTTCCACAGAACAAACCAAATCAGAGAGTGGTTCACCACCAACAGTAAACACTTTTTAAACGTCTGTCTGCCACTCCCTTTTCCTGAACTCTATAGAGGAGTGGTCCGCAACCGGTCCATGAGTGGCTGCAAGCGGCTGTGGTGCTGTAGCTTTGGCGGTGAGGAGGTGTGTTTCGCTTCCCCGTCAGAAGTTCAGCGGAGTTTCGCTCCCCCCCTCAACAAATTGTGGTGTGTGTGTGTGGTGTGAATAAAGTAAATAAAAAAACTTCACATCCTGATCATGTTTTCAAAAGTACTGTTGTGTGCAATAAATTCTGTTTTTGCATCGAGTTGTTACAGTAGTGTACATGCAGAATTTACTATAGATTTATACTCTTCATATGAAACTCAACATATAAATGCCTAATCCTCTGCAGAGATATAAGAAGATTCATTACTGTAAAGTTTCTCAAAAATATGCATTGGCAGTTATGAAACAAAAAACCTTCTCACAAATTGAGCATTGTGTTTTCAATTGTTTTGCTGTAGTGTGTAATGATGTGTATAGTGTTTACATTTTTGAAAGCGTCGAGCTGCTCTTTTGGTGTGAAAGTTTGAGTTTTGAAGTGAGAAGGTGTGGTTGTGTTTATGTAGCTTTAGAAAAGGTTGTTGTATTTAGACATTGGGGAACATGGAGGAAACGTTTGTGAAATGTGTTTTAGCATTTGAGTAAAACTGTAATATATGGCCTTGTTAGCAGATGATCAATGATATTCGCTTCACATGTGATTGGTCATAATATTTTGGCTCGTCAGTGTATATTTTAGGTTAAAATAAACAATAGACCCCAAACTGTCAAAATAAATTGCTATTTGTCTATTCATTGCTATCATTCAGTTCCTATTTAGCTATTAGTAAGATAAAATGATAGAAAAAGTACATATGAAGTTATATTGCTCATCATCATCAAATATTTATGATCTGTCATTGTGAACAGGAAAATCACGGTATTGGGAATGCAAATATTGTATTAAAACTTAATAATATTTGATCACATTTTCATCTTTTTTTGCTATTATAGTACTCAGTATCTTTCAAAACAAACAAGATCAAAAGTGATATATTTTATTTCATAAAAATTTCCTTTCAGTTGATCTAATCAGAACACCCACTATTGTACAGGAAAAACACAAGTTATATGTTCAGTCTGATTGTAGAATCTGAAGAAGGTCAAACAGCAGAAAAACAGGAAGCTGTGGCTGACACTATATGTACCGTTACACAGATTCCCACAGACCACCTCAACTTTAACTCTTTCAAACTTCATAAACTCAAACACACACCATAAATGTTTCTCCTCCAGAATAACTAATGATCAGTTTTATTAACAGCTTATTGTAAAGTAGGTTAATGATTTTAAATGAAAACTAGAAAAGTTCCTCAAAATAAGTTTCAATGCTGTTGTATGGTGGTTATTAGAGAGCAATTTTCTGACTTGTTTCTGAAGGCATTGTTAATAGACATTTCTGATTTCTAAATGGTTGATGGATGTGGACAGTAAATCATTTATGTGTCAGGCTATTTCTGAAGTTAATCATACAGCTTCCAGTAAACATTTTACTTCCACAACAAACAATGAGGAGTTTTTCTCAAATGCTAAAACACAAAAGAAAATCCTCTAAACCAAATGACCAGTTGTCTAAACACATTTACTAAATCTAGCCATGATTTTCCAATATCATAAACACATTTCACATGAAGACACAATTCACAAAACACAATCATCTTTGCTAAAACACAAGTTGCAAAAGAACTCTGCTCCTATTTTCAAATGAAAGCTCATGTGATGCAAAATGCTTGCCACAGTCAGCAATACTTGAACGCGATGAACACACCTGACATCATTAAAGACACTTGTTGCTAATGCTGTGATCACATGTATAAAAGCAAGTTCAGAGTGCAGTTTGCTGAAGATTCCAAACAACAATGGATGAAGGCAGAGTCCCAGTCTCCCAGAGGAGGGAGAAGAGCTGGCCATGGAAGAAGAGGAGCAGGCCAACAAAGGAGAGAAGGCCCAGGAGGGAGAGCAAGACAACCTCACACCATCAATACTGATGAGATGCGAGCAAGAGTCATTGACCATGTCATTGTCCATGGAAATGGCTGAAGCAGAACTAAGGTTCACCGTGGCCACCATTATCAGGGCATTTAGACAACACAACAGGTATTGTACTCTATTGCTTTCTTTGTCACAATACAATTTTTCAAGCCTGTGAAAGAAGTCTATTGTTTTCAAATCAGTTGTTACTGTATTGTAAAACATGGCAATTGACAACACATGTTTCTTTCTTTAGAGTTGAAAGAATGCCACATAGAGGTGGGAGGGTTGCCATATTTACAGCGGCACACGAAACCCTTATTGTGGATATGGTTCATGAGAACAACCTCATCAGACTCCGGGAGAACAGAGACAAAGTCATTGCCGATAATGTCAACTTTGAGAGCGTTGGTGTCGTCAGCTTGGCCACAATAGACAAACAAACAACAGCAGGAAGCTGTGGCTGACACTGAGTACCGTTACACAGATTCCCACAGACCACCTCAACTTTATGAACTCTTTCAAACTTCATAAACTCAAACACACACCGTAAATGTTTCTCCTCCAGAATAACTAATGATCCGTTTTATTCATAGCTTATTAAAATGTTATTATTGATGTCGTCAGCTTGGCCACAATAGACAGAGTTCTCCGGCGCCAAAAGATGCGGATGAAACAGCTCTTTAGGGTTCCGTTTGAGCGCAACTCTGCGCGACACAAAGACCTACGTTACGAGTATGTGCAAGTAAGTATACATCCATGTTCACAGTATAGTTAGTGGACATAATAAGTTGCTCAATGGCCTACATTACTTCTGGACAATACTGTGCTACCTGATTGACTGTTCTGAACACCTGTGCACTTTCACATTTTCACCAGGGATATTACAATTGGACGCGATGGCAAGACCTCATGAGCGCCTCTTCCTGGATGAGGAACTCTTCAACCTGCAGAAATGAAGGCAAAGAGGCCGTAACATCATTGGCCAAAGAGCTATCACTGAGGTTTGGGTTTGGAGGGGCTTGTCCACCGGCATGCTGTCCTTGGGTCTTACAACACCCAACGTCTCCTCACCTTCCTAGAAGAGCTAAAACACATCCTCCTGGACCGCCAACAACACCATTCTAGTCCCGCACATCACATTGGGATAATGTACGCTTCCACAGAACAAACCAAATCAAGAAAGTGGTTCACCACCAACAGTAACCACTTTTTAAACGTCTGTCTGCCACCCTACTCCCCTTTCCTGAACCCTATAGAGGAGTTCTTCTCATCGTGGAGATGGAAGGTTTATGACACACAACCATACACTAGAAAGAACCTCCTAAGGGCAATGGAGCTGGCCTGTGTTGACATCCCAGTGGAGGCCTTCCAAGGATGGATTCGCCATTCCAGGGCATATTTCCCGCAGTGCCTGGCAAGAGACAGTATAGCCTGCGATGTGGATGAGGTGATGTGGCCCGATGCAGCTCAGCGACATGATGCTGCACAGTGACTGTGGTGTGAATAAAGCAAATAAAAAAAACTTCACAACCTGATCATGTTTTCAAGAGTACTGTTGTGTGCAATAGATTCTGTTTTTGCATTTAGTTGTTACAATAGTGTACATGCAGAATTTACCATAGATTTATACTCTTCATATGAAACTCTCAAATCTAAATGCCTAATCCTCTGCAGAGATCTAAGATCCATTACTGTAAAGTTTCCAAAAATATGCATTGGCAGCTATGAAACAAAGAACCTTCTCACAAACTGAGCATTGTGTTTTCAAATGTTTTGCTGTAGTGTGTAATGGTGTGTATAGTGTTTACATTTTTGAAATTTTCGAGCTGCTATTTTGGTGTGAAAGTTTGAGTTTTGAAGTGAGAAGGTGTGGTTGTGTTTATGTAGCTTTAGAAAAGGGTGTTGTGTTTAGACATTGGGAAACATGGAGGAAACGTTTGTGAAATGTGTTTTAGCATTTGAGAAAAAAACGTAATAATGATACACAGTATTTTAAAATTACGTAATAATGATACACAGTATTTTAAATAATTCACAAATAATTTAAACAAAAATGTTTTTTTGTTTTTTTTAATTTTAGTAAAATGAAATTTTCTTGACACCTTTGAAAACTGTGCAGTGGTTTTCTGGTTCACAGCATGCTTTGCATGACTGGATAAGGAGACTAAGCTTTGAAACTGTTACTTTGTTTTTTATGTGTGTGGGTTTTACTTTAGTAAAAGGAAAGAACTTTTAGTGTTTAATTTTGTTATTGATGTCTTAATCTTTCTGTTATTTTGGATTGTGTGGTTGTCAAGGTGGCTTCACTGATGGATGATAATTGAGCTATATGTGAAATGATGAACTAAGGCAAGTAACTATGGTTAAATATTTTTTCATGTTAAGTTATATTTATCACATTATCTGTTGTAATATCTGTTATAATATATATGTAATTATCTGTAAAATGGATATTTCATTATTTTCAGATCAGTTAGTAGTTTAATTTGAGGAATCACCTGTATGTGCAACTTAAATTCTATTAACTCTACAAGAGCTCCTGTAGGATCAGGCATCAAAATTTTTAACAGCAGATCCGTTAAGTCCAAAAGGCTGTGAAGCGAATCCAGTGGAAATCGAAATTGTTGGTCCAGAAAATCCCACAGATGCTCATTAGTATTGAGATCTGGAGAATTTGGAGGCCAGGGCAACACATTGATCTCTTCAACTCTACATGTGTGCAGTGTGTATTATGCTGCTGAAAGAGGCCACTTCCATCAGAGAACACAACTGTCATGAAGGGGAGTAGCTGGTCTGCAACAATGTTTTAGTTGGTGATATGTGTCAAATTGACGTCCACATGAATGGCCAGACCCAGGGTTTTCAAGCAAAACATTTCCCAGAGCATCTCACTCTTTCCATCAACAGCTACACAACCTCATGCAAAGTGCTGTGTGCTGTGACATATTCTTCCCATAAAGACTTATATCACAGTAGACCTTCTGTTGGCTCGGACCAGATGGGATAACCTTGACTGCCCTTGTGCATTGATGAGACTTGATGAGGTTTTTTAACCTCAGATACAGTTGTTCAATTCTCACCATGACTGACTGGGAGCAACATATGCCCCTTGCTGTTTCAGAGAAACTCAGACCCAATCACCTTGTCATAACAATTTGACATTTCTTCTGCATCCATTGTGTAAATGCACTGGTAGATCACACAAGGAAACAAGATAGAGACATGACAGAACCCCCCCAAGCCGTAATGGTCAATTGTTGTGTGTGCATCCCACATCCCGCTCCTTGCCAAAAGACTAAAGCCAGCTCCAAAGCCCTCTCCCATGAGCTCTGCTGTACCCAAGCTTTTTCTAGTGCACTCTCCAGTACCTGAGCCCTCTCCCATACCTGAGCCCTCTCCTGAGCACCCCCTAGCACCCAAACCTGCTCCTGATTACCCTGCAATGCCCAAGTCTGCCCCTGAGTGCCCTCCCAGTGCCTGAACTTTTGCCGGCCCCAAACCTGATCTTTACATTTACTCATTTAGCAGATGCTTTTATCCAAAGCGACTTTTTTTGGGTGTGTGTGTCATGTTAGGTGCTCATGGAAGAGGTGCGATTTTAGTAGTCTTTTAAACTTGGACAGGGAATCTGCATTCCGGATGCGGGCAGGGAGGGCGTTCCACCAGCCGGGGGTGGTGAGTGAAAATGTTCTTGTGATCGTTCTTTTTCCTCTCTGTGATGGAACCACAGGTCGTCGCTCGTTGATCGATCGAAGGTTTCTGATAGGCGTGTATGACCATGGCCTGCACCAGAAGTTGTGCAGCTTGCTCAGTTAGGAATGGCCTGATCCTCCTGATGTTGTACAGTGCAAACCTGCACGATCGAGCCGTCTTTGCAATGTGATCCTTGAAGATCAGCTGGTCCTCAAAGATCACTCCAAGATTTCTGGCAGACCTTGAAGGGGTAATCGTGGTAGCACCGATCTGGACAGTGAAATCATGCTGTCGGGTTGGATCAGCAAGAAAGACTAGAAGCTCAGTCTTTGCCAGGTTGAGCTGCAGATGATGCTCTTTAATCCATGTCGAGATGTCCGATAGGCAGCTTGTGATTCTCACAGCCACCGTTGGATCATCTGGTTGAAATATGTAGAGCTGACTGTCATCTGCATAGCAGTGATAGGAGCAGTGATCTTTAGCATTTGCCTGTCCCAGACTACCCCTCTGATCTTGTGGTGGTCCCTGAGTCCACTCCAAAGTCTCTCCTAGCCCTGGAATCATTCCCAGGAAATTGGGGCTACAGACCCATGACTAGGGCGGGCGGGGCAATGTAGGGAGAGCCTGGATGGTTGTGACACCCTGGACTCCTGAGTTCCCAGTGCCATACTGGAAGGAGTTGAATGAGTGAGTGAGAACCATAGAGGACAATGAGCAGTCTCCCGAGATGCAAACAAATCCATTTGTGCTTGGCCGAACCTCTCCCAAATCTGCTCCACCACCTCGGGTTGGAGTCTCCATTCCCCTGCCTTGACAAGATGTGTGCTCCCAAAATTTGGAGAGAGCAGTTTCCCTTGGGACCAAAGGATGATCTGATGTGCCAGCTAGTAAAGCGGTCGCGAGCACAAACTCCTCTGTGTTTTATGCTGGAGACCACCAATGTGTTGTCTGACTGGACAAGAATATGATGGCCCCTGAGGTCTGGGAGAGAGAGAGCCAGGTGGACCACCATGACTCCTAACAGGTTTATATGTCAAGAAAGCAAGTGCTCGCTCCACAGACCTCGTTCCCGAGCAATCCCTCAGGACCACTCCCCACCCAGTGCCTAGTTATCAACAGCATTATGTGGCGAAAGGGATCTCCCAACACAGGTCCTTGATACAGAAACCAGTGTTTCTTCCACATAAGAAAGTGCATAGAGATTGCCTTGTGACCTTGATGGTACAGAAAGGGTTACCCACTTTGAGCCACCACTGTAGGGGCCTCATGTGCTATAGACCAACCGGAATCACTTTGAATGCTGCTGCCATGAGACTAAGCACATTCTGGAAATGCTTTACAGTTAGTGACTGCCCTGTCTTTATGCTGTTGACTGCATGAGTCCATGCACACAGGTAATATCCAGGCTGACATCAACACCAAATCACACACCCCTAAAAAGGTGGTCCTCTGTGGTCCTCTGTGTTTAGTCTCAGCCCCAGCTCCTTCATGTGAGCAATAACAACATAGTGATGACAGATCGCTAACTACTGTGACTGAGCGAAAATCAACCAGTTGTCAATGTAGATCCAGAGTGATCTTTGGGTTCTTCTTTACCACTCTCACCAAGGCTCTTCTTCTCCGATAGCTCAGTTTGGATGGCCAGCTCTATGAAGGGTTCTGGTTGTGCGAAACGTCTTTCATTTAAGGATTATGGAGGCCACTGTTCTCTTAGGAACCTTAAATGCAGCAGAGTTTTTTTTGTAACTATGGCCATATCTGTGCCTTGTCATATTTATGTCTCTGATTTCTTTAGGCAGTTCCTTTGATTCTCATTTGCTCTGACATGCACTGTGAACTGTAAGGTCTTATATAGACGGGTGTGTGTCTTTCCTAATCAAGTCCAATCAGTGTAATCAAATACAGTTGGACTCAAATTAAGGTGTAGAAGCATCTCAAGGATGATCAGAAGAAATGGACAGCAGCCTTAAGTATATGAGTGTCACAGAAAAAGGGTCTGAATACTTAGGACCATGAGATATTTCAGTTTTTCTTTTTTAATACAGGGAGTGCAGAATTATTAGGCAAATGAGTATTTTGACCACATCATCCTCGTTATGCATGTTGTCTTACTCCAAGCTGTATAGGCTGGAAAGCCTACTACCAATTAAGCATATTAGGTGATGTGCATCTCTGTAATGAGAAGGGGTGTGGTCTAATGACATCAACACCCTATATCAGGTGTGCATAATTATTAGGCAACTTCCTTTCCTTTGGCAAAATGGGTCAAAAGAAGGACTTGACAGGCTCAGAAAAGTCAAAAATAGTGAGATATATTGCAGAGGGATGCAGCAGTCTTAAAATAGCCAAGCTTCTGAAGCGTGATCATCGAACAATCAAGCGTTTCATTCAAATAAGCGTCCTTGAGCTCTGGAAAGGCGCTATATAAATAAAACTTATTATTATTATTAAAATAGTCAACAGGGTCGCAAGAAGCGTGCGGAAAAACCAAGGCGCAAAATAACTGCCCGTGAACTGAGAAAAGTCAAGCGTGCAGCTGCCAAGATGCCACTTGCCACCAGTTTGGCCATATTTCAGAGCTGCAACATCACTGGAGTGCCCAAAAGCACAAGGTGTGCAATACTCAGAGACATGGCCAAGGTAAGAAAGGCAGAAAGTCGACCACCACTGAACAAGACACACAAACTGAAACGTCAAGACTGGGCCAAGAAATATCTCAAGACTGATTTTTCTAAGGTTTTATGGACTGATGAAATGAGAGTGAGTCTTGATGGGCCAGATGGATGGGCCCGTGGCTGGATTGGTAAAGGGCAGAGAGCTCCAGTCCGACTCAGACGCCAGCAAGGTGGAGGTGGAGCATTGGTTTGGGCTGGTATCATCAAAGATGAGCTTGTGGGGCCTTTTCGGGTTGAGGATGGAGTCAAGCTCAACTCCCAGTCCTATTGCCAGTTTCTGGAAGACACCTTCTTCAAGCAGTGGTACAGGAAGAAGTCTGCATCCTTCAAGAAAAACATGATTTTCATGCAGGACAATGCTCCATCACACGCGTCCAAGTACTCCACAGCGTGGCTGGCAAGAAAGGGTATAAAAGAAGAAAATCTAATGATATGGGCTCCTTGTTTACCTGATCTGAACCCCATTGAGAACCTGTGGTTCATCATCAAATGTGTGATTTACAAGGAGGGAAAACAGTACACCTCTCTGAACAGTGTCTGGGAGGCTGTGGTTGCTACTGCACGCAATGTTGATGGTGAACAGATCAAAACACTGACAGAATCCATGGATGGCAGGCTTTTGAGTGTCCTTGCAAAGAAAGGTGACTATATTGGTCACTGATTTGTTTTTGTTTGGTTTTTGAATGTCAGAAATGTATATTTGTGAATGTTGAGATGTTATATTGGTTTCACTGGTAAAAATAAATAATTGAAATGGGTATAAATTTGTTTTTTGTTAAGTTGCCTAATAATTATGCACAGTAATAGTCACCTGCACACACAGATATCCCCCTAAAATAGCTAAAACTAAAAACTACTTAAAATATTGATACAAAAATATTCAGCTTTGATATTGAGTTTTTTGTGTTCAGTGAGAACATGGTTGTTGTTCAATAATAAAATTAATCCTCAAAAATACAACTTGCCTAATAATTCTGCACTCCCTGTAAATCTGCAAAAATGTCAACAGTTCTGCGTTTTTGTGTCTATATGGGGTGCTGTGTGTACATTGACTGTATAAGTCTAAGAACCCTTCTTAAAGGGTTGGATATACTGAAAAAAAATATAGTGGTCATCCACAAATCAACATTATGTCATGATTTACTCACCCTTATGTCAATCCAATCCAAGAGAAGATCTATTTTTTAAATGTCTTTGTGTGATCATATAATGAAAAAGTGACTTCTTTTTGGGCCCAAATACAGTGGTCCCTCGAGATACGAAATTAATCCGTTCCGAGGCAGCCTTCGTATAATGAGTTTTTTGTATCTTGGAACACATTTTACATGTAAAATGGCTAATCCGTTCCAAGCCCTCCAAAAACACCCCATTAAATTTCATAATAAAGCTAAATTGACCTATAAACAAGGAAATAACGTAAAATGTCGAAGCTTACCTTTCGAGTGAGGCTATCTCCGAAAGTGGCGGCAGATGAGGAGGAGGACAAACGGCAGATAAAGTAAAGTTTGGGGTGCGGAGTGGCTGAGCTAAAGCACGCCAGCACGTACGTATAGAAGATGCATGATGGGAGGAATGCTGTCCAATTAGAGAGAAGGATCTCATGGCTTGGCTAGCATCAGGAACCAATGGGAGAGCAGGAGGATGGTGGCGAGTCTACTATAACTAAGATGGCAGCGTGCGGCGCGAGTTTAAAAATTGTTATGGGGCGAATCTCGTACTTTCAGAAATCTTTCGTATCTTGGATTTTTCGTAAGTTGAGCCTTTCGTATCTCGAGGTACCACTGTATTCTTTACAGTACATGATGGATGGAAAGCCTTTGAGTAACCAAGTCAAGACTAGTTTCCATTAATTTACTAAAGCTAAATAGCTCAATCAAATAAGTTTTACAACAGATGCAGTTCTTCAGAATGACCTGCACATGAACGGGAACTACTGTCTGGACAGAACCACAACTTTCATTTTATGTAAATCACAAGTGATCAGATATGAGACAAAACGCCACAAGAACCACACAAACACAGATGTGAAACACAAAAACTCATGACCAAGAACACACCAGAGTTGCACACTTTTGATTTTTGATTCTCAACTTTAATAGGAAATAAACGTTATGAAAAAAATGGGCCTTTTTATTAGGAACCACAATTGTGACTTGCCATTGACAACGCCATTTTTCCTCAAAATTATAGATTTGCCAGTGATTCAACCCACTTTACCATTAGTTTAATCAATAAAAAATGTCTAAAACTTACTATAGTATTTATACCATAAATAACTAAGAATATAAAATATTGAAGTATACATTATTTTCTTTATACGTCAGAAGTGATATTATTTAACCCTTTTTTAAAAGCTTCCAACACTCAGATCAGAAAAACAGAAAGTTCTGACCACATGCAGGAAGTGGCGTGTGTGTGTGTGTGTGTGTGTGTGTGTGTGTGTGTGTGTGTGTGTGTGTGTGTGTGTGTGTGTGGATTTCTTAAATGATGGGGAAATGCAAAGCAGGAGTGCAGCCCACTACTTTTTTAAACGAAGAAGAATAAGGGTGAAAAGCACATTGAACGAAAATATGGTATTATTTTAAGGGACAGCTATTTGTAGTTTTGTTTAAAATCAGCTTTCCTGTAGCTCAACCAGTAGAGGATTGGCGCTTATAATGCCAAGGTCGTGGGTTCGATTCCCAGGAAAAGCAAGAATTGATTAGAATGTCAATGTCTTCCTCGAATGCAATGTAAGTCGCTTTGGATAAAATTGCATTAATGTAAGTGTCATAGATTCTGAGCAGAACCAGAAAATATGAACATATCACACCAGTCCTCAGGTCTTTACACTGGTTTCTGTAATACTCCTGTAAGGGAGTGATGAATAATGATTACTGAATAATTATTGTATCAAAACAAATCACACATGATGTTCATTCGCCGTTCTTTATAACTTGAATCAATCCAACAGAAACAGAGACACATTATGTGCAATAAGTCCAGAGCTTTACATTTAACAGGAACAACGAGTAAGGAAAGCATTAAAACACATACACTTCCTATGGAGTGCGGCATCATCAGCGCACGGTAATCGCGGTACATTTAAGCTAACACCGTGCTTCCTGATCATTGACACTGTTAACACGCATAACACTTGAAAATGCAAGTAAAAATACTCTTAATACTCAAACTTGTCTTGGTAAACCAGTAGTATAGCGGGGCTAAACCTCTGCCATTAAAATAGTCCCAAAAACCGCTGTAATACAGTTTTTCTCGATTGCTAAGACATTGTTCCCGTTACAGATTGGTGTTAGGGGGGTCCGGTTTAAAGTAGTCAACCTCTTATATGTTTGTATTTTTACAATGACTAGGACAGATTTCTCAAAACTCTTCACAGAGTTCTTCTAACCAACTTGCATTTCGCCAGAGCAGCAAATTTCACATTCAAAATGCAGTAAAACTACAAACACGGGTATTAAATCAAGCCGTTCTTCCAGAATTCATTTGTTACATGATCCACGTTTACATATTGTACAAAATTATTGCCTGTGGAGATGTTAAACCACATCTAATTTTTGTTTTTTAGGTTTAGAAATATTTTAATAAAGTATTATTGTGAAAAAGTAGCAAATTGTTGTCTTATTCAGTTTCATATTATGTTACTGTTTTTAACTTAAACAGTTTCAAAAATAACCTATTAATGTGCAATTAGTAGTGATTGTGTAAACAAAACATGTAATCTGTTTATTTGATTCAGCCTGTGTATGATACTTTCTGTGATTCGCATTATGTACGTAATCCTGTAACCTCGTCAATATTTGTCATCTGTATGCGACAGTCAGCCGCCTCCATCCCAGTCACCACAGCACACTACATTTCCCATCATCCTCCCTGGCCATCAGCTGCAAACCCTTCCAAATTATTTACATTTTTGCGTTTTGTAGACGCCTTTATCCAAAGCGACTTACATTACATCAGTTCTTGCTTTCCCTGGGGATCGAACCCATGACCTCGGTGTTGCAAGCACCACACTCTACTGTTTGCAGTAAGAGTGGCTTTTCAGGATCCAACCGAGTGTCACGGCAAAGGCTGTGAATACTTCTGTACATGTGAGTTGTTTTATTAATAAATTGGCAAAGGTTTCAAACAAACTTCTTTGACGTTGTCCTTTTTTGTAGAATTTTGACAACAGGAAATGCAATTTTAAACATTAAAATATTGAGAGCAACAGATTATCACAAATGTATGATGTTTATTGAAAACAATACAGTCATTGAATATATTTGGGTTCGGTGTAAACACTGCAAACATAAATTGTGCAGATCAAACACATTATAAACATTCCAGTATGGAGCATTACCATAAGGCCATGAATGTTATAAAATTAATTTACTGCCACATAAAAGTTTTTAATGTATTTATTGAACAACAAGGAACACTACAATAGCATCGACAAGAAGACTTTCCAATGCTTGATGGTGGGAAACTGTTGAAGGATGGACACAGGTAAAGAGGAATAATTAATCTCATCAGAATGACAATGGTTTGACCGTTAGATTGGATTAAGAGGGGGTCATTCTAAACAACTGTGCGGGAATACATAATATAAAAAGTTAAAACTTATTAGTAAACTTCAGGCAACAGGCTGAGAGCGATGCATATTGCTACAAACTAGCCTACTTTATCATTCAGTTCACGCACATGTTAAAGAGTTGTAAACTGGAAATAATCATTAACATGATCAAACGAACTAAAATACAGAAACCTATAAATACGTAAACATTATTATTATTCCTATAACCTTTACTTTTCGTGTTGTTAGTTAGCCAGTTCCTGCATTCACCTGAACGCGCTTGCGGCTAAACGGAAGTAAAGATACCCTGCTTTGAGTTAAAACGGAAGTTGCGTGACGTCATGTGAAAAGGGTCTATTAACCATAGTACTTTACTCTCTAAACAAAATCCTGATTTGAGGATTAGTTTAGACCAGAAGGGTTCAGTGCATGTGTGTTCTAATGATGAGACTCTAGTGGCATGATGGATGGATAGATGGATTATTTCTATCTATCTATCATCTCACACATTGTTGATCTGCATTCAGACCTTTTTTGCAACAGGACGTTTTCTATGCAATAATGTTGTAGGAGCCATTTAATTTATTTTTTTGTGTTTTTTTGAAATATCAGTTTGGTATAATATTGTTCATATTGTGTGTGTCTCTGAGTTTGTGCCCTCTATAGGTGGGAGGGGAAAAAGAGGTTAAAAGGAAAGGACACTCCCAACAGGAAGGGGGTGCTGGTGTGAGAGCATACTGTCTTTTGACCGTGCACATGGAAGCCAACACACGCTCCGTGCACTTTGCTCCAGTTGTTTGTTTGTTTGCTTTGTTACAATTCATTTTTTTTTTTTTTTTACACAATAAACTTCAGTTATGATTTGAAACCTCAATGGATTTCTCTGGTACCTTGTATGCGTCAGAAATCTGCATCAACCTCCCACAGTGGACAGAAACGAGGATCAAATATTGGACAATTTGAAACTTTTTACCAGTACAAATGTATTTGATTAATAATTGAGGAAACAATGAGGAAACAAAAATGACTAAACAGGAGATCAACTTTTACAGTAACGTTATATTTGCAACCACAAACTGTTAATTAGTTTAAGTTTAAAGTTTTCCCTTTATTATAATTTTTTACGAAACCACCAAATAGTTGCAGATATTCTCCAAGTATGTAAATCGGCATTAAACAAAAAAAGAAAAATTAAGTATGGCACTTTTTCTTAGCACCTGTTTCCATGGTGACTCATGGATTCATTGCTCTTTTGGGAATGTCTTGTGTGTTAATCCTGAACAAACTCTGGGTTTGATGAACTTGGATGCATTTTTTGGAATCAACATACCTCGAGTCAACAAGGATTGGATTAATGAAGCAAGAGTTCTGTGTATGTTGGATGAGAAGAACACCTTGATTTCTGGAAAATCCACCTGCTCTTCTCTGTAAATCATGTTTTTTTAACAAAGACTAGGAGGAGCACGTTCAAATAATCTATCCAATCAACTCGTCATCATCAATTATCACATCTAATCCTATCAGTGTCACGGTTGTGTCTTAAGACAAAGAACGTTTATGAAATAAAACTATGGAGTGTTTACACAACATAACATAGACGAGATCTGGAGGAAAACACAAGGTAGAAATACACAGAGGAATCATTGAGGGAATATGACACAGATGATTGGTGACGAGACAGGTGAGTGGAATGACACTGGGAAAACATATCGGGAACCCGGAAGAAAACAATGACAAAATAGTGACAATCAGCACGAGAGGAAACCTCTATATGTATACACACACACACACACACACACGCATTCATTTTCAACTCACCAACATTTCTCGACTGTTTATGGCGCATTATAGTAAGGAGATTCAGAGGGAGGAATGTAAAGAGCACATAGTTTGACTGAGTTGTTGATTTTGATCAGATATGAGATTCTTCTTTTTTGATTATATGGATGTATTTATCAATACATCATCCCTCCCTCTCTCTATATATATAGATCAAATATTTCACCTAGGTGTCTGTATGAAACATATGTTTTGATTCTTCAAATATCTGTCTATAAAAACAATATTTCGTTTCTCTCTCCCTCTTCTTATGATGATGATGAACAATCATTTTTGCTGATATTTGTTTATTGAGATTCCTCAAATCATGACACAATCAAGCTTTATTCAGTAAAGTATAGCGATGCATCAGATTGTGGATCATATTCAGTGTTTTTTTCTGCAGAATCTGAAGTGCAGAATCTGGATTCACTGAAACAGGAAGTAGAAGAGCAGAGGAGAGACGAGCAGGAGGAAGCTTCCCTTATACACTCCATCTGATCAAGAACAAAGAAACTAGTATTAATACTACTAATCATAATAATAGTTTAAAAAAGTACAATTTTCATTGTACATAAATTTCATCAGAATTTATAAAAACAATAAAAGCTCAGAAATGCATTTTACTAATCCATCAGCTTCTCCTTTTCAAAGGTGACTGTTAGTTGAATGCATGTAAATGTAAATGAACACAGTCAAATAAAGATCAATACCTGCTGCATTACAAAGGTCAGTGTTACAGCAGTAGGTGGACGCTGTCCCTCCATCTACCTGAACGGTCGCTTCAGCACATATAGGCAAACATGATTTAGCCACAGCCACCTTAGGGGAACCTGCAAAAAAAGACAAACTTCCTGATAAGACAAAGCACAGGTTTTCAAACCCTGGATCCTCGATGGGAAAAAAATGGGTCTCCAGGATGATTTAAGGAAAACGTATAAATAAATTCAACAACATTTGTTTTCATAAAATCATAGTGTACATATAAAAAAAGAAAAAACACAAAACATAATTTACATAATTAACAAATTAATAAAATCAAAGAAAAATAATTGGGGTTCATTTTTGTGACTCTACAGAAACTAGTTCAACGAGACATGAAGTTCATCCCGAATGAGAGAATTGTGCTATTACTTTCAGTTTCACTTTAAATGTATATTTAGAGCAACGTATTAGTCTATTTTCATTCTTGATCTGTTCTGAATACTGAGAAATTTAAAGGATTTGTTGTGGAGTGATGGGAACTAAAACTTGCTAAGTGTAACCATGTATGTTGTTTTAATTTCAGACAAAATCACCTTTCATTTAGTTATGTCCATTTTCAATTATTAATTGTACGCGGTTCCTTTAAGAAGGAGCTTCCGGTTGCGGTTGTTGCAGAGATGGTGTGAAGAAGACCACGCGATTTTTCAGTGCAAAATAAAATACAGTCTGTGCATTTCCTGTTGCCAGGTCTCATCAATCGATTCACCAAAACAACGCCGAGTCAAACAGGACGGCCATATAAGTTTATATTGTTTGACAGCGCACCAGATTCATTAGTACATGCCTACAGGTGTTAAAGTTTGGCCTCTCCAAAGTCACTAAATGTTTCTCTCGTACAAAAATGACTTAGAATTGAACTCTTTTGACAGAATAAAACTCTTGGGAAAGCAACAAAAGAAGACATAAAATGATTGTATATAAATAAAGTAGATAAATAAATTAACATCACTTTTAGCTCACACATGAACAGTATCACACTGATAACGGAATGCCAAGGTGATAAAATTTACCAGGATTTTACCAGGAACCAATTTTAAACCCTGTGGAATAGTATTATTCTGAGTTACACACACACATATAAATGATTAGTGCAGCTTTGCATTGCGATCACGTCAAAGATCAGCTTATTTTTCACGTACATCAAAAGCAGTTGTTAAGAACACACTGAATTTGTGCCATCTAAAGATTTAAAGGAGAATAAAGTCAAATGCGACTTTAACTCTGATGAATTTTGCTTGATTTGATTTCATATAATTGCTGTATATAAATATATGGTTCACGTCAATTTAAGAATTTTCTTTGAAAACCACTGAATTAAAGAAACAATTCTGGAAATCATGTTCCTCTTGCCATCGACAAATAGTTGAAATTATGTAATGAGATTAACATTTATACTTTTAATTCAGATTATCACTTTCATTAAACGACGAGAGTAAATTTTCACTTCATGCTGGACTTACCTGATGGATATTCTGTTCTAATTTTTCCACAGTAGGAAGATACAAATGAACAGGTCTCAGCTTTTGCATCACAGGAACCCGTCGAATCAGGTGTGCACGTGTAACACTTGAGAGAATATCCTTCAAGAAAGAGAGAGACATTGAGTTATTATTCTATGTGAAAAAATAATACATTCAATACTTGCTGTTTTTTGTACCTCCAGTGAGTAAAAAGAAAAGAAGAACAACAGAGACTCGCAGATCCATCATGTATCAGGAACAGAATGAAATAAGAAAGTTTCTGTTCCTTTTATATCTGTTCAGAAAGGGGAGGGTGTCATGAGGAAACTTCATGAAGTTCAACACAAACTTCACAAACTCAAACACACACCATAAATGTTTCTCCTCCAGAATAACTATTGATCCGTTTTAAAAGCAGTTTATATTTTTAAGTGTTATTTAAAAACTAGGACAGTATAATATAATGTAAATGTCTCAAGTGAAGATGATGGTTTAAAGCAACATTTTATTAAATCAAGCAAATTCAAAGGAACATTGTTGGACAAACAAGATGAAAATGACTAGAGATCACTAACATCACAGCAGATTCTGGGAAATTGTTTTCGTTTTTCGGGTGAGGAAGTGTAAGGAAACACACACATATTGATGGAATGATGGTAAAAAAAAATGAAACCATGGTAAAAAAAAAAATCGTGTTTCTGGAAAAACATGAACAAAATCAAAGAAACTCCATCTTCATACTGATCAAACAAACTCATGCTAATTTTTGTTCTGCTTTCGTAATCAGTCTAATACAATGAAAAGCTATTCACAATGATGTGATGAGGCCAAGAACACTAGAATCATTAAGCATGCATGCCAAGAACAATGTCCAATAAATAACAAAGCAAAACACTGAGAGTGCCAGGGCGGAGTTGCCTTAAACATGACGGCTCTGACGGCAAAGACCTCACAGAATGACTCTCGAAAGGGAGTTGGGAGTTCACTAAGCCACTGCCTAAGCCTTCTCTATGCTTTCACCGGGCTGCTTCCCAGTGTGGATTCCCTCATTCCCCACGACCTGTCCCTTGAGAGGGGAAGCACATGAGAGGCAGTACTCGTCCTATGTTCTGCCTGCCAGTCCTCAGACTAGGAATGGCCAGCCCACTAAGTGACCTGGGACCTGGTCCCGGGGCAACACGGTATTCAGGATCTGAATGCGGCTGAACGCACTCTCACCTCCCGAAACACTGACTCAACAGAGGTCCCAAAGAGCTTATGTGATGAGACCAGCGCATCAAGAAGGACCACCTAATGTTGGCCCAGTTCATGTTGACGAATGCAAATAATTTTTTTTTAAATAAATGTTTGTAGTTTAATTGTGAGAACTGTTGGTGTCCATGTTTTTTGTTATGCTGACACCTCGGAGTTAAAAATCAGGGTTGTTTGATCAATAGGGTTTATGTTAACCGACTCAACATATTTTATAAGATACTATAAAATAACACGTCTGGGCGTGTTCTTTTTAAAGCGGAACGTGTGTGTGTGTGTGTGTGTGTGTGTGTCGCATGGATAAGAAAGATCTTAATGAGTTTCAACAGAATTTCTTGACTATATTGCATCACTCTAGATGCTCCAGGTGTTTTTGGAGTAGGTGTGGTGTGTACAGAAGACCAAGACACAGAGTTCTTTTTAAGCGAGATATGCTTATCTTATTTACTCAAGAATGGTGCACCCATAACTTGGAAAACTCAGAACTAGACTCAACCAAATAACATTTAGCTCTAGACATGCACAGTGATAACGAAAATCAACCACTACAGAGAACACTACAGTAGCCGTTGTAACACTAGAGTGGTAGAATTTCTTCTGAGTTTTAATTACTGTATCCTAAATATTACTTTAATACCAAGTTCAGGAGGTATAGCCTGTAGGTGTGAAACATCCAAAGATATCTTCATTCGTTGTAGAATGCCACACTTCATGAGATTTATATGTTCCTCCCGTGTCTCTCCTAGTTCAGAGTTTTTGCACCATCGTGTGCCATTTGTGTTTTTATTTACAGTGTTTTGGTTTTCTTCATCTTGCTTATCAAAGCCTGAGTTTTCTGCAGAGCCTCTCCTCGTGTCTCCGCATCACACACCAGCACATAGTTGTAACAATTATAATGTAAATGTCTCTAGTGAAGATGAGGGTTTAAACCACAATTTTATTAAATCAAGCAAATTCACAGGAACATTGTTGCATATGGACAAACAAGAGGAGAATGACTCGAGCGAACTAACATTACAACAGATTTTAAGAAATAGTTTTGTTTTTTTCAAAGTGTAAGGAAACACACACACACTCATGATAATACATTGAGAATGATGTTTTAAAAAATGAAACCATGGTAAAGCCTTTTTTTTACACAGTGTGGTTCTGGAAAAAAACATGAATAAAATCAAAGAACATAACTCAATCTCCATACTGCTCGGACCCGCTTTGATGCCCCGAGCTACACTGCAGAGAGGGAGCTCACACACACCAACCCTCCTCCCCTGCACCAACTGTCTCAACAACCCAGGTACACAAAACTCTGAGGAAGATCAACCCCCGCAAAGCAGCAGGACCAGACAACATTCCTGGGCGGGCCCTCAGAGCATGTGCCAACGAGCTGACTGATGTTCTCACATCCATCTTCAACCTCTCCCTCAGCCAGTACCATCATGCTTCAAGACCATGACCATCGTCCCCCTACCTAAGAGGAGCCCACCCACCTGCCTGAATGACTACAGGCCAGTGGCACTCACCCCAATCATCATGAAGTGTTTCGAGAGAGTGGTGCTGGCCCACATTCAGAGCAATATTCCAGACACCATCCACCCTGCAGTATGCCTACCGGCCCAATAGGTCCACCTCGGATGCTATTGCTGCTGTTATCCGCTATTCTCTCTCTTACTAGGACTCATACCTTAGGATACTCTTCATAGACTACAGCTCCGCCTTCAACACGGTCATCCCACACAAACTCATCCACAAACTGTCCACACTTGGTCTGCACCCCAACCTCTTTGACTGGCTCCTAGATTTCCTGACTGGCAGGCCTCAGTCTGTCAGGATTGGTAATCGGACTTCAGCCAGCACCATCACAAACATTGGCACTCCACAGGGCTGTATACTCAGCCCCATCCTCTACACCCTGTACACCTACGACTGTGTCGCCTCCCACAAGGACAACATCATCCTGAAGTTCGCATATGACACCGCAGTGAAATTACGCATCACTAGCGGTGACGAGGCAGCTTACAGGATCGACGTGGCCAGTCTGGTGTCATGGTGTGAAGACAACAACCTCACCCTCAACACGAACAAGACAAAGGAGATGATTGTGGACATGAGGAAGGAGAGGAGAATGCATCAGCCACTGTTCATCCGGGAGCTTGAAGTGGAGAGGGTCCAGAAATTCAAATACCTGGGTGTCCACATCAATGAGGACCTCACTTGGACACCTCACATCACGCAGCTGGTCAAGAAGGCTCAACAGCGGCTGTATTTTCTGAGGAGGCTGAGGAAGTTTGGCATGTCGCCTAAGATCCTCAGCAACTTCTACAGCTGCACCATCAAGAGTGTACTGACCAGCTGCATCACTGTGTGGTATGGCAGCACTTCTGTCATGGACCGCAAACGCCTGCAGAGAGTGGTGAAGACTGCGCAGAAGATCTCCAGGACTCCACTGCCCTCTCTGCAGAGCATATACCACCGCAGAGTCCACAGGAGCGCTGCTGCCATTCTCAAAGTCCCCTCCCACCCCCAGCACACACTATTCAAACTTCTACCCTCAGGACGGAGGTACAGAAGTGTGAAATGCAGGACTTCCAGACTGAAGAACTCTTTCTTTCCCTCTGCCATAAGACTCCTAAACAGCGGATAGGAGTCTACAATCACAATCATACCGTTTTTGCACACTATAAGGCGCACCTAAAAGACTTTTAAAAAATTCAGAAGTCGGCCGTGCGCCTTATAGCGCGATGCGCCCTATGTATGGATTAAGTTTATAAAAAAAATAGACCCATATTTGTGGTCACGCCTTATAATCCGGTGCGCCTTAAGGTGCGGAGCATACGTTACATAAAACACTACCAGAACTGCACTACCTCACTTTATAACTTTACTCTTTTATATCTTTGCTCTTTTTATTATTTATTTTATTTTTATTTTTTACTTGTGACATTTATTGTACAGGGAAACATGCTTTCTGTCTGTGCATATGACTAAACACTTTGAATCTTGAATCTAAGGCTCATGCTAATATCTGTTCTGGTTTCATAGACAGTCTAATACAATGAAAAACTTTTCACAATGGTGAGAAGAGGCAAAGAACACTAGAACCGTTAAACGTGTTATGTTTAAAAGTTTTGAACTCAAAGCCTTTACAAGAGTGTGGAACTTTGCATTACAACAGTGTGGTATTGTCCTTCTAAAATGTGCAAAGATCTTTTTAGCACAAATAGTAGATGGTTATGTGCAGTGTCATCTGAGCAAGATGAATAAATCTAGTGGAATAATAAAAAAACATAATTTTTAAAATCTCAATTACATTACACCAAAAGACAATGTTTAATCATGCAAGTTTCTTAAATGAAAGGTCTGCGTTCCTCACAATTTCACATGTAAGAAGTGGCATGATTTTGAGGAATAACATCTTTTGTTGAAAACTTAAGTCTTCACTTAAAACAAAACAGTCCATCAAAGAAATAATCAAAGTAATAAAAGTAATACTAAACGTCATTTGTAAAATCACATTTGTGAACTAGTAGCAAATTGCTCATGGATGGATTTTCTGTATTCCATATGCATTATAAACCGTACTTTTCTCATATAGTGCACACCTTTTCATGGCGATTTGGGTTTCTTGAACTTGCATGGGGTTTTGTACATGCACAATGTCTTACTGTTATCTGCAGGGTTTTACCAGAGTGTGGGACTTTTTTTGACAGCCTCAATATTGAAGGAAATGTAAGCTTTCCCACAGATAAACCAGTAGAGCATTGGTGTTTACAACGCCAAGGTCATGGGTTCAATTCCCAGGGAAGCAAGATAATTCATGTGATCCCACATCATTGAGATCTGAAAGATTGTACAAAAAGAAACATCAATTTAGTCAAAAACTATCAAGCAGAAAGACTCTCAGTTAAACACTTCTTTTCTCTTTATTGACAGCTCTCAGAGAAGAGTCTTCAGTGTGTTGAATCACAGCAGTGTGACAGCTCTTGACAAAATATGTTGACATGTTAAAACACAAACAAATATTTTAGCACAACTATTTAAAGCCGGAGGCTACCCCAGCTAAAGGCAGATTGAGTGTGACACAGTGTGTGCATTATGCTTGAAATTTAGTGATCAACATGTGTTCCCTTTGGTTGTTAAAAAACTCAGGAAAATAATTTTAAAAAGATTTAGTCATACATTTAGTCATAGATTTAGTCATACAGAAAAAGATTTAGTCATACATTTAAAACTTTTTCTAAGTGAAAATGAAGCATTTATCACAAACACATCCAAAGAGTTTTTACTCGTGTGAGGAGAACTATTTGCTTTTGTACCTGCAGAGAACAGAAGAACAGACAATTCTTCAGCGTACATAATTTACTTTACATGCAAGACAATAATACTGTAGTCTGTTCATGATGCAGGACCGAAAGACTCCAGCAGGGAGAGGGGGAGCATAAAGAGTTATTAACAGAAGTTAATAAGGTTGAGTTTATGATGCTCGTATAATTGTAAATATATTTAAAAAATAGGGACGAGTGTTCACTGTTATATTGTTATTCTTTGACGTTGCCGTTGTAAGTTATGTTGTTATATCGTAGCTGAGTGAACGTTAACAGGTCAAGTGTTTAAACTAGCAGAAGTGTGTTTTTGCGTCATTTAATTGATGTGTGAAAGAGTATCATACTGTAATAATTGAGGTTAATAATCACTTTGAGTACAGATTACCTGTGAATACAAACTGTAATATGATTTATTCTGTACTTTCTGTTTTGTCATATACAGATGCAAGCCATCCTGTCCAAAATGGATATGGTGTTTTATCCAAATTCTCTCTTTTTTGTCAGCAAATACAATATGTATTATTTACATAGTTCTGTTGTTCACTCATAATACAGAGTGAGGGAAACACAACAAGTGTTTTATGTCTGTTCTTAAAAACTGTCTCTGCCCCTTTTCAGGGAGATTAACAATTGTATTAATTCAGACACTTTTATATATAACGTGACTTACAAATGAGAAATACAGCAAGCAGTTCATCGAGAAGCATTGAGACGTGCTCTCAGTACAAAGTTTCAGACATTTCTCAAGATAATAAATGCTGGAATAGTGAGGGATTGAAGGAAAGTGAAAGCGTAGTTATAGTTTTTTTTTTTTTATCATGAGATTAAGTGCTCATGGAAGAGTTTTCAGTCTTTTGTCAGGGATTCTGCATTAGATGAAGGGAGGGAGATTGTTCTCAAGCTCTGGAGAGTGAGTTTGTGTCTCTCTGTGATGGTATTATGATCCGTCACTCATTTACTAATCGTAGGTTTCTGGAAGGTGTGTAAACTTGCAAGAGTGAGTAGAAATAGGAGGTGATGAGCCTGTGGTAGATTGTGAGGAAGTGTTAATGCCTTCAGTTTGATTCTAATAGCAGGTGGAGAGATAAAGAAATTATATTTTATACCAAAAACTGACTTTTTGTGCATGTCAGACAGGGCAAGTTTTCTTTTTTTCTTCAGAAATCATGTTCATGATTTGCCTTTAACTGAGCCATTTTTTCTCAATATGATGGATTTGAGGCAAGATGTTCCAGTGAATCAACTTGCTTTGACATTATTTAAATAAGATATTAAGATAAGATAACATTATATAAGATAAGATATTATTATAATATTTTGATTAAAATATCAAAGTATAATATATGTATAAATCATGTATAAATAATATAGTATAAATCATGTTCTTTGTATATAAAAAGTGTTATTATTAAACCTTTGTATAAAAGCAATCTTCACACAGATCAGAAAACCAGACATTTGAGAACTTGTGAATTCCTCAAAAGATTGGAAATTACAAATCAGGAGTGAAGTTCAGAACTGTTAAATTAAAATTACCTTTGTGGTTAGATAAAATGAAATGTGTGTAGAGCACAAGGAGGAGAAGCTCATGCGTCAGTCAGAGACTGTATTCACCTGCACTCACAGCGTCCTCTTGTGGTCTTGAGTCACACTGACAGATTTATCACCATTTATCAACATAAAAGTAACACTTTATTTCAATAATCCTCTTTTGACCTTCTATTAACTTTGAAATTGCAGCTGCTCCACTCCTTAGTGGACGGTCTGCTTGACATTCTACTGACTATAAGTGACTTTACAAGTGTAGCGAAGAAAGCCTGAGGAAAGGAGGGGGATTGTTCCCGTTACAGATTGATGTTAGGGTGGTCCGATGTAAAGTACAGGTATATGGGCTCCTTGTAGCTTGTATTAGGTTTTGTTTTTTTGTTTTTATTGGTCATGCACAGATGTGCTTTCAGATTTTATTGAATGAGTGTCTTAATTTGTATTTCAAAGATGAACAAAAGTCTTGAAGGTTTGGAAATACATGAGGGTGAATAAATTATGAACGTTTTAATTTTCACTAGTTGAACAACCAAAAGTACTTTTTTTTTAATTTGTGGATGCATGTGTTTCCAATTTTAAAACACATTTACAATATATATATATATATATATATATATATATATATATATATATATATATATATATATATATATATATATTTTTTTTTTTTTGGATATACAAACAATTGTTTTGTTTTTTCATAATTATGATGGACAACATTTGTTTATTAAAATTGTTTATGTTTATTATTGTTTATTCCTCAAATCATGACACAACAGAACAGCTGAGCAACACAAGTTTTGTTCAGTAATTTATAGCAATTGTGCGTCACATTCAGTTTTTGAGATGGTTTTTGCTGCAGAATCTGAAGTGCAGAATCTGGATTCACTGAAACAGGAAGTAGAAGAGCAGAGGAGAGACGAGCAGGAGGAAGCTTCCCTTATACACTCCATCTGATCAAGACCATAAAGAAATTAGTATTAATACTACTAATCATAATAATAACAATAACAAAAAAACAGTAGTTAAAAAGGGAACTTTGTTGATAAATTTCATCACAATTTATAAAAACAATAAAAGCTCAGAAATGCACTTGACTAATTCATCAGATTCTCCTTTTCATGCTGTTCAAGCTTTACAATATTTTACAATATCACCCTTGAAGTTTGAATAATCCTTATGAATAATCACTTGTTTGATTTATTATTATAATGGAAAAAGGTAACTGTTAGTTGAATCGTTTATCACGGTTAATGTGGACCGGAACCCCCCGCAATGAAAATCCACGAAGTAGGATTGCCCCCCCTAGGAATTTCCGTATATGTGTGTGTAGGGACGAGAATATTTAAATTATGTATATTTATACTTTAAATATAATTTAATTCAATGTATTTAATTATAAAACCTTACTATTATACATTTACTCTCTCTCTCTCATACAATACATATCATGGTGCTCTACACTCATCAATGACAGCAGTATCTTGAGACTCCAGTAATGACGACGATGACAGACCTGTGCACTTCCATGAATATGATGATGATGGTGTTACTGCACTGGTATAATGAGATCTTTAAATCAGTTTGGGAAGCGCCTCATCGTCAGATATTGGCGCTGGATCGTCAACATTTGCTTCTAAGAGGGGCGAAGAAGCTCCCACTCCACTCGTGCTCTCATTGGTCGATTTCGCTCCGGGAACTAATCATGTTTCTTGTCTGAGTGCCCATGGGCATGTACAAAGCCTCTGAGAGAGTATCTCCTTTTGTCTGGCATCCTGGGAAATCAATGAAGCACCGATGCTTTCCGCAATACAGCTGCCGACATGGCGGTTTAATTTTTATTTTTCAATGATTATTTTTCAAAAATCCATGATGCACTGAGGCCATGAAACGTTAACCACGAAGTGGCGAGGGATTACTGTACATGTAAACACATGGACACATCAGTCAAATAAAGATCAATACCTGCTGTATTACAAAGGTTAGTGTTACAGCAGTGGGTGGACACTGTCCCTTTAGCTGTCTGAATGGTTGCTTCAGAGCATGTGGATACACACTTTTTTTCCACAAACACCTTAGAGGAACCTGCAAAAAAGACAAACATCCTAGATAATAAGGCAAAGCACAGGTTTTCAAACACTGGATCCTCGATGGGAAAAATGGGTCAACAAGATGATTTAGGTAAAATTTATAAAAAAAAATAAATAAAATTGACTAAATTTATTTTCATAAAATCATAGTCCACATTTAAAAAAGAACAAATATGCTAAGTATATTTGATTTAAATCATTAACATATGTCAAAACGCAAGAAATAAAAAACTGGTTCATTTTTGTGACAGTTCACAGAAAGGAAACAGAGACGACAGAAAGCTCATCTTCTTTGTTTTCTTTATTTTACAAAAGCACATTGTTCTGGTTAATTGTGAGCACACACAAATAAAATTAAATGCTTATCTGTTTCTAATGATGTCTTACTCTTGATATTTATTTATCAAAATGACAGTACTTTATGTATTTACACTTCACAAAAGACTTACCTGATGTTTGTACTCTAAGGTTTGCACACTGAGAAGATCCAGCTGGACAGGTCTGCACAATTGGATAACAGGAACCCGTCAAATGATTTTCACACGAGTAACACCTGAAAGAATATCCTTAAAGAAAGAGAGACATTGAGTTACTACTCTGTGTAACAAAAAGTACATTCAATACTTGCTGTTTTTTGTACCTCCAGTGAGGAAAAAGAAAAGAAGAACAACAGAGACTCGCAGATCCATCATGTATCAGGAACAGAATGAAATAAAGTCTCTGTTCCTTTTATATCTGTTCAGAAAGGAGAGGGTTTCATGAGGAAACTTGAGCACTTATAACTTGAGCACCCAATTGCTCAGTAGTTGTTAAATTCTCACCAAAACCAATGCAGAAACTCAGACCCAATCACAAAACAATTTGACCCTTTTCTTTCATCCTGCCCATTTCTCTTGCATCCAGTGCATTGATTATGTGTGATTATGACGTGATTGATGACGCAACATGTGAATGGAAATGCACTGGGAGATCACACAAAGAAACAGGAAGTAGATAGATCCATGACAGAACACCACCAAGGCTCAACCTTGTAGCAGGAATATTTTTTGAGAAGGGGGGGAAGGGGAACAGGACAACATGACAGAGGAAATAGAACACTAAAAAAGGGTGGCGGGGGCACCCTGGACCCCAGGGAACAGTCAGAGAGGACTCCAGACTGACAACTAGCAGGTGCTGGCGCAGCCTGACGAATAGCAAGCACTATGATGCAGACTGAAGAAATGAGGGTGCAGACTGATGAATAGCGGGCGCTGTTGCATATTGTTAGTCTGCACCAGCACCCTCTGCTCCTCAGTCGGCCCCTGAGCTCATTACTTTTCTGCCTTCCTCCTGCTCGTACAAACTCACTGGGTACCCACCAGAGAGGTGAATGCCAGCCGTAATGGCCAAAGCGTTGTTGTGTGTGCATCCCACATCCCTCTCCTTGCCAAAACACTAAAGCCAGCTCAAAAGACCTCTCCATGAGCTCTGCTGTACCGAAGCTTTTTCTAGTGCACTTTCCCAAGTCTGCTCCTAAGTGCCCTCTTAGTGCCTGAACTTTTGCCGGCCCCCAAGCCTGATTTTTAACATTTGCCTGTCCCCGACTACCCCTCTGAACTTATGCTGGTCCCTGAGTCTACTCCAAAGTCCCTCCTAGCCCTGGAATTGTACCCAGGAAATTGGTGCTATAGACCCATGACCCGTGACCGGGGCAGGTGGGGCATCTGAACTGCCAACTTTGTCCCTGGATGGCTGTGATGCCCTCCTGATGCCTTCCTGGAAGGAGTTGAATGAGTGAGGGAGAACCATAGAGGACAATAAGCAGTCTCTCAGATGCATGTGATATGCATTTTTCCTTCATCAAAATTCATTTGCGCTTGGCTGAACCTCTCCCAAATCTGCTCCACCACCTAGGGCTTGGAGTCTCCATTCCCAGGTCCTCGTCCCTTGCCTCAACAGGATGTCTGCTTCCAAATTTTGGATCCCTGGGATATGAACTACCCAGAGAGAGAGACTGTCACGTCATGGGAAGCGGAGGACTCAAGAGCAGGGGGAAAATAAGGATTTATTAACAAAGAAACAAACATAACACTAACAAAATAAATACCCATGAGGGGGAAAACATTAACAATATAACAGACACTCAACGAGAACAGAAACAAACCGGAGGGCAGGGAAACGCAGATCTGGAACACACAATAGAACAGCCAGGAATGACAACGACACCACACAGGACAGCAAACACACCGGGATTAAATAGGGAACACATGAGGCAAGGTAAAGAGCTGAGAACAGCTGACAACACTCAAGGGAAACGAGGTAACAAGAGGGCAGGGTTTCACAATCACAAGACACAAAGGGGTAGCGTCAGGGCTCTGTCAACAGACACTTGAAGAGACCAAACTAGAATGACAGAGCCGTGACAGAGAGAGAGCAGATTCCCTTGGGACCAAATGATGATCTGATGTGACAGCTAGCAAAGTGGACATTGGCACAGACCCCTCTGTGATTTATGTAGGAGACCACCGATGTGTTGTCTGACTGGACATGAATATGATGGCCCCTGAGTTCCGGGAGAAAGAGAGCCAGGCGGACCACCATGATTCTTATCAGGTTTATATGTCAAGAAAGCAAGTGCCCGCTCCACAGGCCTCGTGCTGAGCAATCCTTCAGGACACAGTGCCTCTGTCAGCAGCATTATGTGGTGACAGGGATCTCCCAACATGGGTACTGGATACAGAAACCATGGTTTCTTCGACATAAGAGTGCGTGGGGATTGCTTTGTGACCTTGATAGTGCAGAAGGGGTTACCCACTTTTGAATCTCACAACAACAACAAAATCTCTCTCTATTCCCTCATGCTTGTACTACTTGTGTTTAGAATGTTCGAAACTTTGTATTGTAAGCACTCTTATGTACTTTTGTATCCTCAGGACAAATTGCTTCTGTACTCCTCAAATTATAAGTCGATTTGGTTAAAAGCATCTGCTAAATGAATAAATGTAAATGAGCGGCACCCAAACTGAATAGAGTAGCCCTTTGTGAAGGTACGCAGTCACTGAGAGATGTCTGGCAGACGTGCACACACTGCCCTAGTCTACCTAAAATCAACCTTCTTAAAGTGATGCTCACCCAAAAATCATTCACACACCCTCATGTCATTCAAAACCTGTAGGACATTTTTTTTCTCTTTAGAACATAGAAATGTTCTACAGAAGAAAGTTAAAAGTCTTTATGTGTTCTGTAGAAGAAAGAAAATCATACATACTTTAGTTTATATAGACTTCAGATATTTGTGACCATTGGTTGGGGATGATGGAAAGTTATTGAGAAACCATATTGCAATAGCTGCAGTTACTGTTAGTAATGACTAACCTCTGCATGCTTGTGTGGAACCTTAAACTTTTAGATAAAAATAACCTAAAGTTTAGGTTTGCAAGTTTCCTTTCCTCTGAAATCAGGAACAATCAGATATTATGAAGCACAAAGACTGAGCCTATAATGACCCTAAAACAAGTTAGTTTCAGCAGTTTAGTCACATTTTCAAGCACAGTTGCGTCATTGTCGTCCATGCCTGTGTGTAGTGTTCCCTGATTTTCCGGTTTATGTTCATTGAGATTTTTGTTATTTTGTTTAAGTTACCATTTTCCCCCTCATGGGTGTTTCTTTTGTGTGTTTATGTTTATTTCTGTTATTAAAATATGCTTATGCCTGCACGTGAGTCCTCCCATTTATATTCTGTGACAAAACCTTTTAATTATGTAGGTTAGGCCAATGGCTATATTATCATTACCTTCTTCGCTATTAACTTGATAACTACTATGCTCAGTACTAAGTTATGCATATCAAGTTCATATAAAATCTGACAAATTGTCAGGTTATATATGAAATCAAGTATCAAATTTTCTGTGGTACTGCTTAACATTAATTGTTGGAGCATTAGTCGAATTAATTGATTTTTTTTCTCAAATATATGCTTTTTTAAATCAATAAGATCCTTTTAATATTTAATCATAATAATTATAGTGAAATAGAATGAATTTGGGACCATGCATCACTGTCAGGTTTAGGGAAAGAGCGAGGACTCAATGTCACAGTTCTGTCAGCTTCAGTCTCTGTTTCAAGTGTTTTTAGTGTTCTAGTGGACAGAACCGTGGCACTACTCTCTCTCTTGCTTGTTGTCTCGTTAGTGTCTTCCCCGCCTCCTTGTTTCCCATAATCATTCCCAGCTGTCTCTAATCACTACCTTCCCTCATGTGCTCTATTTATATCCCTCAGTGTTTGCTTTCCAGCGTTGTGTCGTTGTCTTTCATGGTTGTTTCTGTTGTTCCCTCATCTGGTCTGTACCCTGTCTCCTAGTTCCTTGTGTCATGCTTTATGTTCAGTTTTCTAGTTATGTTTCCCCCTTGTGGGTGGTTTTGGTTTATGTTTGTTTTATTTGTAACGTAATAGTAACAGTCATCAACCAACAAAGACAAGAGAACACAGGAGGGTTGATCTCGCAGGAGATGGGAAACGCCTAACGAAACTAATGAAGGAAGTGATTGCCATTACAGTTGAGAACCACATGGGAGAATAGAGGAACAAGAAGTGAACGAATGACACAAAGTGCATGAAAGACACAACAGACAGTACTACGGGTAACCCCCTCTCCCGGAAGGTGCGTCCTCATGCCTAGGAAGGGACAACTGCAGAGGGTGGGAGGGGGATAGAACAGAACATGGAATGAGACTGACAAGGAACACGGAACAAGAAAGTCTTGGTGGATTCCAAGGCAGCACGCTCAGGGTCCCAGGGTGGTGTCGGGAGTTCAGGGGGATGAGGTGTGTTGGAGAAATGTATCCATTATTAAAACTTTATCTGTAGAGTTAGAATGAACATAACCTCATATGAACTCTAAGTATTGTAGCCTTAAGAAAGATGGGAGAGAAGTTTTGGGTCTGCTCACAAGCCTTGAAAAAGGAAAAGCCCAGGTGAACCTCTGGGCATATGTCCAGAAACTGTACAAAGGCAGTTTTGATTCTGATGTAATCAAAAGGGTTTTAAAAATTAAAAACGTCTGGATATCTTCCACCAATAAAATCAAGGGATTTAATATAAATATAAATAATGGTGGCAGAACGTCAAGGTCAAGCCAAAAGAAAAAAAAGCGGACAGAATGATAAGAAAGAGGTATAATATGTGATGTATTGGACTGTGAAGTTAGATTATGCATGGTGATCTGAACCTGTCATCTCGCTTTTTTGCCTGGCAATAAAGTCTGCATCTTTGAAGACTTGGAATGTGTGAGTCTTTTTTCCTAAATTGAATTGAACTTGTGCAGATTTGCCACGACAGGTGACGCAGCCTTCTATGGCGGCGCCAGAAGCACAGGGATGTTCAGGGGGCCGAGGTGGAAGTTGATGGTGCTCTGGCTCTGTGATGGGTTCAGGGGGCTCGGGGCAGAATTCTGTTTGCTTGGGCTAGGGGCAGACTACTGTGTGAAAAAATAAAATAAAAATTGCAATCCAGTCAGGCAGCTGCTAGGAAGGAGTTGATGACCCCCAAAAAATGGCGAAGTGAAGCTGGGTGGGTTCTTGCATTGTCGGGAGGGAGTTTGGTGGGATAAGTACCGCTGATAATTGGTTGTAGATGGCTTGAGGCATGGAGGAGATGGTTTACTTTGTGTTGGAGATGTGCTTGTTGTTTGACTTGTAGCAAGGGGAGTTGGTTGGAGACCTATTTCCTGGAAGTATAGAGGGTACCTTATTGTGATACTAGCTTATGTCGTCGGGTCTTGGAGCTTCTCCGGCTAGACTCCGTGTTCGTGGGAATTCGAGAGAATTGGATCCTGCGGGAGCTTCACTACTGATCTCGTCATTCACTACTACGGCAGTGGAGCAATTTCCCCTTGGCTGACTCCTGTGGGAGTGTGGGGGAACATCATTGCTGCGGCAATGGAAGCGAGTTCAGAACTGAGCTCCTACGGGAGCCTCACTGCTGCGGCAGTGGAAAAGGCTGTTGCCGTGAAGTTGTATGTGGGGTGGAGCAGATGTTTAACTGATAAGTGTTTGTTGAACGTATTTGATGTTTGACCGGATGTAGCTCTTAAAAGCTTCTGAAGACCAGCGGCCCAATGTTTGTCCACATCATTGCACAACAGAAAAAGCAGAGTAACAAACAAGCTTTATTCAGTAAATTATAGCAATTGTGCGTCACATTCAGTTTTTGAGATGGTTTTTGCTGCAGAATCTGAAGTGCAGAATCTGGATTCACTGAAACAGGAAGTAGAAGAGCAGAGGAGAGACTAGCAGGAGGAAGCTTCCCTTATACACTCCATCTAATCAAGAACATAAAGAAATTAGAATTAATACTACTAATCATAATAATAACAAAAACAACAGTGGTTAAAAAGGGAACTTTGTTGATAAAGTTCATCACAATAAAAGCTCAGAAATGCACTTGACCAATTCATCAGCTTCTCCTTTGCATGCTGTTCAATCACCCTTGAAGTTTGAACAATCCTTATGAACAATCACTTGCTTGATTTATTATTATAATCATATCATAATGGGAAAGGGAAACTGTTACTTGAATAAATGTAAATGAACACATCAGTGAAAAAAAGATCAATACCTGCTGTATTACAAAGGTCAGTGTTACAGCAGTGGGTGGACGCTGTCCCTGCAGCTGTCTGAAAGTTCACTTCTTTACATTCACTTGAACACCCTTTAATCACAAACACCTCAGGGTAACCTGCAAAAAAAAACAAAAAAACTTCCTAGATAATAAGACAAAGCACAGGTTTTCAAACCCTGGATCCTCGATGGGACAAATGGGTCAACAGGATTATTTAAAGAACATGTATAAATAAAATGAAAATAACTAAATTTGTTTTCATAAAATCATAGTCTACATATAAAAAAGAACAAATATGTTTGATTTAAATAATTAACATACAGTACTGCCTCGGTTTACGAGCGATTTGGTATACGAGCAAATCGGTGTACGAGCAATGTTTCGGTTAAAAACAATTTCCCTCGCCGAAGTGCATCTTTTTTGTATGGAAAAGTCCTAACACTCAGCATCGTCATTTTTACAGGAAATATCCTAATGACAGCCTCTCATAAAACAGTCAAGCGGTTCCAACCCCTTTATCACCTCTTAACTTCAACTTTATTTCTCTCAGCTTCTTGGTTTGGCTGCATCATTCACCACAGTGATACTTTAATAAGGGATTTACAGCGGTTTTACCTCCTGTTGTTAACATTAATTAATTATCACTATTGTTCACGTAGTGAAATATACACGTACAAAACCTCTAAGCAGTAACTGTCACGGTTCATGAATTCATTGTCTCTTAGTTCTGCCTGTGTGTGTGTGTGTGTGTGTGTGCGCGAGCACTGACACACCTGATTCTCATATCATCTGCCTATTTAGTTCACTTCTCTCCACTCTTGTCTTGTCAAGTCCTTCGTTTGCGGCTCCCGTGTGTGATACACCTCTGGTTTGTCACTTTGTTTGTTTTCTGCACTATTATAATAAATTCACTCATTTGCACTTGAATCCTTGCTTTCCCCGCTCCCCCCTCCTCTCGTCTCCTCCACTGCTGAAAGCTGAAGTAAATTACAGTAAATTATTTTTAGAGTTTAATTGTCAATTATTAATTAGTATTTAGTATTTAGATCTTAATGGTTATAATGTTAACTGTAATTAATAGGGTAAAACCAAAAAAAATATTTAAAATGGGCATTTGTGGTCATGTGGAACGAATTCATTGATTTTTGGTGCATTCTTATGAGGAAATTTGTTTTGGTGTACGAGTATTTTGGTACATGAGCTCGCTCTTGGAACGAATTAAACTCGTAATTCGAGCTTTAACTGTATGTCAAAACCCAAGAAATAAAAAACTGATTAATTTTTGTGACGCTCCACAAACAAGTTAACAGAAAGGAAACGAGACGACAGAAAGCTCATCTTGTTTGTTTTCTTAATTTTACAAAAGCACAATGTTCTGGATAATGAGCACACACAAATAAGATAAAACACCGATGTCTTACTCTTCTCTGAATTACACAAATGACAGTTTTTTTTTCCTCTGTTAGATTGTGTTTCATCATCGCAAACTTGGCATCGCAGCCTGATCATTGTCAAAATAAAATACAGTCAACCAAACATGTAAAAAAGTTGCACTGCTCAGTTTAAATAGTCAGTATTGATGTGTGTTTCAGCTCGAGCTCTTCTGTGGTTTTGCCACATTTCTGCACATGAGAAGAGGAGGATATTTTCCATCAAAACTGTAACAGCGAGTGCAGGACAAAGACTAGTTGGCACAATAAATAGTAGTTTAACATCCACAATGCATGGTGAATATGAAAAAATTGAATTCGTCCTTGTTCATGTTCTGTGCGGATATATGTAAACACACAAAAAAAACACACACGCACATATATAGGTTCGAAAACCACTGGAGTGAAGAAATCCCTTTCCTCTTGCTTTAGACAAATTATTGCAATTATGTAATGAGATTATCAGTCATACTTCTACTTAATATTATCACTTTCATGAAACGAGAGTAAATTTATTCTTCACAAAAGACTTACCTGATATTTGTGTTCTATCTTTTGTACACTGAGAAGATCCAGCTGGACAGGTCTGCACTGTCGCATCACAGTAACCCGTCAAATCAGGTTCGCACGTGAAACACCTGAGAGAATATCCTTAAAGAAAGAGAGAGACATTGAGTTACTACTCTGTGTAACAAATAATACATTCAATACTTGCTGTTTTTTGTACCTCCAGTGAGAAAAAAGAAGAGAAGAACAACAGAGACTCGCAGATCCATCATGTATCAGGAACAGAATGAAAGAAGAAAGTTTCTGTCTCTTTTATATCTGTTCAGAAAGGGGAGGGTTTCATGAGGAAACTTCATGAAGTTCAACACAAACTTCACAAACTCAAACACACACCATAAATGTTTCTCCTCCAGAATAACTAATGATCAGTTTTATTAATAGCTTATTGTAATTTAATTTAATTATTTTAAATGAAAACTAGAAAAGTTCCTCAAAATAAGTTTCAGTGCTGTTATACGGTGGTTGATACAGAACTATGTTCTGACTTGCTGCTGTAGGCAATGTTAATAGACATTTCTGATTTATTAATGGTTGATGGATGTGGACAGTAAATAAATTATGTGTGAGGCTATTTCTGAAGTTAATCCTACAGCCTCCAGTGCAAACAATGAGCAGTTAAAAATGATAAACAGTATTTTAAATTTAAGAAAAAATCACAATAATTTAAACAGAAATATAGATTTATTTTAAATGTAAGTAAAATGAACTTGTCTTGATAACTTTGAAAACTGTGCAGTGGTTTTCTGGTTCCCAGCATGCTTTGCATGACTGGTCAAGGAGAGTAAGCGTTAAAACTGTTACTTTGTTTTTTGTGTGTGTGGGTTTTTCTTTAGTAAAAGGAAAGACCTTTCAGTGTTTAATTTTGTTGTTGATGTCTTAATCTTTCTGTCATTGTAACACTGTTCCTGTCTGTCTGGGTCATCTTTGTCACTTCCTGTCAGTCTTGTCATTGTTTCACTTCCTGTCTATTGGGTCATTGTTTCACTCTCTGCACCTGTCATGTAATCACTTCCCGTTAGTCTCCCAGGTGTTTGTGATTCCCCTTGTGTATAAATCAGTCTTGCATTTCGCTTGCGTGCGTTGCCAGTTCTCCTGCCATGGTTCTAGTTCAAAGGTTTGTTTTGAGTTCAGTTCTATGCACATGTGTGCTTCTTTTTGTTTATACCTAAAGTCTTTTGTTTATATTAAAGTTGAGATTTCAGTTTGGAAACCTGTCTGTCTCCTTGTTCCCGCATCGCACACCAGTACCCCAATCGTGACAGTCATTTTGGATTGTGTGGTTGTCAACGTGGCGTCACTGATGATGGATGCTATAAGTGAAATGATGAACTAAGACAGTTAACTATGTTTAAATATTTTTTCATGTTAAGTTCTATTTAGCACATTATCTGTTGACTTGAATTAAAATAGATATTTCATTAATTTAAGATCAGTTAATTGTTTAATCAATTTGAGGAATCACCTGTATGTGCAACTTAAATTCTATTAACTCTACAAGAGCTCCTGTGGGATCAGGCATCAAGATTTTTAACAGCAGATCTGTTAAGTCCAAAAGGCTGTGAAGCGAATCCAGTGGAAATTGAAATTGTTGCTCCAGAAAATCCCACAGATGCTCATTATTATTGAGATCTGGAGAATTTGGAGACCAGGGCAACACCTTGATCTCTTCAACTCTACATATGTGCAGGATTTATTGTGCTGATGATGGAAGCCACTTTCACCAGAGAACACAGCTGTCATGAAGGGTGTAAGTGGTTTACAACAATGTTTTAGCAGACGATATGTGTCAAATTGATGTCTACGTGAATGACCGGACCCAGGGTTTCCAAGCAGAACATTTCCCGGAGCATCTCACTCCTTTCATCAACAGCTACACAACCTCATGCAAAGTGCGGTGACATATTCTTCCCATAAAGGCTCAGTAGACCTTCTGTCGAGTACGACCAGATGGGATAACCTTGACTGCCGTTTTGCATTGATGAGCCTTGAGCACCCAATGCCTTGCTTGCCAGATTGTATTTTTATTGTTTTTATTTCAGTTCATTTGAATAGAGGATGCTGGTGCATATTGTTAGTTTTCACCAGCGCCCTCTGCTCATCAGTTGGCCCCCGAGCTCACTACCGCCTTCCTCCTGCTTGTACAAACTCACTGGGTACCCACCAGAGAGGTGGGTGCCAGCCGTAACAGCCAAAGCGTTGTTGTGTGTGCATCCCACATCCCTCTCCTTGCCAAAAGACTATAGCCAGCTCGAAAGACCCGTCCATGAGCTCTGCTGTACCCAAGCTTTTTCTAGTGCACTTTTCTGTACCCGAGCCCTCTCTAGTAACTGAGCCCTCTCCCATACCTGAGCCCTCTCCTGAGCACCCCTTAGCACCCAAACCTGCTCCTTAGCACCCTGCAATGCCCAAGTCTGCTCCTAAGTGCCTGAACTTTTGCCGGCCCCCAAACCTGATCTTTAACATTTGCCTGTCCCCGACTACCCCTCTGAACTTGTGCTGGTCCCTGAGTCTACTCCAAAGTCCCTCCTAGCCCTAGAATTGTACCCAGGAAATTGGGTGAATAGGGTGGGGCATCTGAACTCTCAACTTTGCCCCTGGATGGCTGTGATGCCCTAGACTCTTGTGTTCCCAGTGCCTTCCTGGAAGGAGTTGAATGAGTGAGGGAGAACCATAGAGGACAATAAGCAGTCTCTCGAGATGCATGTGTTTTTTTTTCATCGAAATGCATTTGTGCTTGGCTGAACCTCTCCCAAATCTGTTCCACCACCTAGGGGTTGGACTCTCCATTCCCAGGTCCTCGTCCCTTGCCTCGACAGGATGTCTGCTTCCAAATTTTGGGTCCCTGAGAGCAGATTCCTTGGGACCAAAGGATGATCTGATGTGCCAGCTAGTAAAGTGGACATGGGCACAGACCCCTCTGTGATTTATGTAGGAGACCACCGATGTGTTGTCTGACTGGACAAGAATATGATGGCCCCTGAGTTCCGGGAGAGAGAGAGAAAGAGAGCCAGGCGGACCACCATGATTCTTATCAGGTTTATATGTCAAGAAAGCAAGTGCCCACTCCATAGACCTCGTGCTGAGCAATCCTTCAGGACCCAGTGCCTCTGTCAACAGCATTATGTGGTGACAGGGATCTCCCAACATGGGTACTGGATACAGAAACTAGGGTTTCTTCGACATAAGAGTGCGTGGGGATTGCTTTGTGACCTTGATAGTGCAGAAGGGGTTACCAACTTTTGAATCTCTCTCTCTATTCCCTCATGCTCGTACGAATTGTGTATAGAATGTTTGAAACTTTGTATGAGCGGCACCCAAACTGAATAGAGTAGCCCTTTGTGATGGTACGCAGTCACTGAGAGATGTCTGGCAGACGTGCACACACTGCTCTAGTCTACCTAAAATCAACCTTCTTAAAGTGATGCTCACCCAAAAATCATTCACACACCCTCATGTCATTCAAAACCTGTAGGACATTTTTTTTTTCTCTTTAGAACATAGAAATGTTCTACAGAAGAAAGTTAAAAGTCTTCATGTGTTCTGTAGAAGAAAGAAAATCATACATACTTCAGTTTATATAGGCTTCAGATATTTGTGACCATTGGTTGGGGATGATGGAAAGTTATTGAGAAACCATATTGCAATAGCTGCAGTTACTGTTAGTAATGACTAACCTCTGCATGCTTGTGTGGAACCTTAAACTTTTAGATAAAAATAACCTAAAGTTTAGGTTGGCAAGTTTCATTTCCTCTGAAATCAGGAAAAATCAGACAAAAATTGTAAAGCACAAAGACTGAGCCTATAATGACCCTAAAACATGCTAGTTTCATCAGCTTAGTCACATTTTCAAGCACACCGTGACACAAGGGTACATGAATTATGCATTAATTCACGCATTAATATCTCATAACTCTTCAGGAGCTAACACAAGTTCAAAGTCTTTCATTCATGAGTTCATGGATGAACAACACCTTAATTAAAGCATTAACTAAGATGAGTACATCATCATGAATTGTGATTCATTACGCATGATCATGTTTAATTTGTTCACAGAAAAACGAAATTGGGCTTTACTATCCATTGTGGATAAAGCTATAGTTATGGATGAGTCATTATGAAATCATTATTACTCAAATGCACATTTATGCATTTGACAGACGCTTTTATCCAAAGCGACTTGCATGGCATTCATGATACACACTAACATTTTAATCAGTTCTTGCTTTGCCTGGGAATCGAACCCATTACATTGCAAGCACCAGACTCTATTGTTTGAGCTACAGTAAAGCTACTACTAAACGTAATTTACTTAAGGAATATACAAAAATCAACATTAAGTCATATTTTGACAATACGCTGGAAATCCAGGCCCCTACAGAACTACTATTGGAAATTCGGCTACAAACGAGAAAAACTTCTACAGTCACACGTCTTGAACCAGTCAGCAGAGAGGAGGAGGAGTGCGGCAAGTCTAAAAAGACACATTCAAGGTCCAACCAAAATACTGCTTACAGCTAACATAGACTATATTAGAATATTATAAATAAATTTAATTTATATTAAATATATTATGTTAAAAAATATATATTATTTTATATTAATATATTATGAATAATATATTCAACCCACTTTACCATTATTAGCCATTATTTTAATCAATCCAAATTTTATAAAACTTATTATAGTTTTTATACCAGAAATAACTAAGAATATAAAATATTGCAGTATACATTATTTTCTTTATACATAAGAAGTGATATTTTTTAACCCTTGTTTAAAAGCTTCCAACACTCACCGACACCCAGTGATCAGAAAACACACACTGATCAGAAAACACACACTTAAGATTACGGAAGTTCTGACCACATGCAGGAAGTGGTGTGTGTGTGTGTGTGTGTGTGTGTGTGTGTGTGTGTGTGTGTGTGTGTGTGTGTGTGTGTGTGTGTGTGTGTGTGTGTGTGTGTGTGTGTGTGTGTGTGTGTGTGTGTGTGTGTGTGTGTGTGTGTGTGTGTGTGTGTGTGTGTGTGTGTGTGTGTGTGTGTGTGTGTGTGTGTGTGTGTGTGTGTGTGTGTGTGTGTGTGTGTGTGGATTTCTTAAATGATGAGGAAATGCAAAGCAGGAGTGCAGGACACTACTTTTTAAACAAAGAATAATAAGGGTGAAAAGCACATTGAACAGAAATATGGCATTATTTTAAGGTACAGCTATTTGTAATTTTGTTCAAAATCAGCTTTCCTGCAGCTCAACCAGTAGAAGATTGGTGCTTATAATGCCAAGGTTGTGGGTTCGATTCCCAGGGAAAGCAATAATTGATTAGAATGTCAATGTGTTCCTCGAATGCAATGTAAGTCGCTTTGGATAAAATTACATTAATGTAAGTGTCATAGATTCTGAGCAGAACCAGAAAATATGAACATATCACAGCAGTCCTCAGGTCTTTACACTGGTTTCCAGTTAAATCAATTAGAATTGATTTTAAAGCAGTATTACTTGTAAATAAAATCACCCAATGGCCTTGCAGATATTCTCACTAAGTATAAACCTACCAGATCACTAAAATCATCAGGATTAAGTTAATTAAAAATAACACGAGATCTTAAATTAAATAAACAGAGGTTCGGAGTTCATAAGCAGGTTAACACACATTCATTTTCTCTGTATGTAACAAGTGTTATTATTAAACCTTTGTGTAAAAGCAATCAACACACAGATTAGACAACCAGACATCCCAACCAGTACTTGGGAATTACAAAGCAGGAGTGAAGCTCAGAACTAAAGTTAAATTTGTGGTTAGATAAAATTAAACATATGCTGAGCATGGAAGATGAAGACGAAGATGAAGATGAGGAGATCCATAACTGTAATAAAGGCAGGGTACACACAACAGCAGTGAGAACTTAACACGTTGTCACACACTAACATACCGCAAACACTAAGTAGTGTAACACTGAGTAGTGAAGAGGGAGAACTAAATATACTAGCAGTGATGAACAAATGCCAAACATGATTTGTGTCCATGCTGTAGGGGAATTACAGTTAAGACCCGAAGACCATATCTGTTGAATGAAGAGCAGGAGTCAGAAGTGCATCAATAGAAGACATTTCAGTGAAGTTTAGTTTGCAGTTTCATCAGCAGAAGCTTCAGGTCTCACAGGAGTTCGTAGGCCGCCCCACTTACAATAACATTGTTACAGCAATTATACTCTAACAGAGGGTGCGAACTACATCAGTGATGACGGTTAAATGATTCTGATTGGCTAAGAAAGAAAGAAAGAAAGAAAGAAAGAAAGAAAGAAAGAAAGAAAGAAAGAAAGAAAGAAAGAAAGAAAGAAAGAAAGCTAATAATTTTCCACACAAGAGCATATCTTCGTTGATCACAGGGTTGACGGGTTAGTGATCTTCCACGTGGATTGTCGAAAACAACAAGTCATTCCGTCTCCTTATGGTGTCAGTTAATCACTTCACCAATACAGACCATATTAACACACACTCACAGATGCACAGACTATCCAAGGCTAACCTCGGCTCAGGCTCCAACTATCAACAGAGAGACTCTCAAAATATTCTAATAACATGTTCTGTCTGATGAGAAGTGTAGACAATATTCATTCTTACTCTATGGAAAAATACAGAAAAAGTAAAGAAAGGCTTTAACTAAAAATTCCTAACTTGATTATGAATCACTCTTTACAAATCATTCAAATAAGAAAAGGAAAAGAACATGGGTACAAATAAGAAAAAGAAAAGAATATATATATATATAAATATATATAAGCGACAATGGATTTCGGAATTATCTCTATCAATGGTAACATAAGTGACAAGAATCCAGAATAAAAGAACATGTGACTGAAAAAAGACAAAATAAGAGTCCCGGTGGTGCTGTGGCAGAGCACAAGGAGGAGAAGTTCATGCTGCAGTCAGAGACTGTATTCACCTGCACTCACAGCGTCCTCTTGTGGTCTTGAGTCACACTGACAGATTTATCACCATTTATCAACATAAAAGTAACACTTTATTTCAATAATCCTCTTTTGATCTTCTATTAACTTTGTAAATTGCAGCTGCTCCTTACTCCATGTCTGCTTGACATCTGCTTTGACATTCTACTGACTATAAGGGACTTTACAAGTGTAGCGAGGAAAGCATGAGGAAAGGAGGGGGATTGTTCCCGTTACAGATTGATGTTAGGGGGGTCCGGTTTAAAGTACAGGTATCTGGGCTCCTCCATCAATCAGAGTTTTGACAAGTAGCTGTGTGGGACTGTGAGTCCTTGTGTGTACTACTTTTTCTAGTAAAGTGTTTATTACGTCTTTTTCCTTTTCTTTTTATTGATCAAGCAAAGATGTGCTTTCATATTTTACTGAAAATTTCTTAAATTGTATTTCAATGAGCAAAACTTTTATAGGTTTAGAAATACATGAGGGTGAATAAATTATGATACATTTTTAATTTTCACTAGTTGAACAACCAAAAGTAAATTTCTGTGATGATATTTGGGTATAAAAACAATAGTTTTTTCTTCTCATAATGATGATGGACAACATTTGTTTATAAAATTGTTTATTAAGATTCCTCAAATCATGGCACAACAGAAAAGCAGAGCAACAAACAAGCTTTATTCAGTAAATTATAGCAATTGTGCGTCACATTCAGTTTTTGAGATGGTTTTTGCTGTAGAATCTGAAGTGCAGAATATGGATTCACTGAAACAGGAAGTAGAAGAGCAGAGGAGAGACGAGCAGGAGGAAGCTTCCCTTATACACTCCATCTAATCAAGACAAGAAAGAAACTAGTATTAATATTACTAATCATAATAATAACAATAACAAAAACAACAGTGGTTAAAAAAGTTAACTTTGTTGATAAATTTCATCACAATTTATAAAAACAATAAAAGCTCAGAAATGCACTTGACTAATTCATCAGATTCTCATTTTCATGCTGTTTAGCCACTCTAGAAATTTTCTAGAAACCTTATGAACAATCACTGGTCTGAAATATTAGTTTAATCGTTGTGGGAAAAGGAAACTGTTAGTTGAATACATGTAAATGTAAATGAACATATCAGTCAAATAAAGACCAATACCTGCTGCATTACAAAGATCAGATTTACAGCACTGGGTGAACCTTGTCCCTGCATCTATCGGAACGGTCCCTTCTTTACATTCAAGTAAACACCCTTTACCAACAACCACCTCAGAGAAACCTGCAAAAAAGACAAACTTCCTAGATAATAAGGCAAAGCACAGGTTTTCAAACCCTGGATCCTTGATGGGAAAAATTGGTCTCCAGAATGAATTAAGGAAATTGTAAATAAAATAAAAATAACACAATTTGTTTTCATAAAATCATAGTCTACATATAACAAATATGCAAAATATATTTGACTTAACTAATTAATATATATCAAAGCCCAAGAAATAAAAAACTGTGGTTCATTTTTGTGACGCTCCACAAACAAGTTCACAGAAAGGAAACTGAGACGACAGAAAGCTCATTTTGTTTATTTTCTTTATTTTATAAAGCTCAAGGTTCTGTTTAATTGTGAGCGCACACAGATAAAATTAAACGCTTATCTGATTCTAATGATGTCTTACTCTTGATATTGAATTATCAAAATGTTCGATTGTGTTTCATCATTGCAAACTTGGCATCGCTGCCTGATTATTATCAAAATAAAATACAGTCAACCAAACATATGTAAAGTTGCACTGCTCAGTTTAAATAGTCAGTATTGATGTGTGTTTCAGCTCGAGCTCTTCTGTGGTTGTGCCACATTTCTGCACATAAGAAGAGGAAGATTTCTCTTTTCTTTTTTAAGAAAGACTACATTTTAACATACAAATGCATGAACATTTGAATTCGTCCCGAATGAGAGAGTTAGACTCTGCACGGTTACTTTCAGTGGAGTTTTAAATAAATTGGTATTTTTCACGTGCATCAAAACCGGTTGTTAAGAACGGACTGAATTTGTGCCATCTAAAGGTTTAAAGGAGAATAAAATCAAATGCGACATTAACTCCGATGAATTTTTCTAGAATCGATTGCATGTAATGACTGTGTGTGCATATGTATGTATGTGTGTATGTGTGTGTGTGTGTGTGTGTGTCGCGTAAGTAAAAAAATAAAAATAGAAAAACACTGGGGTGAAGAAACCATTCTGGAAATCATTTTCATCTTAATATAGACAAATTATTACAATTATGTAATGAGATTATTATTCATAATTCTACTTCATATTATCACTTTCATTAAACAATAGTAAATTAACACTTCATACTGGACGGACCTGTTTGATTTACTATAACGGTTGCACAGTGAAAAGATCCAGCTGGACAGGTCTGCATTGTCACATCACAGTAACCCGTCAAATCAGGTTGGCAATGGTAACACCTGAGAGAATATCCTTAAAGAAAGAGAGAGACATTGAGTTACTACTCTGTGTAACAAATAATGCATTCAATACTTGCTGTTTTTTGTACCTCCAGTGAGAAAAAAGAGAAGAAGAACAACAGAGACTCGCAGATCCATCATGTATCAGGAACAGAATGAAAGAAGAAAGTTTCTGTTTCTTTTATATCTGTTCAGAAAGGGGAGGGTTTAATGAGGAAACTTCCAGAAGTCCAACACAAACTTCACAATCTCAAACACACACCGTAAATGTTTCTCCTCCAGAATAACTAATGATCAGTTTATTCATAGCTTATTGTAATTTAGGTTAATGATTTTAAATGAAAACTAGAAAAGTTCCTCAAAATAAGTGTCAGAGCTGTTATATGGTGGTTGTTACAGAACTATTTTCTGACTTGTTGCTGTAGGCATTGTTAATAGACATTTCTGATTTCTAGATGGTTGATGGATGTTGACACTTAATAATCTACATTTATGTTGAGGTTATTTCTGAAGTTAATGCTACAGCTTCCAGAAAAATGTTCACTTCCACAGCAAACAATGAGCAGTTAATAATGTAGTCACGTTAATGTTTAAAACGATGATCTATTGGTGATAATTACATCAACTTAATATTGTGTGTAATGTAAACAGAAATGTGAGTTAATATTTGTGTCTTTTAAAAGTTTTAGTAAAATGAAATTATCTTGAAAACTTTGAAGACTGAGCAGTGGATTTCTGGTTCCCATGATGCTTTGCATGAGAAAAAGTGTTGAAACTGTTTATGTTTTAATGTGTATGTTTTTAGCAAAAGGAAAGACACCTGTTAGTGTTTAATGATGTTTTTTATGTCTTAATGTGTGTCACGAAGCAGAGCTCGTTGTGCGATGTGGAGAACGAGGCGAAATCCAGGAACACAGCAGAACAGGGTTTATTCAAAGAACACGGGTGACAGGGCATCCACACAACTTCATACACGAAGACATGAACATACAATAACCGACCAGGTACGAAAGGACAGGAGGGAGTATATAAGGAGACACAGGATGAGGAACAGCTGGTGAAACTTAATGACATTAATTACAACACAGGTGTAGGGAGTGAGACGATGACGCAGACAGGAACACGTGTTACAATGTGTTTGATGTCTTTTGTGCTGGATTATGGTGTTACCATTATGCTGAAGAGTAGAGTGTTAGAATGTGCACTGTTAAGAGAAATCTTTGGTTGTCTCAAATCATACTTTGTGCCTTTCTTTTGTAGAATATTTTAGAATTTGTTTTTAGTTTTACTTATCTGGAAAAGTTTCTGAAAATTATAAAGTATTCTCAATGGATTAAACTTAACTTTAGTTAACTAAACTGAAAAGGGATAGTCATGAAAAATTGACTTTACTTATCTGAACTTAATTTTTAATCAAGAAAACGTCTCAGGTTACGTATGTAACGCCGAACTGCGTCGAACGCTTTGGGGAATACCTGAACAATATCTCGCGAAGCACGATATGTAAATGATCAAATGATCCATCGACCGAGTGTGAGGGATGATCGCAAGTCGGTGACATCACGAACCAGGGTGATAAAGATGTGCCGGAAGCCGGTGTTGGCTGCTTAGAAAGGTGTCTGAGCAAGCCCGGAAGGCGCGAGGAGCTGAGGCCAAGGACGCAGGGAACTCTTCAGGGAACTATGGTTACATACGTAACCTGAGACGTTCCCTTTCAAGGGAACTCATGCTGTGTTGAACACTTTAGGGAACTCTATACTAATGCCACCTCATTGACGAAAGCCAGCAAGTGTCTCGTAGCTCACTATGAGAGGACCCGTGTTCTTGGAGCGGAGTTGGGGTCAAGATGGTAAAACCTCAGAAAAGTGTGCGGGGAGGACCATCCTGCCGCACTAGACATCAGATAGTGACACACCTGATATAAGTGCCTTAGAGGCAGCCACTCTCCTAGTGGAGTGGGCATGGAGGCGAGGGGGATCCAGCCGACTCATAAGCCAGGGTGATAGCCTCGACTATCCACCTGCTTAAAGTAGGTTTGGATGCTGGGGCCCCCTTAGAGGTCCCGAAGCAAACAAACAATTTTTCTGACTTACACCAAGGGGCAGACCGATGGACATAAGTGTCCAGTGCTCGCACTGGACAGACCTTGTTCTTTAATTTCTGATCCTGGTCACCGAAGGGGGGAGTACAATAGACCTGGCCACTTGAATGGACACTTTTTACCATCCCAGGCGCACACTTAACTCTTGTTAGCGATGTAATAGCCAACAAGAATAATGTCTTTAAGGTGAGGAACTTTAGGGGAACCTCACCTTATCCAAAGATCCTTATCCTTTGAATCCAAATATTCAAAACGTGCCTGGGACAATCCCTGGAGGACTAAGGATAAGTCCCAGGTAGGAACCTTGGTTTGTACTGCAGGCCTCAGCCTAATGGTACCACGGAGGAAACGTGTGATGAGAGGGTCCCTGTCAAAATGCATGCCACCCAGAGGTGCATGGTAAGCAGCTATGGCAGCCACGTAGACCTTCAGGGTGGATGGTGATAGCCCTGCAGCGAATCTATCCTGCAGGAACTCCAGCACTTTGCCAAAGTCACAGGTAACTGGGTTCACCTGCTTTTCCACTTCAGCGTACAGCTTCCTCGTGGAGTGAAGTATGGTCTCAACAACTTCAGTTGAGAGACCAGAATCTATGAGCTGGGCCCCCTCAGAGGCCAAGCCCACAGTTTCCATAGTTCTGGCCAGGGGTGAAGTATCAGACCCTTCCTGGGACAGAAAGTCCTCCCTGACTGGGATCTCCCAGGGGACTCCATCCAGAAGGGAAACAAGATCCACGAACCACACTCTGCCCGGCCAACATGGAGCAAACAGTGTGTGACAGCCCTTCTCCCGGCAAACTCTCTCCAGAACTCCCGGGAGCAGAGCAATCGGGGGAAAGACGTACAGACATAGCCTCGGCCATGTCTGAACCATGGCATCCAGCCCGAGTGGGGCTGGGTGCAAGAGTGAAAACCACAGTGGGCAATGAGTCGATTCCTCGTACGCGAACAGGTCTACTTGTGCCTGGCCGAATCTCAGCCAAATCTGAAGTCTACATTCCCCGGGCCTCGGCCCTTGCCTCAACAGGAAGTCTGCTCCCACATTCTAAGTCCCAGGGATGTGAACTGCCAGTAGATGGAGCAGGCTCCCTTGGGATCAAAGCAGGATCTGCCGTGCCAGTTTGTATAGTGGTCGCGAACGCAGGCCCCCTCATGATTTATATAGGAGACCACAGTGGTGCTGAGTCGGTCTGAACAACCACATGGTGGCCCCTGAGGTCTGGGAGGAATGCTTGGAGTGCCCTCCAAACAGCCATCATGTCCAGCAGATTTTTGTGCCAGGACAACTGGTGTTTGTGCCACAGACCTTGGGCGAAGCGATCCCTCAGGACTGCTCCCCAACCCGTAATCCGTCGATAGCATTATACGTCGACACAGAGCTCCCAATATGGGTCCTTGAGACAGAAATCAGGGTTTCTTCCACATATCCAAGACACGTAGGCACCGCCACATGACCTTGATAGTGCGGAAAGGGGAAAACCCTCTGGTTCTGAGCCACGACTGTAGTGGCCTCACGTGTAGCAACCCGAACGGGATGACACTGTAAGCTGCTGCCATGAGACCCAATACTCTTTGAAAGTGTTTTACAGTGATGAACTGGCCTATTTTGACTTTCTTCATGGTTGATAGGATCGAATCGATGCAAGCGGGGGATAGCCGCGCCGTCATTGAAACTGAATCGCATACAACACATAGGAAGGTGGTTCTCTGAATGGGAGAAAGCACACTCTTCTTCGCGTTCAACCTCAACCCCAGCCAGTCGTTGATGTAATTTAACACACTGATGCCTTGGAGACGCAACGGGGTTAGCGCTACGTCCATGCATTTCGTGAAAGTGCGGGGTGATAAAGCCAGGACGATCGGAAGTACTTGATATTGGTACACCTTCCCCCCCAAAGGCGGACCTGAGGTACTTCCTGTGTTGTGGAAGGATGGAAATATGCGTCCTTCAGATTGATAGTGATGAACCAGTCCTCGGACCTGATCTGCGTCACTATTTGTTTTAATGTCAACATTTTGAACTTTAGCTTCATGACAGAATGATTTAGAAGACGCAAATCCAGGATGGGCTGCAATCCTCCATCCTTTTTGGGAATGAGGCAGTGACTGCTGTAAAAGCCTAGCTCTCTGTCCGAGGGGGGTACATGTTCATTGGCCCCTTTCCTCAGTAGAGAGCCCCTCTTGGAAGGGCGATCTCCTCAGTGCAACCTTTGTTATGGGCGGCAACTGAGCAGGGATGCCTCCAAGAGGCCTGGCGCATCTGGTGTCAGGACCTCTTTGAGGTAGCCTTCTTATTGAGGCTGACGGTCTTCAGATCCATCCTCCTGGCAGAAGGCTGTGGTTTTGGGTTGGTGGGTTGAGACACTCTGCCTTTGAGCGGCCCGCTGTGAGGAGCTCTGGCGTTGTGGCTGGCTCACAGCCCTAGCTTGAGGGTGGCGAGGCAAAAGCACATTGAATGCCACCTGTTGTTTTGCCGCCTCCTGGAACTTACCGACGACCGTCTTAACTGAGTCGCCAAAAAGCCCAGAAGACGAAAGAGGGGCATCCAACATAAAATTCTTCTTTGTCTTTTAGAGAAGTTCAATTATGCCTCTCCGTGTCCATACAAGCTGCCATGGAGCAGCCAATAGATGCAGCTGTCTCCCTGGTGGCCCGGAGACAGAGGTCTGTGGCTTTCCTCAGTTCAGCCACAGCCTGAGGACCAATGCCTTCACCCTCATCGAGGTCCCCAAAAACAACTCTGCCGGATAAGCCTGAAGCAGGGCGGTGGTGTGGAGACACGGCGCTGCTTGGCTGGCCACAGAGTATGCCCTGCCCACATGTGCTGATGTAACTCTCATAGGTTTCGTGGGTAGCGCCGGGACTGTGAGTGACGATACCAGAGACAACCAGAGACAGCAGCTCGACAACACAGGAGTGGTGAGAAGTGAACTAAATGGGCAGATGACATGGGCAGAATCAGGTGTGTGAGATGAGTGATCAGTGACCACGCCCCCACTCACACATACAGGCAGAACTAGGAGACAATGAATTCATGAACCGTGACAGTTACTGCTTATGGGGAGGATTTCGTTAGGTTGACTGGTATCTGGGGGTCCAATTGAAATCTCCACTCATCATGGTTCCTGTTTTTTCCTGAAAACATAAGCTCCTTTCGAGATTAATCATATATTGAGACACTCTGAGGTGCCTCACATACAAAAAAATATCTCCTTATATGGCTTGTCATGTACACACACTCTTTGTGGTCATCTCTTCTGATAGTCCTGATTCAATTATCACGCTATAATCTGCCAGCAGTCTTCTGTCATTCCAAAGTTTGAAGACTGTATATAATGATTAGCATAAGCATCTTTTACCCATTATAATTAACCATGTGATCAAGCATATGAACATTAAGCAAAACAATAATCATCTTAAAAATACATCATAATAAACAACGCAAAACAGGTGTGAAACAGCTTGAATATATGTGCATATTCATGTCATTTCACTATTATGCCAACATCACACGTTTTTCATCAGTGTTTCAAAGAACCAAGTCACCACTTTAGTTGAGGGTTCACACATATGATGAAGTCAAGAAATGGTAATGCTTAGTTAATGATGACTACCGTATTTGGATGTCAACAGAATTGCTTTGGGCTCGGTCCATTTACCTACAGGCTACAATGAAGAAGACATGACAATGCATGATAATTAAGATCATAATGATAACACATTGTTTATTGTTATACAGTTCTAGCCTGCATGCACGACTTAATGTGGATTTTTGTATATTCCTGTAGTAAATTACCTTTAGTAGTAACTTTTCTGTAGCTCAAACAGTAGAGAGTGATGCTTGCAATGTCATGGTCATGGGTTCAATTCCCAGGGAAAGCAAGAAATGATTACAATGTTAGTGTGTTTTCTTGGATAAAAGCGTCTGACAAATGCAGGATTGTACATTTCATGTATTTGATTAAATTCACAATGAATTCACGATGACTAATCCATAACTATAGCTTTATCCACAGTGAATAGTAAAGCCCAATTTATTTTTCTGTGACATGAATCATGATCATGCATAAAAAAATCATAATTCATGATGATGTACTCATCTTAGTTAATTAAGGTGTTGTTCATACATGAAGTCACAAATAAAAGACTTGTGTTAACTCTTGATGAGTCAAGAGATATTAATGTGTGAATTAATGCATAATTCATGCATGAGTTTATGGATGAATTCATGATAATTAATGTACCCTTACCGTAAAGTGTTACCCATGATTAAAAGACGTAACACATGCAGGTCCATGCAGTACAGAGATGCTGGAGCCTATTGGGTCAATTCTCCAGCCACAGATTTTTTTTCACAACAATAACCCAAACAACCACATCTTTCACAAAAGAATTGTTACACAAGGGGAGATCATGTGCGATGTGGAAAGGAGTAGGAAGCCACAGATTTCAACAGAAACTAGCTTTTACTTATAAACTAAACAAAAACACTTAAAATATCAAAACAAAACATTTCCCTACTAACCTCATAAAGAAGAAACAATGAAGTCATTAAAAACGAAAGCAAAACACATTATTCAAAACACAATAAATTATCAAAAAGAAGTTAGCACTTATATTGGTTGAGAGAGTGTCTTTGATAATAAATCAGAGAAACGATGAGAGAGAGATGCAATAAAATTTGTACCTGCAGAGAACAGAAGAAGAAAAAATTGAAACATTTCTTCAGCTTACTTAATTTACTTACCGGTAATATGCAATAGCTGCAATAAATTGCAAAAGTAAATTACAAGGAATGTATAAGTCTAAGAACCCTTCTTAAAGGGTTGGATATACTGAAAAAATATATTGTGATCATCCACAAATCGACATTATGTCATGATTTACTCACCCTCATGTCAATCCAAACTTGTAGTAACACAAGAGAAGATCTATTTTTTTCATATAATGAAAAGCGATCTTGTTTGGGCCCAAATATTCTTTAAAATATTTTTATAAGTATGTTTAGGTATTATTTACAGTACAGGATGGATGTAAAGTCATTGAGTAACCAAGTCAAGACTAGTTTCCATTAATTTACTTCATTTTTTCCACTACCGGTAGCTAAATCAACATATTCAGTTGTTCAGTATGACCTGCATGTGCACATGGATGGGAACTACTGTCTGGACAGAACCATAACTTTAATTTTCTGCAAAATCAGAAGTGATCACAAGAACCACAAACACAGATGAAACACACAAAATCTGAGCCTTTCCAAGAACACACCAGAATGACTTCCATCATTTTGACCACACTCTCAAGTATATTAGGAAATACTTTTTTATGCCAGAAATAGGCCTTTTTATTAGAAACCACGATTGTGACTTGCCATTGATAAAGCCATTTTTTCTTCAGCATTATGGATTTGAGCGAATATATGCCAGTGATTCAACCCACTTTACCATTATTATAATCAATGCAAATTTTATAAAATGTATTATGGTATTTATATATAAAAAATAACTAAGAATATAAAATATTGAATTACACATTATTTTCTTTATATGTCAGAAGAAATATTACTTAACCCTTGTTTAAAAGCTTCCAACACTTTAGATTAAGAAAACAGACACTTTAGATTACGGAAGTTCTGACCACATGCAGGAAGTGGCGTGTGTGTGTGTGGATTTCTTAAATGATGGGGAAATGCAAAGCAGGAGTGCAGCCCACTAATTTTTAAAAACAAAGAATAATATGGGTGAAAAGCACATTGAACAAAAATATGGCATTTGCACATTGAATAAAAATATGGCATTATTTGAAGGGTTTTTCTGTAGCTCAACCAGGAGAGGATTGGCGCTTATAATGCCAAGGTGGTGGGTTTGATTCCCAGAAAAAGCAAGAACTGGATAGAATGTTAATGTGTTCCTTGAATGCATTAATGCAATTTTGGAAAAAAATGCATTAATATAAGTGTCATAGATTCTGAGCAGAACCAGAAAATATGAACATATCACACCAGTCCTCAGGTCTTTACCCTGGTTTCCAGTTAAATCAATTAGAATTGATTTTAAAGTAGTATTACTTGAAAATGTACATACACTGTATATGTTTGCTAACAACAAAAGGCATATGTGCACCATCTAACAGCAGAGATTGTAACGGCTACTTTGTTTATGTTGGGAATATATCTTTAAGACGCTGTTGTTATATGCTGTAGTTGTGTGCTTGTTGCGTGTAGCTGGTGTGTGATCAATGTGTGAAGGCATCCACACATTGACCATAACCCATAAAGTTACAACTGACAACAGGGGAGTGCACACGGAGAACTAAAATACTGACAGGGATTAACCTGAAACACAAAACACCTGTGATAATCTGTGACCATGGAAACAAACGAGTGACTGAAGGTACTGAAACCAAAACAACTTGAACAAGGGGCAAAATAAGAGTCCTCGTGACGGTGAATGTGACATTCCTCTCCCCTCCGGAAGGCGCGACCTCGCGCCGACGAGAGTTCAAAACTGGGTGGGGGGATGGGTACACCTCCTGGACTCTGGATACCCCGGTCTCCAGGGTGGTGCCGCCCAGGAGGCTCAGCCTCCTCTGTCCCACCCACCTTCATGCTGGTGTTATAGCCCCCGCCCCCAAAAAAAATATTTAAGGCGGAGCTCACATGGGGCCGGTAGGGTGAGGCGTGCTGGGGGAGCCGGCAGGGCGAGGGGGTTTGGGAGGTCCCAGAAGTACGGCGGGTCGGGCCACGGCAGCTCTGGCGGGTCGGGCCACCGGAGGTCCACAAAGGCTCGGGGAAGCAGTTCTGGCTCGGCCAGTGGAGGCCCTGCCAGGGGGATATCGGGCGCTGATGTGGGCGAAGGTCCTGGCACGCGCGTTGAAGTTGCTGGTGTAGAAGCTGCCTTCTTGAGCTTGCTGGGCCGGGGTTGAACACTTTCCAGACATTTAACCATGGCTTCACGCCAGCTAAGGTCCGTGGTGTCTGGAAGTTTCCGAGGCTGATGATAATTTGACCCAGTAGATGGTCTTGAGCGCAGCGTCATCGAACCCAGAGGTGGCGGCGAGCGCCCAGAACTCTCGCGAATAACCGACCAGGTCCGGATTCCGACGAGCGGCGGCGATGAACAGATCAGCTAACTCCATAGCAGCGCAGTCATTTAGGGGCAACAAACCCAGTCAGTTGTTCTGTTACAGCGTGTAGCTGGCAGAGAGGAACGCGGAGCACAGTTTAATTCAAAACTTGAAAACACAATAGCACGCGAGGGTGCAAAACTCGTGAAGGCATCCACACATTGACCATAACACATAACGTTACAACTGACAACAGGGGAGTGCACACGGAGAACTAAAATACTGACAGGGATTAACCTGAAACACAAAACACCTGTGATAATCTGTGACCATGGAAACAAACGAGTGACTGAAGGTACTGAAACCAAAACAACGCGAACAAGGGGCAAAATAAGAGTCCTCGGTGACGGTGAATGTGACAGTGCTGTTCTGGTGTGAGCGCGCGCGGGGAGGAGAGTGTTTTTGAGTGAGGAGAGAGATGGCCGCTCTACCGCTGACTGTTATATGCCATAATCTACTGTTTCTATTTCCTTCTTTTATCTGTGATGTTTGAGTTTTTCTTTTTTTCTGGTTTGTACTTACATTCTTTACATGTTTGAGAAGAGTGTGCTGGTACGAAACCCATCTATCGCCTTAAGTTTTGTTTAGTTTCCATTTAACATCTGGGCAGTCGTTGCAAGATTTACCAGTATACGATAATGACACAGTCATTTCGCTCTGACACAGTTCTGAAAAGTATTGTACACGCGGTCACTATGGTTTTGCGGCTTCACGGCACTACACTGCAAGAGTGAGTGAAGCGTCATTGGTGTGAGCGACAATACGGACCGTGATGCATATGCAACGCGAACTCTGTGCATGCGCAGTGAACTCGGTACTATCATTAGTCACGGGGATCGAGATAACCGATATAAAGTGGCGACTTTGTTCATCTTTCGTGCTCGAGATATCAGGGTTCGGCGACATTAAAGAATCAACATAACCGATAAGAAAATGCTAAGAAAAATAGGGAGTTTGGCGGTTCCACTTCAAAAACGTCGACATAACAGGGTTGGCGAGATAATCAAGCTCGAGATAACCAAGCTAGAGATAAGTTTGTTCCACTGTATAAACCTACCAGATCACTAAGATCATCAGGATAAGGTCAATTAGAAATAACAAGAGCTCTTAAATGAAATAAACAGAGGTTCGGAGTTCAGGTGAACACACATTCATTTTCTTTGAATTGTGATGGAATTTTATAAATGATATTGTGGCGAGCAGGGCGGGGTCGAGGGACCGTGAGAGCGTCACGAGAGCCGGTGGCGTGATGGATAATGAGCGACACCTGCGAGCCATCGGTCTCTCGTCTCACGGAGGAGCGGAGGCTTAAAAGGAGGAGCGACGACAGTGAAGACGAGAGAGGACCAGGCCTGGGACTTTATGTTATGTTTTGTGTGGGCGGCAGTCGACCGCGAGGGTCTGCCGCCATTACTTTCGTTTTGAGTTTATGTTTTATTTATCATTAAAGTGTGGTTAAATGTCTGCCGGTTCCCGCCTCCTTCCTCCCTGAACGTTTAACTCCGTTACACTGGTGCCGAAACCCGGGAGGTTGGAGGGACACGCTGTCGGAGAGCCCTCGCTGCTGGGAGGACTCGCGGTGCTGCGAAGGTCGGGCAGCGCGAGAGGGTGAAAACCGCGAGTGTCTGCCCGAGGCGGTGGTGCTGGAGCGAGAGAGGATCGACTAGGACGGCGAGCTAGAGACCGCGCTCCTGGGACGAGGTGGGAGGCTGCCGTCTGCGAGGGAGCGGAGGAGTCGCCCCGTTTGCCAGCGCGCTGAAAGCCTGCTGCCGTCCGCCATGCTGGGGAGGAGCAGGAAACGGGGGACTCGCTGCCGGCTGCCCTCGAGAGGAGTTGTCGCCGGCCGCCAGGAGGAGGAGGAGCGCCAAGCCGTCCAGCGATCAGCGTCCGGTGCCACCGCATGGCGCCGCGAGGAAGTCTCTCGGTCAGTCGAGGACCAAGAGTCAGCGTGTCTGGGAACCGGACCAAGATTTTTTTTTTTTTTTTTTTTCCTCTCTCCCCTCTCTCGTCGCTGTCACTCCTCTTGTCTCCGTTTCCTTTTCCCTCGCCTCGTCTGTCCTTACCCCCAGGTACCGCGGCCGCCGTGATCGGGCCCCCCAGAGGAGGGGGGGGGGGGGGGGGAGTAGAGCGCAGTCTCGGGAGTACCCCCCGGCCTGCGAAGGGCGTTGGGGGTATGTGGCGAGCAGGGCGGGGTCGAGGGACTGTGAGAGCGTCACGAGAGCCGGTGGCGTGATGGATAATGAGCGACACCTGCGAGCCATCGGTCTCTCGTCTCACGGAGGAGCGGAGGCTTAAAAGGAGGAGCGACGACAGTGAAGACGAGAGAGGACCAGGCCTGGATTTTATGTTGTGTTTTGTGTGGGCGGCAGTCGACCGCAAGGGGCTGCCGCCATTACTTTCGTTTTTTATTTATGTTTTATTTTCATCATTAAAGTGTTAAATGTCTGCCGGTTCCCGCCTCCTTCCTCTCTGAACAAAGACATTGTTACAGATATGTTTTCTTTTTAGTCTTATCCATGATTATATTTTGTTTCATTATTGAGTATTGTGTGACATCAATGGCACTTTCTATTCTGTAGAATCTACAACACATAAGGTGTGTAGGGCGACACATCACGCCTAGAGGTTTATAGAGAGGGTAATGTGTTCTTGATATGGAGAGGAAAATTACAACTGTTGTAGGAGTCTTTAGCCTTGATTAGAGATATAAATGCAGTAGGAGCAGCCCTCCCTTCTTTATTACACACTCTGCAGGGCAACATTGGATGTCTGTATGACTGTTGACCTTTTCTCATGAGAAAATAAACCTTATAAATTACAATTGGGATATTTAAGGTAATTGGGTAACAATGTGGTGAGGGGGGCATGGCTCAGCGGAGTGTGCAGCGGGAGAGAGAGACAGGAGACGAGCGGGCGTGAGTGAGTGAGTCAAGTGTACGATGACAAACACCTGTGTCTTGTTGCAGTAACTAGCATGGAGAGACCGGATAAAAGCAGCCCGGGAGCGGAAGGAAGGTTGAGAGAGATCGCGACTGAGGCTCGAGAGATGGCGCGAGACTGTGAAAGCAGAGACTTTGATCACGAGCGCCCTTTCAGTTCTTGTTTATTTATGTTTGCTGAAGTTAATGAAGCTCCCCGAGACTTATAGAAAGTAGACCCCGTCTTCTTCTTCCTCCTTCACAACGAACCTTGTTACAGTTATTATTAAACCTTTGTATAAAAGCAATCTACACACAGATTAGACAACCAGTAATGTTCCCATTACAGATTGATGTTAGGAGGGTCCGGTTTAAAGTACAGGTATTTGAGCTCCTCCGTCAATCAGAGGTTTGACAAGTAGCTGTGTGGGACTGTGTCCCTGTGTGTACTACTTTTTCAAGTAATGCTAAGCGTTTATTACGGGGGGCTTTTTATTGGTCAAGCAAAGATGTGCTTTTATATTTTATTGAAAATTTCTTAATTTGTATTTCAAAGATGAACAAACATCTTATAGGTTTGGAAATGAGGGTGAATAAATTATGATAACATTTTCATTTCCACTAGTTGAACAACCAAAAGCACATTTCTGTGATTTATGTATGCATGTGTTTCCAATTTTAAAACACATTTCTAATATTTGGGTATAAAAACAATAGATTTTTCTTCTCATAATGATGATGGACAATATTTATTAAGATTCCTTAAATCAGGGGTCCCCAAACTACTCAACCAGTAGAGCAGGGGTCTCCAAACTACTAAGCCCTCTCATCCGGCCCGCGGAGATGTCTACGGAAAAAAATACATAATTTCACATGTTACCTGCCAAGATCAGCCGCCGCTTACGTGGATATTATGTTTTTACCAAATTAAAATAGAGGCGCGCAGAAGCGCGTTCCCTTTCTAGAGTGGGAACGAGATGTTGTGTCCATGTGTAGTGTATCGTTGTGTTATTAAGTAATAACTGAATCAAATAATATTAAATAAATAATTAAAAACAACATCCATGTTTTGATTCTTTTTTATTTGGACTTCGAGTGTGCAGTCGGCCCCCGAACTGCTGTTTCACAGTTAATGCGGCCCTCTGGCTGAAAAGTTTGGTGACCTCTGCCTTAAATCATGGCACAACAGAACAGCAGAGCAACAAACAAGCTTTATTCAGTAATTTACAGCAATTGTGCGTCACATTCGGTTTTTGAGATGGTTTTTGCTGCAGAATCTGAAGTGCAGAATCTGGATTCACTGAAACAGGAAGTAGAAGAGCAGAGGAGAGACGAGCAGGAGGAAGCTTCCCTTATACACTCCATCTAATCAAGAACATAAAGAAACTAGTATTAATATTACTAATCATAATAGCAATAACAACAGTGGTTAAAAATGGAACTTTGTTAATAAATTTCATCACAACTAAAAAAAAAAATTCATCAATAGTTCAAGCTTTACAATATTTTTGATCACTTTTGGATTTGAAGGATATGAACAATCCTTATGAACAATGACTTTTTTGTATTATTATTATTATTATTTTTATCATTGTGGAAAAAGGCAAAATATAAATGAACACATCAGTCAAATAAATATCAATACCTGCTGAATTACAAAGATCAGTGTCACAGCAGTGGGTGGACAATGTCGCTCCATCTTTCTGAACGGTTGCTTCAGCACATAGAGGTACACAGCCTTTAATCACAGACACCTTAGAGGAACCTGCAAAAAAGACAAACTTGGATCCTCGATGGGAAAAATGGGTCTCCAGAATGAATGAAGGAAAATGTAAATAAAATAAAAATCATAAATCATAGTCTACATATAAAAAAGTTAAATATATTTGACTTAACATATTATAGCAAAACCCAATAAATACAAAACTGTGGTTAATTTCTGTGGCTCCACAAACAAGTTCACAGAAAGGAAACTGAGACGACAAAAAGCTCATCTTCTTTGTTTTCTTTATTGTGCAAAAGCACAATGTTCTGGTTAATTCTGAGCGCACACAAATAAAATTAAATGCTTATCTGTTTCTAATGATGTCTTACTCTTGATATTGAATTATCAAAACGATTGATTGTTTCATCATTGCAAACTTGGCATCGCTGCCTGATTATTATCAAAATAAAATACAGTCAACCAAACATGTGTAAAGTTGCACTGCTCAGTTTAAATAGTATTGATGTGTGTTTCAGCTCGAGCTCCTCTGTGATTTTGCCACATTTCTGCACATAAGGGGAAGATTTCTCTTTTCTTCCTTATTTTGTACAAAGACTACATTATAAATACTAGTTTAACATACAAATGCATGAACATTTGAATTCGTCCCGAATGAGAGAGTTAGACTCTGCGCGGTTACTTTCAGTGGAGTTTTAAATAAATTGGTATTTTTAATTTGCATCAAAACCGGTTGTTAAGAACGGACTGAATTTGTGCCATCTAAAGGTTTAAAGGATAATAAAGTCAAATGCGACATTAACTCCGATGCATTTTGATTTTGCTACAATTGATTGCATGTAATGAGAGTGTGTGTGTGTGTGTGTGTGTGTGTGTGTATGGGTGGGTCGCGTTAATTTAAAAAAAAAGTTTGAAAACCACAGGGGTGAAGAAACAATTCTGGAAATCATGTTCCTCTTGCGTTAGACAAATTATTGCAATTATGTGATTAGATTGTCATTCATACTTCATATTATCACTTTCATTAAACAAGAGTAAATTGACACTTCATACTGAACTTACCTGTTGTTTTTACTCTAACGTTTGCACAATGAGTAGATCCAGCTGGACAGGTCTGCACTGTCGCATCACAGGAACCCGTCGACTCAGATTCGCACAAGTAACACCTGAGAGAATATCCTTAAAAAAAGAGAGACATTGAGTTACTACTCTGTGTAACAAATAATACATTCAATACTTGCTGTTTTTGTACCTCCAGTGAGAAAAAAGAAAAGAAGAACAACAGAGACTCGCAGATCCATCTTGTATCAGGAACAGAATGAAAGAAGAAAGTTTCTGTCTCTTTTATATCTGTTCAGAAAGGGGAGGGTTTCATGAGAAAACTTCATGAAGTTCAACACAAACTTCACAAACTCAAACAAACACCGTAAATGTTTCTCCTCCAGAATAACTAATGATCAGTTTATTCAGTTCTTATTGTAATGTAGGTTAATGATTTTAAATGAAAACTAGAAAAGTTCCTCAAAATAAGTGTCAGAGCTGTTATATGGTGGTTGTTACAGAACTATTTTCTGACTTGTTGCTGTAGGCATTGTTAATAGACATTTCTGATTTCTAGATGGTTGATAGACGTTGACACTTAATAATCTACATTTATGTTGAGGTTATTTCTGAAGTTAATGCTACAGCTTCCAGAAAAAAATCAATTCCACAGCAAATAATGAGTAGTTAATAATGTAGTTACGTTAATGTTTAAAACGATGATCTATTGGTGATAATTACATCAACTTAATATTGTGTGTAATGTAAACAGAAATGTGAGTTAATATTTGTGTCTTTTAAAAGTTAAAAAGAAATTATTAGAATCTTAGTGTGTTTCTTGAATGCAATTTGTCTGAATAAAAGCATCCGACAAATGCAGGATTGTACATTTCATGCATTTGATTAAATTCATAATGAATTCACATTGAATCATCCATAACTATATCGTTATCCACAGTGGATAGTAAAGCCCAATTTATTTTTTCTGTGATGTGAATCATGATCATGCATAATAAATCATAATTCATGATGATGTACTCATCTTAGTTAATTAAGGTGTTGTTCATACATGAAGTCACAAATAAAAGACTTGTGTTAGCTCTTGATGAGTCATGAGATATTAATGTGTGAATTAATGCATATTTCATGCATGAGTTTATGGATGAATTCATGATAATTAATGTACCCTTACCGTAAAGTGTTACCCATGATTAAAAGACGTAACACATGCAGGTCCATGCAGTACAGAGATGCTGGAGCCTCTGGAGTCATTCTCCATTTTTTCACAACAATAACCCAAACAGCCACATCTTTCACAAAACAATTGTTACACAATGGGAGATCGTACGCGATGTGGAGAGGAGGAGGAAGCCGCAGATTTCAACAGAAACTAGCTTTTACTTATAAACTAAACAAAAACACTCTAAAACTTGAGAGAACGTAGAAACACGTTACGGCATCCACACACTAGAACAGAGAACGTCATAAAGTCAGGGGGCCGAGGTAGAAGTTCGTGGTGCTGCAGTAGTTGCAAATAAATTGCAAAAGTAAATTACAAGGAATGTATAAGTCAAACAACCCTTCTTTAAGGGTTGGATATACTGAAAAAATATATTGTGATCATCCAAAAATTAACATTATGTCATGATTTACTCACCCTCACGTCAATCCAAACTTGTAGTAACACAAGAGAAGATCTATTTTTTAAATGTCTTTGTGTGTTCATATAATGAAAAGCGATCTTGTTTGGGCCCAAATATTCTTTAAAATATTTTCAAAAGTATGTTTAGGTATTATTTACAGTACAGGATGGATGGAAAGCCTTTGAGTAACCAAGTCAAGACTAGTTTCCATTAATTTACTTGTTTGAAAGCTTCCAACACTCAGATCAGAAAACACTTATGGACGTTCTGACCACATGCAGGAAGTGGCGTGTGTGTGTGTGTGTGTGTGTGTGTGTGTGTGGATTTCTTAAATGATTGGGAAATGCAAAGCAGGAGTGCAGCCCACTACTTTTTTAAACAAAGAATAATAAGGGTGAAAAGCACATTGAACAGAAATGTGGCATTATTTGAAGGGACAGCTATTTGTAATTTTGATCAAAATCAGCTTTCCTGTAGCTCAACCAGTAGAGGATTGGTGCTTATAAATATAAATATAGGTCATGGGTTTGATTCCCAGGGAAAGCAAGAACTGATTAGAATGTAAATGTGTTCCTCGAATGCAATGTAAGTCACTTTGGATAAAATTGCATTAATGTAAGTGTCATAGATTCTGAGCAGAACCAGAAAATATGAACATATCACAGCAGTCCTCAGGTCTTTACACTGGTTTCCAGTTAAATCAATTAGAATTGATTTTAAAGTAGTATTACTTGTATATAAAAATTGCATATATTCTCACTAAGTATAAACCTACCAGATCACTAAAATCATCAGGATTAAGTTAATTAAAAATAACACGAGATCTTAAATGAAATAAACAGAGGTTCAGAGTTCATAAGCAGGTTAACACACATTAATTTTCTCTGTATGTAACAAGTGTTATTATTAAACCTTTGTGTAAAAGCAATCAACACACAGATTAGACAACCAGACATCCCAACCAGTACTTGGGAATTACAAAGCAGGAGTGACGCTCAGAACTAAAGTTAAATTTGTGGTTAGATAAAATTAAACGTGTGCAGAGCATGGAAGACAAAGACGAAGATGAAGATGAGGAGATCCAACGTAACTTTAGTAAAGGCAGGGTAAACGCAACAGCAGTGAGAACTTAACATATATTCATAAAATAACATACCGCAAACACTAACAACAACTGAATAGCGAAGAGGGAGAACTAAATATACTAGCAGTGATGAACAAATGCCAAACATGATTTGTGTCCATGCTGTAGGGGAATTACAGTTAAGACTCGAAGACCAGATATGTTGAATGAAGAGCAGGAGTCAGAAGTGCATCAATAGAAGAAATTGTAGTGAAGTTTAGTTTGCAGTTTCATCAGCAGAAGCTTCAGGTCTCACAAGGAGTTCGTAGGCCGCCCCACTTACAATAACATTGATACAGCAATTATACTCTAACAGAGAGTACTAACTACGTCAATGATGACGGTTAAATGATTCTGATTGGCTAAGAAAGAAAGAAAGAAAGAAAGAAAGAAAGAAAGAAAGAAAGAAAGAAAGAAAGAAAGAAAGAAAGAAAGAAAGAAAGAAAGAAAGAAAGAAAGAAAGAAAGAAAGAAAGAAAGAAAGAAAGAAAGAAAGCTAGTAATTTTCCACACAAGAGCAGACAGTCTGAAGCATATCTTCGTTGATTACAATGGTTACGGGTTAGTGGTTAGTGACCTTCCACGTGGATTGTCAAGAACAATAAGTCACTCCTTATGGTGCCAGTTAATCACCTCACCAATACAGACCATATTAACACACACACACACACACTCACTCACTCACACACACACACACACACACAGATACACAGCTTCTCCAAGGCTGAACTCGGCTCAGGCTCCACAAATCATTAAAATAAGAAAAGAATATATATATACAAGCGGCAATGGATTTCGGAATTGTCTCTATCAATGGTAACATAAGTGACAAGGATCCAAAATAAAAGAACATGTAACTGAAAAAAGACAAAATAAGAGTCCCGGTTAGGTTGTGCAGAAGTTCCTATCAAAAACTTTGGAAAAGGTTGTTGCATCTCAGTTACACAATCATCTCTCAACTAACAACCTTTACGAACAATTTCAATCAGGTTTTCGTTCCCACCACAGCACTGAGACTGCACTTATCAAAATTTCAAATGACCTTTTGATAGCAGCTGACTCAGGACTATTATCTATATTAATTCTTCTCGATTTATCTTCAGCGTTTGACACTATCTCTCATCAAATCCTGTTGTACAGACTGCAGTCCATCGGTATCATAGGTACTTCTTTAACTTGGTTTAAGTCATATCTCAATGATCGTACCCAATTTGTCCAATTAAGCCAGTTCAGATCCAAACCAGCATCCATCACCACAGGTGTCCCACAGGGATCAGTTTTGGGCCCTTTATTATTTACCATCTATTTACTTCCGCTCGGTAATATCTTTAGGAAACATGGAATTCACTTTCACTGCTATGCTGACAATACACAGCTCAATCTATCCTCCAAACCTACTTCTGCACTTCCTCCATCCTCTCTTTCTAACTGTTTGTCTGAAGTCAAAACCTGGTTTTCGTGTAACTTTCTCAAATTAAACAGCAGTAAAACGGAATTACTACTTGTCGGAACAAAAAATATTCTGTCTAAGACCAGGGATTTTTCTATGAGCATAGATGATTCTATAGTTGGTCTTGCAAAACAAGTTAAGAGCCTGGGTGTTATCCTCGACAATACACTATCTTTCGAAGCCCACATTAACAACATTACACGGTCGGCATTTTATCACATACGTAACATCAATCGCCTCCGTTCTTCCCTCTCATCGAGGAGCACCAAAATTCAGTCACATATCTCCTGTCCTACAACAATTGCACTGGCTTCCTGTTAAACAACGTATTGAATTTAAAATCCTCCTCCTAGTTTACAAGTCACTGCATAACCTGGCTCCATCATATCTCACTGATCTGCTTTCTACACACACTCCATCTCGAACCCTTCGTTCCTCATCCGTACGCCCTTTAGTTCCTCCGCGCATACGTCTGGTTTTCATGGGATCTCGAGCTTTTAGCTACGCTGCCCCTCAGTTGTGGAACTTGCTTCCCCAAAACAATCGAGACTGTGCCACGCTCTCTATTTTTAAATCCCACTTGAAAACACACCTTTTTAGACTGGCCTACCAATAATACTCTAATCTGTTGGTTTTTATTTATTTACTTATTATTATGTATATGTGTATTTGTGTATATTTATGAATTTTTATTTTTTATTTATTTTTTATTCTTCTTCTTCTTATCATTTGTAATGATTGTTTTTATCTGCTGTAAGGTGTCCTTGAGTGTCTTGTAAGGCGCCCTTAAATAAAATGTATTATTATTATTATTATTAGTGTGTAATGTAGTGTCAGTATAAGTGTGATCGCCCTCTGGTGGCCATGGAGGGGAGCGCAGAGCTCATTCATAACAGATGATGGACAAGATTTTTTAATTAAAATTGTTTATTATGATTCCTCAAATCATGGCATTAAAGAAAAGCAGATCAACAAACAAGCTCTATTTGGTAAATTGTAGCAATTGTGCGTCACATTCGTTTTTTTCTGTAGAATCTGAAGTGCAGAATCTGGATTCACTGAAACAGGAAGTAGAAGAGCAGAGGAGAGACGAGCAGGAGGAAGCTTCCCTTATACACTCCATCTGATCAAGACCATAAAGAAAATAGTATTAATGCTAATCATAATAATAACAATAGCAGCAACAAAGTTGCTAAAAAAGGGAACTTTCATTGTTGATAAATTTCAGAAAATGAAAGAAAAGCTCAGAAATGCACTTTTTAATTCATCAGCTTCTCCTTTTCATGCTGTTCAAGCTGTACAATATTTTTGACAGGTCTTGGATATGAAGTATTTGAACAATCCTTATGAAAAATCACTTGTTTGAATTATTTTTATTAATATTATGATTATTATAATCATTGTGGCAAAATGTAAATGAACACATCAGTCAAATAAAGATCAATACCTGCTGCATTACAAAGATCAGTGTTACAGCAGTGGAGAGATGTTGTGCCTCCATCTGTCTGAATGGTTGCTTCAGCACATGTAGGTAAACACCCTTTAGCCACAGACACCTTCGAGGAACCTGCAAAAAAGACAAACTTCCTAGATAAGACAAAGCACAGGTTTTCAAACCCTGGATCCTCAATGGGAAAAATGGGTCTCCGGGACGTTTTAAGGAAAATGTAAATAAAATAAAATTAACCAAATTTGCAAACCGTAACAAAATCATAATCTACATAAAAGAACAAATATGCAAAACATATTTTACTTAAATTGTTACCGTATTAACATAACCCAAGAAATAAAAAAGTCCATTGCTAAATTTATATTGTTTATGATGTTTCTAGTGCATTAAAACATTTCATTATTTTTTAATGTAACATTTAACATTGTATTTTCTCACTCAATATTTTTTAAGCAAATGAAAGTAGACTATTAATCGGTTAAAAGTCTCAAATTAGTGCAGAATCAGCTTTGCGTTGCGTTACTTGAGTGTTTTATTTCAGTTTTTCCACAGTAAGAAGATCCAGCTGGACAGGTCCGCACTTTCTCATCACAGGAACCCGTCAAACGATTTTCGCACGAGTAACACCTGAGAGAATATCCTTATAGAAAGAGAGGGAGATTGAGTCACTACTCTGTGTTACAAATAATACATTCAATATTTGCTGTTTTTTGTACCTCCAGTGAGAAAAAAGAAAAGAAGAACAACAGAGACTCGCAGATCCATCTTGTATCAGGAACAGAATGAAAGAAGAAAGTTTCTGTTTCTTTTATATCTGTTCAGAAAGGGGAGGGTTTTATGAGGAAACTTCATGAAGTTCAACACAAACTTCATAAACTCAAACACACACCATAAATGTTTCTCCTCCAGAATAACTAATGATCCGTTTAATTAACAGCTTATTGTAATGTAGTTTAATCATTTTAAATGAAAACTAGTAAAGTTCCTCCAGATAAAAATGTCAATACTGTTATATGGTTGTTGTTACAAAATTATGTTCTTATTTGTTACTAAAGGCATTGTCAGGCTCTTCTCGTTGGTTAATAGATATTTCTGATTTCTAGATGGTCGATGGATGTGGACAGTAAATCATTTATGTGTGAGGCTATTTCTGAACCACACAATTTGTTTTTGGTCCATGAATCTTTGCTGGTGCAGTTCTCCCCAATAACTTTGATAAAAATATTGTTAGATAAACTCTGAGCTCTGGGTTTATAACATCATCATAAGTCCGTGAGGTACATTCACACTTGATCGATCCGATAGTGGTATACACGACAATATTATCCCTTGAAAGGGAACTTAAAATGTATGCATTGTTGTCTGGACAATCTGTAAAAAACCCACAAAAAATAAGTTAAAATAACTAACATGCCTACAGGGTGTTACCGCCGATCCAAGGTGGAAGCAATAATAACCTATCCAGTTCCTTGTAACCTTAAAGAAGTCTATCGCTTTCTAGGATTGGATGATTTGTGCCAGACTTCTCTAGGATCGCTGAGCCTCTCAACACCTTAAAAAAGGTCAGTCATTTAATTGGACATCACAATGCCAATAAGCTTTTGAGAATTTAAAAGTATTCCTTATATCATCACCTATCCTAGGACATCCAAATCTCCACCTTACTCTGAGTGAATGGCATCCGCCGCACAGCTCATGCAAACAAAATGGTATGAAAATATAAAGCTTCCCTCTAGTTGACTGTGAATAGTGTCATTCTGCTCAAAGGGGGGAAACTACATTCGACAGGCGCATGATTGCAAACGCAGAGCCACACTGTCACAACAAGAGAAAGCTGTAAAAAAACTTTACATCCACAGAAATGTGCCACAGACTCTTTTTGAATCTCCTTGACAATCGCTCGCACCACGAGAGGACACAAATAAACATGCAGGCCAGGTCACAGCAATTGATAATGATAACCATAGAGAAATGATCCGTGATGTCAGATGCAAAGTGGTCTAGTTAGTGGCTGCGAGGTGGAGCCACCGAAAATTGAACTTGTTGGTCCAGAACATCCCACAGATGCTCAATAGAATAGAGATCTGGAGAATTTGGAGGCCAGGGCGACACTTTGAACTCTTCCATGTGCAGTGTTGTGCTGCTGAGAGTTGTCACTTCCACCAGAGAACACAGCTGTCATGAAGGGTGTATCTGGTCTGCAACCCCATATGAAGTGTTGTGTGTTGTGACATATTCCTCCCATAAGGACTTGTACCTGCTGCCGGCTCAGATGGGATAGCCTTTCATTGTTCTGGTGAGCCTTGAGCGTCCAATTTATCACCAAATTGTGGTTTGTCCGTCCTTGGACACTGTTGATAAATTCCCATCATGTCTGACCGGGAGCAACACACACTCCTTGCTGTTTCAGAGAAACTCAGACCCAGTCACCCTTTGGCCATTGTATCATAGTCCCTCAGATCTTTAATCCTGCCCATTTCTCCTGCATCCAAAACATTGATTACGAGAACTGATTGTTTGCTCTCCATCAAATGCAGACATTAATATATTGTCACGGTTCTGTCCCTGTTTCCAGTGTTATTAGTGTTCTAGTGGACAGAACCGTGGCACTGCTCTCTCTTCCGTGTGTTTGTCTCGTTAGCGTCTGCCCCGCCGCCTTGTTTCCCTTAATCATCCCAGCTGTGTCTCATCACTACCTTCCCTCATGTGCCCTATAAATTCCCTCAGTGTTTGCTGTCCGGCGTTGCGTCGTTGTCATTCATGTGTTTCCTTCCTTGTGATTTCTGCCTTGTTCCATGCCCTGAATTCCCGGTTTGTTTTGTGTTCAAGTTATGTTCTTTGGTTACGTTATGTTTTTCCCCCTCGTGGGTGTTTCTGTTGTATGTTTGTTTACTTACTTTTTGTTAATAAATCATCCTTCCACTAGCACTTGAGTCCTCCCGTTTCCCGATCGTGACAGAACGACGCAACCCTTTAAGGACTCAGCGGTGGAGGATTATTATTTTTCTTTTTTCCTTTTTGGACGTTTAGTATGGGGACCTACCGCCCTTATTGTCCGTCCAGGCCGTCTACCCTCGACGTGATGATGCAAAGGATAAATTCCCAGTATATCCGTCAGTTGGGGACTGAGGTGAGGGAACTAGCTTGCGCGTTTCTCATTGAGATGGACGACTTGGACTACACTGAGGCCGACTTAAAGGAGGCATTCAACCTTTGTCTGGACCGACCGCTAGTCTACTGGGACTTCGATAGGTTGGAGAGACTGAGCTTTTGGGACTTTGTTGGACACGTTCAGCAAAGGGAACGGGAGTCTCGCCCTAAACCTAACTCTCCACCCACTAACCGTCTCACAATTCCGCCCGTGGTCAAGTGGGGTATTAGTTCCCCTGTGGCCCCTAAGCGGAGGCGGAGGAGAAACAAAGCTGTCTCGGAGCCCGCTGCCGGCCCGGAGGCCGCCGTCCCAGAGCCCGCCGCCGTCCCGGAGGCCGCCGTCCCGGAGCCCGCTGCCGGTGTTACGAGATTTTCGGTTTCTGGAATTTTTGGTTTCAGTGGGTGGAGCTTACATGAATATTCATGAGTTTCCCGGACATGCGCGTGAAACTGAGAATTTTAGTTTACGCTCATCTTTGTTTCTCTGCAAGTTTAAAGGATTATTTAAAAGAAAGGCAAATATAGTTTCAGCGCGAATTTATGTCTAAATAGCCTACGCTTCAATTGTGTATCGTTTCATAACAGTTTATAATGTTTTTATTAGTTCGCACGTTTTGTGCAGTTCCTGAATAGACAGACGTATTCATTTCATATAATATCAAGATAAAGCACTGTAAACTTCAACTAGTGCTGTACAAAGATTACATGTTGTTGTGTTCTTCCTTTGTACCTTGTGATGATTTAAACATACTAATCATGTGTTGAATGTGATGAGTGAAATAAACCTCAAATGTATCTGTGAACAACAATTTTTTTTTTAAATTATTTTTATATTCTTGTTCATTTTGTACATATAGGCCAAATAACTTTAGACCCAAACACAAACATGAATGTGTTGCCTTAATACATAAATCAATTTTGATTTAAAATTGTATGGAGAAAATTGTAAAAAATATACATCCTTTTACAGAATATAGTAACCAATTTTATGTTCAAAATAATTTTATTTAAATAGGCATACTGGCAAAAATAATGTAATTTATTTTAACATTTTGGATTAAAAACGTGTTTGTTTTTATATAATAGACCTACTGTTCAAAGGTTTGGTATTTTGTTTGGTAGTTATGTTCACCAAGACTGCACTTGAAAAAACTATAATATTGTGAAATCCTGTTTTCTCTCTATCTCTATCTCTCTATATATAATGTATTCAAATAATGATTTGCTGCTTAAGAAACATTTCTGATTATTATCATGTTTAAAAGAGATGTGCTGCTTAATGAAGTGTGGAATTCGTTATACGGTGTCTGTTTTTTGTATTCTTTGAATAGAAAGTTCAAAAGAGCAGAATTTATTTGAAATACATTGTCACATTGCAAATGTCTTTAATGTCACTTTTGATCAATTTAATGCATCCCTGCTGAATAAAAGTTAACATTTCTTAAATCATCATGATTCCGAAATGCAAATCTTAAGAGTGATTAAGAAAAGAAAAAAAACATTAGAAGCACAGTAAAAAGTTTATGAAATTTTCTGACTGAAATCAAGATGGACCATTGCAGGTACATGGTGCAAAACATGGTCAAAGAAAGAGCAGATGGCAGAGAGTAGCACCACTGTAGGTTGTGTATGTTATTTCAGTCATTGTCAGAACCAACACGGTTTTAAAGCTTAACAGAAGACCATAGCAATAAATAGATTCAATAGTTTATGTAATTTAAGAATATTGCTCTTCTATTGAAAATCAGTGTATCTATAATCATTCAGGTGTTCTGGAAATTTTGGTTTCACCGTGCAAGTGGAATCTTAAACCATAATTTTAATTTGTAAGGATTTAGTTTTAGTTTGTTCTTTTCTTCATGTAATCATTAAATCGATGATGAGATCAGATCTCTGTGTGGAGCACCATCTCTTGTCAGACTCCTTGTGCTACAAAAATCGTATTGAATTAATTAAAAGTAAAATGAATGCCAAAAGGGATACTTTGAAACATAAACTAATATTTCCTACTGACACACTACAGCAAAATATAGAAATAACTGCTTTAAAACACATTTTTGGGGTGAAAATACTATCATGCATAAGACCTTTCCACAATATTTTATATATATATATATATATATATATATATATATATATATATATATATATATATACATATATAAAAATTGGAAACATGAAAAAAACATTGAAATTTCATCAATGTTTTTCAGTACTGTATGACTTTTCCAACCAAACAACAGAGAGACAACAACCAGAGGACATGGAGAATGATGAACAGTCTGAGTTAAACACATCACATATGGTACATTTAAATATGTTTATTGCTGTTGTTACAGTCAGTGACGTATTCAATATATGAAAACAACTAATAAAAGATGGTTTTAAAGCATCACAGGGTACAAAGAAAGAACACAACGAAATGTAATCAATGTATAGAACTTGTAGTTTACAGTGCTTTATCTTGATATTATATAAAGTGAATATGCCTGTTTTCATTCAGGAACTGCACAAAACATGCAAACTGCAAAAAAAAGATTATAACCAGTAAACACAGAACGTTTCTCTACTGTTCCCATTTAATTCCTGTTAGTTTTTTTGTAACCTACAGGGAACGTTCTGGGAACATTCGTGAGTCTTTTGATTTGTCCAGTGTACTAAAACAACCTGTTTTAATAAACTATTATCTGGGACACTCTTGTGTTTGATTCCACACATTACACATCAAGTCATGCATGAGCTACATTAATTGAGTAAATTCTTTATTATGGCAATATTTTATTTGAGTAATATTTATACAAACATACAATGCAAAAGATAAGAATGTGTGCAACAGGGTCTTTTCCATGTTCATGTGTACAGCCTATGGCAGCAGAATAATCACACCAGTGTAAGTTACAAACGGTTTATTGGGATACAGATACATGTATTGCAGTGCTTTAGGTTCACAAAATAACAACGAGTTTAAGTTCTACAAATAAGATACAAATGAAAGTAACGGAAAATAATGTAGACTCGTGTCAGTCTAGTACGTTTATCTTACAGTGAATGTCTGTAATCATTAACATCTGTAATCAACATCGCAAACAAAAACAGTTGTGGTTTGTCGTTTAAGATCTAATTACCTTTTCTCAATGTGGAGTTCTGAGTAAGCGTTGACTGGCATTTTCAGTTTCACGCAGAATGCGCATGCGTAGGACTCTCCTGAATATTCATGAAAACTCCGCCCACTGAAACCAAAAATTCCAGAAACCAAAAATCTCGTAACACCGGCCCGGAGGCCGCCGTCCCGGAGGCCGCCGTCACCGAGCCCGCTGCCGGCCCGGAGGCCGCCGTCCCAGATCCCGCTGCCGGCCCAGAGGCCACCGTCCAAGAACCAGCTTGTCACCTTCGGAAGCAGAGGAGGAGGAGGAGAAAGACCTCCTCCGGTCCATTAGTTCCAGAGGCCCTGCCGACGCCCCCGAGACTGCTCGCCCTGCCGGCGCCCCGTGCGCGCCTTGCCCTGCCGGCGCCGCCGGCCGACCTTGAACTTTTGCGGCCTGAACTCTGCCTGCCTGATCCGCCGAGCAACACCGAACTCTGCCTGCCTGATCTGTCGGGAGACCCCGAACTCTGCCTGCAGTATCCGCCAGGCAAGCCTGAACTCTCGTGGCCTGAACCTGAACTTTTGTGGCGGGTGTCTGAACTCTTGCCGCCTGATCCGCTGGCCCTTCCGGAGCCCACGTGGCTCAACCCCCCGGTCCCGCCTGATTCGCCGGTTCCTCCCTGGTCCTCAGCCAGGAACTTTGACCAGGTTGAGCCTCCTTGGCTCATTCCACCAGCTCCTTCCTGGACTTTGTGTTTAATTTTGATTTGTTCCATAGGTTGTGGACGCTTTGCTTTTCTGGTTTTGATTTTGATCTGCCTGATTTTTCTTCCTCCCTCCCTTCCCTGGTGTTCTATATTCCTTGAGTTCCCTGTCCTGTGTGTTATGCTTGATGTTGGTGTTGGGTTTTTGTCTCATGTTGGAACGCCAGGTGGCGTTCCTTAGAGGGGGGGTAGTGTCACGGTTCTGTCCCTGTTTCCAGTGTTATTAGTGTTCTAGTGGACAGAACCGTGGCACTGCTCTCTCTTCCGTGTGTTTGTCTCGTTAGCGTCTGCCCCGCCGCCTTGTTTCCCTTAATCATCCCAGCTGTGTCTCATCACTACCTTCCCTCATGTGCCCTATAAATATCCCTCAGTGTTTGCTGTCCGGCGTTGCGTCGTTGTCATTCATGTGTTTCCTTCCTTGTGATTTCTGCCTTGGTCCATGCCCTGAATTCCCGGTTTGTTTTGTGTTCAAGTTATGTTCTTTGGTTACGTTATGTTTTTCCCCCCTCGTGGGTGTTTCTGTTGTATGTTTGTTTACTTACTTTTTGTTAATAAATCATCCTTCCACTAGCACTTGAGTCCTCCCGTTTCCCGATCGTGACATATATGGCCTTGTTAGCAGATGATTAATGATATTCGCTTCACATGTGATTGGTCATAATATTTTGGCTCGTCAGTGTATATTTTAGGTTAAAATAAACAATAGACCCCAAACTGTCAAAATAAATTGCTATTTATCTGTTTATTGCTATTATTCAGTTCCTATTTAGCTATTAGTAAGATAAAATGATAGAAAAAATTCATACAAAATTAAATTGCTCATCACCATCATATCTTTGTGATCTGTAATTGTGAACATGAAAATCCTGGTATTGGGAATGCAAATTAAATTAAAACTTAATATTTGATCACATTTTCATAAATGATAATTGATTTTTTTATATAGTACACAGTATCTTTCAAAACAAACAAGATCAAAAGTGATATATTTTATTTCATAAAATGTCCTTTCAGTTGATCTAATCAGAACACCTAAGACTGAACAGAGAAAACACAAGTTATATGTTCAGTCTGATTGTATAATCTGAAGAAGAAGGTCAAACAACAGCAGAAAAACAGGAAGCTGTGGGTGAAACTGAGCACCGTTACACAGATTTCCACAGACCACCTCAACTTTACTGACTCTTTCTGTGGCATCACAAATAGATTTAGAGACACAGCCTTTAATAGTTCTTGCATCGTTGGAAGTCCCTGATGAAAAGAATGAAAAAAGATTCAATCTAGCTGGAAATAAGTCTGTTTCATTTTTTTAAAGATAGATGATGGAGAGACAAAAGTAAATTTAATCTTCTTCTTCCTTTAGCAGATTCTCAGCTGTTGCAGTAATGCAGCGGTCTTCACTCCCTGACCAGCTCATTATGTTTGTGCAGCTCTTCTCATCACAAGAGAAACATTTCTTTCCATAGATCAGGCCATTCCTAACCGAGCAAGCTACACAACTTCTGGTGCAGGCCATGGTCATTTCCAGACTGGACTATTGCAATGCTCTTCATGTTGGACTTCCTGCAAGTGCAATCAAACCCCTGCAACTGGTCCAGAATGCAGCAGCTCGTCTGGTCTTCAACCAACCGAAAAGGACACGTCACTCCACTCTTCATCTCACTACACTGGCTCCTTCTCGCAGCACGCACCAAATTCAAAGAACTGGCTCTTGCATACAGAACTTACACAAACTCAGTATACTTCCACTCACTGGTACAAATCTACACGCCTACCAGAAACCTTCGATCGTTCAACGAGTAACGACTCATGGCTCATCACAGAGAGGAAAAAGAACAATCACAAGAACATTTTCATTCATCACCCCCGGCTGGTGGAACGCCCTCCCTGCCCTCATCCAGAACGCAGATTCCTTGTCAAAGTTTAAAAGACTACTAAAAACACATCTCATCCACGAGCACCTAACATGACACACACACACGCACACACGCAAAAAAAAAAAAAAAAAAATCTTTCTCTATTCCCCATGCTTGTGCTACTTGTGTTCAGAATGTTTGAAACTTTATATTGTAAGCGCTCTTATGTATTTTTGTATCCTTTGGACAAATCGGTTCTATACTCCTTAAGTTGTAAGTTGCTTTGGATAAAAGCGTCTGCTTGTCTACTCAGTCTCCGGATGTTTGCAGGCTGTTATAAAAAGTAGAAGGGATGCCATACAGTGGTAAACATGACCTTGTCCCAAATTTTTTGAGATATGTTGATGCCATGAAATTTAAAAATCAACTTTTTTTCCACTTAAAATGATACACTTCTCAGTTTAAACATTTGATATGTCATCTATGTTTTATTATGAATAAAACATTGAAATTTGAAACTTCCACATTTTTGCATTTTGTTTTTATTCACAATTTGCCCAGTGTCCCAACTTTTGGAATCGGGTTTGTAGTTTGTCCCTATTAACTGTTGTGGTTTTGAATTAATTTAAGTATTAATTGTTCAACAAAAACATGTGCTGTTCAGATCAATGGATTGATCATTTTGCCACTTCTTGCAATGTCCTCGTGAGCATTTTCTTCAGGGCACAGTGACAAACATGTTTATGGATGTGTTGTTGTGTTTTTTGTCGCTAAATAGTTTTGAATTTGAAATTAGTTAACAATTTTTGAACAGCAAACTTAAAATTTGGTATTCATGTAACAAATGAAGGTCCTCTGACAGCCATAGGCGGAGTTTGGGGGGGGCTGGGGGGGGGGGCACTGCCCCCCCAGACCAGAGCCAAATAATGCCTGCCTTGTGCTTTGAATATGTTTTTTTGTTATTACAGAATTCATATTTTCTCGTTTTATTTGTTTTATCTTATTAGTTCTGTGTATAGAATGAGTAAGATGTGGCTAATTAATTTTTTATTACTGTATTTAATTTTGTATTACTGTAGCTTTATTACATTCTCCCGCGATTTGCGAATCTCAAAGTATTGCGGTACGTGAGTGGACGCTCTTCTGTTTTACGCACTGAATAAACAAAATGGACATTCGTCGTTTTTTTAATAAATCCACTACTAAAAGTGTCTAAAATCTATCAGAAAAGAAGACAGTGGACATCTACGCATCTCGGAAAAAGAGGCGGCTTCTTCTGCATTAGGTAAGATATAGAGCGCGCCCGATCATGAGGTAGTTTTACGACAGCCGCCATTTTGGGGGACCACTTCTAATCAATGTCATGGGGGAAGCGACGTTAAAGCCAGTGTTATCGCAGAAAAAAAAACGTTTTATGTAAATCTAGGGAGAAAAGTGAGCGTAAGAGTCAAACTGAATATAGAGATGGACTTGAGAATTTTGAAAGAGACAGGTACGAGGCAAAATAGCGTTAATAAAGGGACAGGATCCGTATGAAATTGTGACCTGGTCTACGGACGTCAATCTTCTACCGAACACAACATACATTAATGTTCTCAACTATCTGGTTTTCACCCCAAGTCCTTATACAGCCGAAGATCTTCAGTGTTACAAAGGACTTGACGCTTACAATCAGCTAGTGTGTGTCTGGGTGCGAGAAGTGTCCTGTGTCATCAATGACAGATGTGTAACAACTGCCAAGGTAGATTAAATGGTTTTCATTAGCAATAAAGTTTATTAAAAAAAAATAGAGGCATTCCTACGTTCTAATCCAACAGTTTGGACCAAAAATATTTTCATTTAACATCTTTATAAACTTTTGTTACCTGAACAGATCTTGCAAAATGCTGTTTATTGATGTCCTACACCGGTATGAAAAGCTAAGATTAAAGTATGATTTTTTCTACAGAAAATACACTCAAAAACCCCAAACAGAGGTCAGGTATTGTTACATATATTATCGGCAAACTGTTGGATACCGCCTTTTTGCAGGCACATAATATACATGGATATAATGCTTGATAACTGCAGCGCTTCATGTGTGTGTCGTGGGATGGTTTTTAATTCACTGTAGATCCGGATAAGCACATCCATGGGATCTAATCATGATCTACATTTGTTCACATTTAATTTTATTACGTTATTGATGGTGTGACGGGTGGAGCCAACGACAGACACAGTGGGAGTGGTGATAAGCCCCAGAGAGGCGTTTTATTCAATCATAAGTGTCCAAACACAAAACGAAAGTAAAATAAAGTGTCCAAATAAACAGGGGACCTGGTGCCCTCGTTGTGCAAATGGTCTGTGACGGAGGGGAAGTGAAGGAGGATGGGTCCAGGAGAGGGGCGGGGTCCGGCGCTCGCAGGTGCTTCTCCCTTGTCCGTTGCGTGGAGGACGGCGGCATCACGTCCGGCGGCTCATCCTCTTTCTACGCCGGAGCTGCGGGGAAATAACGGCCCGGCATCCTGGCCCGTCAGCCGCATTGCGAGTGTTCGAACCTTCCGTCTCCCTTCCTGAACCCACGAGGACACCAGCGTGCATGCACGGGGAAGGACCCGCCTCCCGAGGAGAGGCGCGCTCGTCATTTATCGGCGGCGGTGGTAAGGCTTCATTGAACTCAGGTGTGTGCCACCACACGCCGCCAATTCTCCTCATTACCGCGCCCCTCCTCTCTTCACCCACTCCAGTCGGGGGCCTGAAGGGCGGCGATACGAGTGACGGGGCGGCGTCGAGATCAGGGGGAGGCAGCCGTTCCGTCACAATGGGCAAGAAGCAAATAGTGTATGTCCAGATCTGGATGATAGCATTGAATATTTCTGTCGGACTACTAAGCCAATCACTCTCTCAACATGTGTTCGACTGTTTGCATTTCTCACGTCTGGCCTTTGACAACTGTTGTGTATGATCACCTTGGTGTGTTATTACCTTAGGCAGCCTAAAATATGACTGTTTCACAATATGATTAACATTCGGTGCGCGCTGTATCCAGCTCTACTTGTCCCCCATTATGGCGGCGACGGTGCGCGTGACGTCATACGGGCACGCTCTATTGTAATGTCTGAAGTAGTTCTATGACAGGTCAAGGGAGGATCTGTTTATTAACTTTAATCGGAACGAAGAACACACTGTAACAAGCGCACTCGTATAACACACTTTTTGCCGCACTTCTGAACTCCCCGTGTTAACCCTATCACTGCCGATGCAAAACAAAACAGCAACTACAAAGAGTCTGTTCTATTCGCTATTCTTTGTATAAAGCAGTGGTTCACAAATAGTGGGGCGCACGTTACCCTGGGGAACATGCTTTTTTTGCCAGGGAGTAGGTTTTCTTGCACTGAACAAGAGCAGAAGTTCAGATAATCATCCCCTCATCCTTTGACGTGTACGATCACGCCAGTGTTCATGTGTCACGTGATCAACCACTAAATTCACACGTGTTTTCGCAATATCTGGCACTGAGCCAAAAAGGGCTCTGAGCTTGTCATTTATCACAACAACTCAGTGTTTTCAACCACATAAGATTTCTTTTCGGTAAGATATATGTATGTATATGCGAGTGTGTGTGTGTGTATAAATACAGTGGAGTTCGGTTATGTCGACGGCCTCGGGGGTTGCAAAAAAGCATCGAGATAACCGTTTAGCAAGATAACCAACACCCAATATGGCGATTTATTTGATGAAGCAATGAGGCATGCTATAAAAAAAGAAAAAAACAGCAGAGATTTACCAGTATACGATAAAAAACACCTTCCATTCTCCACACAAACCTTTAATTATATTGTCCAACATTGCAAACACAATTTCGCTCACAGTGTAAACAATCATAACATATTCGTGAGGTCATCACGCTGTACTAGATTGCATACTTTCTTGCGTTCTGCCTAATGTGCTTTCAACAAATTTTAATAACCTTCAATCCGTTCTTCAATCCTCAGCAGTGCTGAGCAGAGTCACGTCAGAACCAGAAACAGGGATGTGTTTGTGTGTGTGCGTTGCGTGTTGTTTGGCTGTACTAGATCACTAATAAACGGCTTTAACCAGCTTGGAATTCAGGGTTTGACTCCCACTCCTTCCTGTATTTTTGGGTGTACAGTTTTGACTGAGACATGATAAACAAGCCAGCTAGTTAGCTTTTTTTTGCCATTCATTAATTTTTTTAATTTTTTGAGGCAAGATTTTGCATTACATTTTTAAGTATTAAGGATTTTCGTTGTAACAAGTGATATTTAACATTGTATAAAAGCAAGCAACACACAGATCAAGAGTATGCGAGTTCTAATCCCATCCAAGAATTAGCAATAAGCTGGCTTGATTTGATTGAGAAACTTGAGGATTGTTTAAAAGATGGGGAGATACAAAGCAGGAGTGAAGCTCAGAACTGTTGATAAAATTAAATTAGTTGTTTTAGTTTTTAAAAAACGAAAATATGGATGTAGAGCACAAGGAGGAAAAGCTGAATTCACCTGCACTCACAGCGTCCTCTTGTGGTCTTGAGTCGCACTGACAGATTTATCACCTTTACCCTCTTCACCAGTAGAGGAGGCACTAACATAAAAGTAACACTTTATTCTGATAGTACTCTTTAGACATTGTAATAAGTTTGCAACTACATGTCAACTAGCAGTCATTAGAGTATTGGTGGTTTAGTGTAAATTGTATTGGCCAACTCGAAAGAGTGGAGGCTGGACCCCTCACCACATAATCAAATTAGTGGGATTAATGCACCCTTTCCATCAAAACTGTGTTCCAGTGTCATACCATATACTATAGTCTATATTTAATGCATTTCATTTATTTTATTTATAAAGAACCTTTTGGGGTTTTTTTATCAAAAATAAAACAACCTTACAATCAGTGAGTGTTAAAATGCAAGAGAGTACATGTATATCTGGAATAAAAACTATTTTCAGTTATTAGCTATCAATATAACAATGTATTTGCCTATTACAAACAGGGATCAAACGTGTTCATGACAATCTTAAATGAGTCAATTACCTGTATTAAAAAACTACTTCATTCCATGAATCCTGAGAAGGAATGCCGTAAAGCATATTACCGTTAAAAATTCCCAAAACGCCCAAAATTTCTCTTGGCAATTTTGTGCACAAAGTCCCTCACAATGTCTGTTATGTCCATCTGACGTGCGCACTGACAATTCAAGTCAAGTCATCTTTATTTATATAGCGCTTTTTACAATAGAGATTGTTTCAAAGCAGTTTTACAGAGATAACAGGAAAACAATGCAATAAAGGTTGTTTTGTCTGTACAGCAGCTCTAGAAGAGCAGGACTAAACAGGCGACAGCGGCAAGGAACCAAAACTCCAGCAGGAGACGGAACGAATGAAGAACAGAATGGAGAAAAAACCTTGGGAGAAACCAGGCTCAGTCGGGGGAACAGCTCTCCTCTGGCCAACAAACAAAAAATGCATGATTATGATATAGACAGCATTTCAGGTCAGAATTCAGACTGAGATCGGGAGATTCAAAATATTAAATCCAGTTCAGTCTGGTTGGAGATGGATTCATGATCTTCACACGGGAGGGTCTATACCAGGGGTGCTCAATACGTCAATCGCGATCTACCAGTCGATCTCCAAGGTACTATTGGTAGATCGCATGACAAGGTGAGGTGACATTGTCATGAACTGACGCTATACAAATAAAGTTGAGTTGTTTTGAGTAAAAACTAGACATCAGCGTATCAGCCATCCGTCACTTGATTGATACACAGGACAACCAGTCAGATGACATCTGATTTTTTCCGTACAATTAGGTCACTGTGCTCAAACAAACAACGCCCCTGAGCGCTGCAAAGCTAACAAGCTAGTCGTTAGTTAAACGTAAGATAGGGTATTAAAATGAGTGGGGGAGCTGGACCAAGTAAGAAGAAAAAAACGTATCACTTTCCCTACAGTCTACCGTCGCAATACCAAAGAAGGGAAATGTGGAGCGGCATTTTCAGACTCTTCATGGAAAATACGACACTGAATTCCCACCGAAAAGCGAGCTGAGAAAGACAAAGGTGAAGGAGCTAAAATCCCAGATGTACATAAAAAATGTACATAATTATGTTGTGTTGTGCAACATATGTGGTTATACATCAACATAAGTTGTAAGAATCCTCCATTTGTTTCTCAATAAATATAATGGGTAGATCATTTTGACTTGGTCATTTCAAAAGTAGCTCCCATGCTGAAAAAGTGTGAGCACCCCTGGTCTAGAGGCACTGTATCCGCAGACACTTCAGGGCTGTGTTGTGCTCGTGTCGAGGTGCAGGTCCTTCATCTGATCTGACGACAGGAGTTAGAGATAAAAACAGGAGAGCATATGGAGGAACTGGAACAAAACAAAGAGAAAACATGTTGACTTGACTGACAGACCTGTGACAATGGCACTACTGACATATTTCGCAAGAGCAAAATCTGTTTCTATTGTGAAGCTGCTTTGAAACGATCCGTATTGTATAAACCACTATAAAACTAAAGGTGACTTGACTTGTTGGTAATCGGAAAATGAGTGTCATTTCATGTTTTTTTACAATTGCTAACATCCTTTTTGACCAATCTGAAAATTGGACAAAATTGTTTTTGTTTTCAAACAATATGCAATTGTCAATTAACACATTTCTAAAACTCTTACGTTTTATTTTCATGCAAGCTTACCCAATACCAAAATCATGGATCTTTCTGGTGTTATTTACAAATGCTTAAACACGACGTGTCAGAAAGATTTAAAGTACCGAGCCTTAAATATAGATTAAGGTCTCAACTTCTGCTACAACAGCAGCTCAAAACTATTGAAAAAATATATCAAACAAATACTTAAACCACTGATAAGCTTTTTTTTGTGATATTTAAGTGCTAGAGATTTACAGAATGATTCGATTTGCTGAGTTTTGACATATAGACTTAGTATAAGTACGAAAAGGTTTTTAGTATTGTATTAGTTTTTATTTATAGAACAAAATAACTATTTGGCCAATTTTGTGTAGTAGAAGTGTTGCCTAAACTTAAAATATTTTAAATTAAGTAAATCCTTGATAGCAATTGGAGAAAAAAAATGATAGTGTTTCCCAAATGAAATAAAAGAGCTGCTGATTTTGAATGATGTCTAATGTATGAACTGTGTTTAGCATTTTGCAAGAAGTTGGTCTTAAAATGGCAAACTAAGTGTAAAACAGATAATGTGTTTGCCGTTTTGCAGAAGTTACACGAGTAAATGTTTTCACTGAATTGGCCTCAAGTACCAATTTTACTGTGTAAGCAAAAAAAAAAATGTAAATGTGCGAATCGGCCTACGTACATGGAGTTTTAGTGTGTGTGTGTGTGTGTGTTGGTTGTTGTGGTTTACAAGGACATTTCATCTGAATACACGCAACACTATGAGGACATTTTGAATTATGAGGACAGGGTCGGTGTCCTCATAATTCGGACAATGTAAAAGTGTTTCTATGCATTGGGAGAGCTGGAAAACAAAATTTCTGTTCAAGTCCTTATAGTTCACAAAAACCTGATTTTGTGTAAAATCTGTGTATGAGACAGTGCCCCTGTAGCCGGGTCCCGGTAATGCACCATCTCATGCATATGCACACATGTGTCTGAATCGCAGCTTTTGATTGGCTGATCGCCTGATGTCCTCATAATTACGGTTTTTGCCAAACCAGTGTAAAGGTTTATGGGGAAAAAATGACGTTGCTTGCAAAATAACAACAAAAACATTAAAAAAGCTACAGTAATTAAATAAATAAAAAAGGAATAATGATAATATCACCCATATTTTGATGACCCTGTTCTCCGACCTGAGATGCACGCGCTCTGTTGCTGAGACTGACTGCGCATGCGCAGAAATTACCGACGTGAAGAGCAATCAGGTAAGAATAATGATACATAAACCGTTTTATGTGTAATTAAGTCAAGTTTTCTGTTTATATAGTTTGTAGTTAGAGTCATTCTAAAGCTAATTTGACGATTGTGAAATTAAATAGCACCAGACTACATGTATATTACATTTCCTCATAACAACGCGTGAGGAATTAATTTATTATTACTTAATTTGTTAATTTATAATGTAAATAATGTAATATCTGTATGATGCTACTCACTACAAGTCGTACAAATAAAGATAATAGCTGGTGGTGCAGTTATTTTGGGTAATGGCCGATTGCGTCATTGTTTAATTGAGATAATTACTTTTAATGCTGTTTTTAGTTGGTAATGTTGATGTAAGTGTATGTAAGTCCGTATAACACAGTCACAGTGTGCTTGAGAAAGAGAGAGAAAAATCTATATATTGTTTTACAGTTTCACTTCCTAGCATGTAAATTATAATAATCAGTAATGTTCCAAATATTTTAACCCTCTATGTCTATAACAAATAAATGTGTAAAGCATTTGATTAGGCCAGTGATCTGTAAAAGTCATTTTAAACATTAATCTACGCTGGGATTTGCAGGGGATGATGACAGCAACAAGATCCCAGAGGACCAAACTTAATCCAAAAGATGAAGATGGATTTGAAGTAAAATACATAAATTCATTTAAAGGTGAGTAACATACAGCTGTGTTTACTGGTAAGTATTTTTTAAATGTTTTCCCTGGCTAATCTGTTCACAGTTGGAAATTCCTATTGTAACTCATATAAATTGCATTGTATACTGTAACCCATTTATACAGTGAGGAAAATAAGTATTTGAACACCCTGCTATTTTGCAAGTTCTCCCTCTTAGAAATCATGAAGGGTTCTGAAATTGTCATTGTAGGTGCATGTCCACTGTGAGAGACATAATCTAAAAATAAAAATCCAGAAATCACAATGTATTTCTTTTTTAAACTATTTACTTGTATGATACAGCTGCAAATAAGTATTTGAAAATCTGAGAAAATCTATGTTAATATTTGGTACAGTAGCCTTTGTTTGCAATTACAGAGGTCAAAAGTTTCCTATAGTTTTTCACCAGGTCTGCACACACTGCAGGAGGGATTTTGGCCCACTCCTGCACACAGATCTTCTCTAGATCAGTCATGTTTCTGGCCTGTCGCTGAGAAACACAGAGTTTGAGCTCCATCCAAAGATTCTCTATTGGGTTTAGGTCTGGAGACTGGCTAGGCCACGGCAGAACCGTGATATGCTTCTTACAGAGCTACTCCTGGGTTATCCTGGCTGTGTGCTTCGGGTCATTGTCATGTTGGAAGACTCAGACTTGACCCATCTTCAATGCTCTAACTGAGGGAAGGAGGTTGTTCCCCAATACATGGCCATGGTCATCCTCTCCTTAATACATTGCAGTCGCCCTGTCCCATGTGCAGAAAAACACCCCAAAGCATGATGCTACCACCCCCATGCTTCACAGTAGGGATGTGTTCTTGGGATGGTACTCATCATTCTTCTTCCTCCAAACACGTTTAGTGGAATTATGACCAAAAAGTTATATTTTGGTCTCATCTGACCACATGACTTTCTCCCATGACTATTCTGGATTAACCAAATGGTCATTGGCAAACTTAAGACGGGCCTGGACATGTGCTGGTTTAAGCAGAGGAACCTTCCGTGCCATGCATGAGTTCAAACCATGACGTCTTGGTGTATTACTAACAGTAACCTTGGAAACGGTGGTCCAGCTCTTTTCAGGTCATTGACCAGCTCCTGCTCCTCTGGGTTGATTTTTCACCTTTCTTAGGATCATTGAGACCCCACGAGGTGAAATCTTGCATGGAGCCCCAGTTCGAGGGTGATTGACAGTCATGTTTAGCTTCTTCCATTTTCTAATGATTGCTCCAACAGTGGATCTTTTTTCACCAAGCTGCTTGGCAATTTCCCCGTAGCCCTTTCCAGCCATGTGGAGGTGTACAATTTTTTCTCAAGTGTCTTTGGAAAGCTCTTTGGTCTTGGCCATGTTAGTTGTTGGATTCTTACTGATTGTATGGGATGGACAGGTGTCTTTATGCAGCTAACGACCTCAAACAGGTGCATCTAATATAGGATAATACATGGAGTGGAGGTGGACAATTTAAAGGCAAACTAACAGTTTAGGGTTAATGAGTTTTATGGATTTTTTTATAGATTATGTCTCTCACAGTGGACATGCACCTACAATGACAATTTCAAAACCCTTCATGATTTGTGGGAGAACTTGCAAAATATCAGGGTGTTCAAATACTTATTTTCCTCACTGTACTTATCTAATCACACATTTTAATGTTGAGTATGTGATCTTTGTGGAGAAATTAAAGTACTTCATTTTGAATCCAATTTGACACAAAACAGTGCAATGGTTTGGTCAGCTGTGCAGAAAGAGATCATCAGCTGAGACTTGATGAGAATACTCAACAGCTCATTTATTTACCGTTACATTTTTCCAAGATGATGCAGAATCTTTTTTTATGTATATACAGAAATGTAAAGTTGTGTTTTGCGTATGTTTAAAAAAAATGAATGTTCCATAAGTAAACTCCTTTCTCTCTCCCGCAAGATCTCAAATACTGATCAACAGTTGACGCTTCATGTGAGCATTAAACAGGTAATGTATTTACCTTTGGAAAATTTTGGCATAGGCCTGAGCATTTATTTCTAATATGTTGTTTAATTGACAAATTTTTAAATCCAATCAGACTTAAAATACTACAATACTACAGACTTTTAGTTGTGTGGCTGACATTCAGTGCTAATCTAATACAGTACTAGATTTTTCTTTAATAGCATTTAAAGAATTAAGAAATCTTTTACAGATATAAGAAAAATAATAAAAAGTGCAGAAGAATGTGAGAATAAAAGGAAAAAAAGGAGAAAGAAATTGATAGGCAAATTCAGTGTAGATAGCACAGATCGGCAGTAGATCATATGTACTGCTGTATGAGAAACATGAGAGCCCATTACAGAACATATTAGAAATAAACGCTCATGCCAAATTTTTCCAAAGCTAAATAAATGACCTGTTTAATGCTCTCAAAAAGTGTCAGAGAGAGAGAAAGAAGCTTACTTATTGAACAGTAATTTTACTTTTCTGTAAAATACAATATATGCAGCTCATGGAGATTCTGCATCATCTTGACAAAACGTAACAGGTAAATTAATGACCTGTTGATCATTATCATCAAGTCTCAGCTGAGGTTGAAATCTTAAGGGGATAGATATTATAAATAAATACTTTTGCATAACGGGTGTTGACTATTGTATTTAAGTATCACTGAACTTCTGCCCATCCCCCACAATATGACACCAGGAGTAATTATGAGGACATTTTACACAACCCATGACTCCATCTGACTGCTGTATAAGATTAACACTGAACTTCTGCCCATCCCCCACAATATGACACCAGGAGTAATTATGAGGACATTTTACACAACCCATGACTCCGTCTGACTGCTGTATAAGATTAACACTGAACTTCTGCCCATCCCACACAATATGACACCAGGAGTAATTATGAGGACATTTTACACAACCCATGACTCCATCTGACTGCTGTATAAGATTAACACTGAACTTCTGCCCATCCCCCACAATATGACACCAGGAGTAATTATGAGGACATTTTACACAACCCATGACTCCGTCTGACTGCTGTATAAGATTAACACTGAACTTCTGCCCATCCCACACAATATGACACCAGGAGTAATTATGAGGACATCTTACACAACCCATGACTCCATCTGACTGCTGTATAAGATTAACACTGAACTTCTGCCCATCCCACACAATATGACACCAGGAGTAATTATGAGGACATTTTACACAACCCATGACTCCATCTGACTGCTGTATAAGATTAACACTGAACTTCTGCCCATCCCCCACAATATGACACCAGGAGTAATTATGAGGACATTTTACACAACCCATGACTCCATCTGACTGCTGTATAAGATTAACACTGAACTTCTGCCCATCCCCCACAATATGACACCAGGAGTAATTATGAGGACATCTTACACAACTCCATCTTAATCACAATAAACAACCTTAGGTTTATTATATCTTCTGTCTAGTTTGCTCCTGCTTTTGGCATAAACCTGCTATGATAAACACGTTTCCTGAAACTACAGTTAGATCTACCTGAAAAACATGAAGGACTCTTTATTTCTTTTATCTTTATTCTATTGTTTTTACTACTTCTGCTTATGTTTAAATATGTAATATTTTATGTATTTTTGCACTACAAAATTAAACGTATTTAAACTAGAATCCATGGCTATGTTCTACATTAAATTTTATGATTTTAACAAAACTTTAGATACTTATTATCATTACCAAGATAATCAACCTCATTTCCAAAACCTATATATCATTACCAAAACAGTTCTATAAATGTTAATTTAATTAAAAGAAAAATTGTAGTTTACAGTTTACTTTTCAACACTTGTACAGACTCTACACATTATGTTCCTTCAGATTTGTCACATAATTAAAAAAATGGTCAGGTTTCATTTAAATATTCTAAAAAAATAGGTTGTAAATTGTGGAAGGTGTTGTGGTGATGCGAAAAAGCATTCAAAATAAAAATCCTGTTAATTTAAAAATAAAAATTTCAGAATTTCAAATTACTGTGCATGATTCTTAATAATCCAATTTTAAAAATGTTAAAATGTATTAGCTTTTCTAACAACATTGATGTTTTCAGACTTGCAGTAATGAGAATTTTTAGGACTTGTTTTGGAAATTATGTTCAAAAATGTCTTAAACTGTAAGTGAATGTTTTTAAAATAATGTGCACAAATAATTTAGACTTTGGTTCAAATGTCTGAAATAATTTTTTGTTAATTCAAGCATTTTTTAAATTTTCATGTTTGACATTTTTAAAACCATGTTTTCATGAGAATCACCCATATATATATATATATATATATATATATATATTACACACACACTGTAAGTCAATGGCTACTGTCAAATGTTTGGATACTTATATTATTCAGAATATCATCTTTTGTGTTGAACAGATGCAAGAGAATCATACAGGTTTGGAACAACATAACGGTGAGGAAATTTGACAATTTTCATTTTTGGGTGAACTATCCCTTTTGTTTGTTTTCAGCTATTTTTATTACAATTTGTTTATGAAATGTTTTTAAAATGTTTGAGAAAAATGTATGTGTAACTTGATTTATGTAATTGTAATATTAATAACTACATTAATAAACTTTGCACTTTGTTCTCTGTTATATGTTCTCATGTCTGTTAAATGCTCATATGTGCATATCAGAACACAAATAGTAGGTCCTATAAAATACAGTTGCATATTTACATAATCATACACAATTTTTTACAATATCATCTTTTTAAATGGTTGTGTCTGTGTGAGTATGATCCCACAGGTGACTCTAATCATATGTCCTCATAAATCAGGTGTGTCCTTATAATACACAATGTATTCAGTTGTGTATGTGTTTACCGTGTCCCTCTAATACACGTTAGTGACACTTGTGTGTATTGTATAGCAACTGTCCTCATAATCAGGTGTGTCCTTATAATACACAATGTATTCAGTTGTGTATGTGTGTACCGTGTCCTCTTAATTAATTTGTGTCCCTCTAATACACGTTTGTGACACTTGTGTGTATTGTACAGCAACTGTCCTCATAATTCCAGTTAGTCCTTATAATATAGTTTTGTGTCATGGGCGGAGCTTGTGCGTCTAATTATCAGAGTCCTCGTTAGTAGGTAAATTGTCATGTTGTCATATTATAGGTTGTGTTGTGTGTATAGCAATTCTGAAGTGAGATCTGTGATGTGGGGCTCAAAAGAAAAATTTTGATAGTTGTCTCATCTCTGTAGAGCAAGCGGAAAGGGGTGTCCCCGTAAACCACCAACAGACTGGTTTGGGGCTCAGTGTCCTTGTAAACCACAAAAACCCGTATGTGTGTGTGTGTGTGTGTGTGTGTGTGTGTGTGTGTGTGTCGGTACAGATGAGGCCATGTGTCTGGGGTTGTGTGGGTGTTACTGAGAAGGAAAAACTAACACAATGTGTTCTTCTGTGAATGTTATATGTTGTAAATGTGAACCATTTATGGTCATTTTGCAACAAAACAGGTTTTGGGACTTTTTCTTCTTTTAGTAAAATGTACTGTTAATTTATACTCCATTTACATTTGCTTTTTTGCAGTTTCTGGTTTAAAGACGTATGGAACCACATGGTACCAGTGCATGCTTTTCTTTTTTTACGTTTTCAGTGTTACCATTATGGTTTCTTTTTTCTTTCTTCTCTTATGTTGAATGACTATGGTCGCCGTTACACCATTTTTTGGAGCGTGCCTTACCAGAAATTAAAGCCAATTCAAGAGACTTCAGAGTTTTTGCTGTTCTTGCTGCATGTTTATCCACTGTCAAGACTACCTTACAATAACTGAATGCACTGCAAGTATAGTATTGAATATCTGTATATTCAGCACTTGAATACTATAAACATACTGTAGCCCAAATGCAAAAGCCTCAAAGATCAAAGAAAACTCTAAATGAAAGCATGTTACAGTACACTTGAACCAGTGGTACGACTGCAAAATCGAGGTCAATATAGAGTCATTCTGCCTCAGCATCACGTCTTCATATTGAGAATGGCATGAGAACTTTGTCCAAATCACAGGCAAAGGGAAAACCTCAAGGCATCGCCCCGTGACCTTGATAGTTCGGAAAGGGTTGCCCCTTGGTTCTGAGCCACCACTGTAATGGCCTCATGTGTAGCAGCCCGAACGGGATAACGCTGGAAGCTGCTACCATGAGACCCAACATTCATTGAAAGTGTTTTACAGTGATGGACTGGCCTAATTTGACTTTCTTCATGATTGATAGGATCGAATCGATGTGAGCGGAGGACAGCCGCGCCGTCATAGAAACTGAGTCCCATACAACGCCTAGGAAGATGGTTCTCTGAATAGGAGATATTCACACTCATCTTCGCATTCAACCTCAACCCCAGCCAGTTGTTGATGTAATTTAACACACTGATGCCTTGAAGATGCAACGGAGTTAGTGCTACGTCCATGCATTTCGTGAAGGTGTGGGTGAAGCCAGGACAATCGTAAGTACTTGATATTGGTACACCTTCCCTCCAAAGGTGGACATGAGGTACTTCCTGTGTTGTGAAAGGATGGAAATATGCGTCCTTCAGATCGATAGTGATGAACCAGTCCTCGGATCTGATCTGCATCACTATTTGTTTTAATGTCAACATTTTGAACTTTAGCTTCATGACAGAAAAATTCAGAAGGCGCAAATCCAGGATGGGCTACAATCCTTCATCCTTCTTGGGAACCAGGAAGTAACGGCTGTAAAAGCCTGACTCTCTGTGCGAGGGGGGTACATATTCTATGGCCCCTTTCCTCAGTAGAGCGCCAACTTCCTGCTCCATGACCAGAGCCTGCTCGGGGTCCACCGCCGTGGGAAGAACCCTGTTGAACCCGGGCGGGAGAGACCCGAACTGGATAGAATACCCTTTTTTACAATGCTCAAGACCCACTGAGAGACTTCCAGAAGACATGACCATGCTGTCAGTAACTCTACTAGGGGAACCAGCCTCTCGAGGCTGATCTCTGGAATTTGTGTAGCACACATGCCAGGGCCTGCTTTTCTGGGGAACGCCTGGAATGAATGCTCTAGGACCCCTAGGACTCTAGGCGATCTCCTCAGCGCAGCCTAAGTGATGGGCGGCAACTGAGGAGGGACACCTCCAAGACCAGGACGCCGTCAGGACCTCTTAGGTAACCTTTTTAACGAGGATGACGGTCCTCAGATCCCTCTTCCTGCCAGAAGGCTGAGGCTGAGAAAGTCTGCCCAACCGCCCGGTCTGGGGGGGTGGCGGGTTGAGACACTCTTCCTTTGAGCGGCCCGCTGTGAGGAGCTCTGGGGCTGTTAGTAAGGACCGTTTTGAGGGTGGTGAGGCAGTAGCACATTGAATGCCACCTGCTGCTTTGCCGCCTCTGAAACTTATCGACTACCGTCTTGACTGAGTTGCCGAAACAACCCAGAAGGTGACAGAGGGACGTCCAAAAGAAAATTGTTCTCCTTATCTTTCAGAGATGTTAAATTAAGCCACAGATGCCTCTCCATGGCCAGACAAGCTGCCATGGAGCGGGAAATTGACGCAGCTGTCTCCCTGGTGGCCCGGAGACAGAGGTCTGTGGCTTTTTTGAGCTCAGCTTCTGCCTGAGGACCTATGCCTCCGCCCTCATCGAGCTACCCCAACAACTCTGCTTGGTATGCTTGAAGCAGGGCGGTACTGTGAAGACACGCTAACGCTTGACTAGATGCAGAGTATGCCCTGCCCACATGTGCTGACATAACTCTCATAGGTTTAGTGGGCAGCACTGGGACTATTGCGGAGAGAAGTGGCTCGCAAGCGCCTCCTCCACTTTCAGCATCGCGCCATAACCACAGTCACGCGCATCAACCAGAGAAGCATAAATATTATTTTGTGGAGTAAACACTCTGGCGATGGCGGGCCTTCTCCAAGATCTAGACACCTCAGTGTAAAGATCCAGGAAGAAAGGCATGCCTCGGCGGGGGGGATGGACCCACACTGGTAGAAAACATTTGTCTAATTTACTCTTTCTGGGACGAACAGAGCTTGCTTCTGCTGGCCAATCAAGATTCAACGTAGCTACAGCGCGAGTCATAACTCGTACGCTGGAGAGGAGGCTGCCGAATCCTCACTCTCAGCATCGACACTAACAACGTCTAACTCCTCAGAGCTAGACAACTGCAACGCCGGTGCCTCTGCCTGGTCGGAAGTAACCGCCCTCGAGCGTGCTTCCAAAACCATGCACGAGACACTGGATCCGCCGGGTAAAGGCTGAGATAGGGGAACACCCGTCTCACACCCTGCCGACACATCCATTTGCGAGCCCCAAGACCTAGATTGCTGCAGAGCCTCAGCTGCTGCGGGACCCGAGCCCTGGGGAGCACGAGCCTGGCCGGATTCAGTGTCAAAAGCCGCCAGGCGGGAGCAGAGCACCCGCAGCGGTAGCTGGCTGCAGTGATCGCAGTCAGCGCTGACGAGTGCTGACCTAGTATGCTTCGCTCACAGACAGACTACACACAACAGATATGTGTCTCCCCCCGAGAGATAGCAACGGCAGGGAGACGCGCACTGAACAAAGGTCTGATTCGCCATAATAAAGGAAATCCCTGTGTTTTTAAACTAACTAGGGTTTTCTTTTAAATAACCAGCGCAACACAACACACTCACACAGTGCTTGCGAAGACAGTCTAAGCAGCTGTCACCGGTTTCCGGCACATATTTATCACCCTGGTTCGTGACGTCACCGACTTGCAACCGTCACTCACACTCATTGTTTACATATTGTGCTTCGCGAGATATCGTCCAGGTATTCCCCAAAGCGTTCGACACAGCGCGAGTTCCCTTTATAGAGAACATAATTTTCTGCTCATAATGATAATGTAGTTGTCACAGTATGACCGGAAACAAATAATAATAATAATAATAATGACACAGCTGAACACAATTCATTCAAATGAGTTTGAAATGACAAGAAACAGGGAGGAAACTGAAAATGAAAACAAACCATGAAATCATGACACCAAAGAACAGCAGAGCAACACTCAAGTTTTATTCAGTAAAGTAAATTCATATTCAGTGGTTTTTGCTGCAGAATCTAGATTCACTGAAACAGGAAGTAGAAGAGCAGAGGAGAGACGAGCAGGAGGAAGCTTCCCTTATACACTCCATCTGATCAAGAACGTAAAGAAACTCGCATTAATTATGTTACTAAACATAAGAATAACAATAGAAAAATTGTTTTACTTGTTTTTGAATAGTTCATCAGGTTTTCCTTTTTATGTTCTGTTTTACAATATTTTTGGTCAAAATTGGTCTCCAACGGGTCCAGTGTTTTTGAGGAAAATGTAAATGAAATAAAAATAACTGAATTACAAAAATGACAGAGAATTTTATGTTTCCTCTATTCAATCGCGTTCCAGCATTGCAAACTTGACAGAATAAAATAGACAACCAAACACATAAAAAGTTGCACTGCTCAGTTTAAATAGTCAGTATTGATGTGTGTTTCAGCTCGAGCTCCTCTGTGGTTTTGCCACATTTCTGCACATGAGAAGAGGAGGATATTTTCCATCAAAACTGTAATAGTGAGTGAAGGACAAAGACTAGTTTACATAAATACATAATACTGTACATACATAATCGTTTTAGTAAAAGGAAACTATTAGTTGAATAAATGTAAATCAACACATCAGTCAAATAGAGATCAATACCTGCTGCATTACAAAGATCAGTGTTACAGCACTGGGTGGACATTGTCCCTGCGTCTGTCTGAAAGGTTCCTTCAGGACATACAGTTGAACACCCTTTACCCACATGCACCTTAGAGGAATCTGCAAAAAAGACAAACTTTCTAGATAATAAGACAAAGCACAGGTTTGATAACAATGGGTCTTCAGGATGATTTAAGGAAAATTTATAAATAAAATTAAAATAACAACATTTGTTTTAATAAAATCACAGTCTATATACAAAAATAATAAATACACTAATTATATTTGAAAGAAAATTTGGGTTTATTTTTGTGACACTCTCAAACAAGTTCATAGAAAGTAAACCGAGACGACACAAAATTTAAATTCATTTTTAGAGAAACTTATAGCCTATTTTCATTCTTGTTCTGTTCTGAATACTGTGAAATTTAATGTACAGGGGGGGTTATATATAACGTATATTTTAATCAGTTAAAATTATTGCTGTTGGTTAACCAGTTATTTGGCATATCTGTGTTAAGCGCCTGTTTCTCTCTTTTAATTCAGCAGGACAGCGCACCAGATTCATTAATAAATGCCCACAGGTGTTAAAGTTTGGCCTGTCCAAAGCCACTAAATGCTTCTCTTGTAAAAAGTGACTTTTTAAACTTTAAAATTAAACTTTCATTTTTAAAATTAAACTCTTTTGACAGAATAAAACTCTTGGGAAAGTAACAAAAGGTAGAGGATTTAATTAGGAATATAAAAGAAAACGTAAAATGATTGTAAATAAACAAAATAGTTAATAATAAGAGTAATTCACAGTAACATCAATCACACACTGACTGTATCACACTGATAACGTAATCCCAAGGTAATAAAATTACCAGGAACCAATATTAAACTCTGTGGATATTCAACTGGGTTATATATATATAACCCATATATAATATATATAATATATATATATGTAACCCAGTATATATATATATATATATATATATATATATATATATATATATATATATATATATATATATATATATATATATATTTAGTGCAGAATCAGCTTTGCGTTGCGATCAAGTCAAAGATAAGCTTATTTTCCACGTGCATCATCAAAACCGGTTGTTAAGAATGGACTGAATATGTGCCGTTTAAAGGAGAATAAAGTCAAATGCGTCATTAACATTAACATGAATTTTGCTTGGCATGATTAACCTGGACTACGAGAGTAAATTTAAACTTCATACTGGATTTACCTGGTGGTTGTACTCTAATTTTTCCACAGTGTGAAGATTCAGCTGAACAGTTCTCCACTTTCGCATCACAGGAATCGATCAAATCAAGTTGGCACGAGTAACACTTGAGAGAATATCCTTAAAGAAAGAGAGAGACATTGAGTTACTACTCTGTGTTACAAATAATACATTCAATCCTTGCTGTTTTTTGTACCTCCAGTGAGAAAAAAGAAGAGAAGAACAACAGAGACTCGCAGATCCATCATGTATCAGAAACAGAATGAAAGAAGAAGTTTCTGTTTCTTTTATATCTGTTCAGAAAGGGGAGGGTTTCATGAGGAAACTTCATGAAGTCCAACACAAACTTCACAAACTCAAACACACACCGTAAATGTTTCTCCTCCAGAATAACTAATGATCAGTTTTATTAATGGATTATTGTTATGTAAGTGTCAGGATCCAGCCCTGACAGTCTTGTCTGTTTTGTCTCTGTTTAATGTCTGCTTGTCTGTTTTGTGTTTGAGCACATGGCTTTGCCTTTGTTTGTGTTTCCCATGTGCTCCTCTTGTCCCACCTCCTCATTTCAGGTACCACGCCCCCTTGTTTAGTCCTCGTTTGCATGAGTGTGTTCACCTGTGCCTCATGTTCTCTGTTCCCTTTATATTGTGCTTGTTTCTCATGTTAGGTCTGGTTCGTTTGTGTGAGTTTGGTAGTCTGTCTCTAGTCTCAGTTCCTTCAGTGTAATTTGCCCTTGTGCTGTTTATCTTGTGTCTTCTTCATATTGTCTGTTGGTTCCTGTCCTGCCTCTGGATGCACCCTGGCTGTAGTGATGGGCAAAGCGAGGCTTCATGAAACACTGAAACACTTGAATCAAATGTGCCGTATTGTTTCGAGGCTTCGAAACTCTATACCGACACCCGTCTCCACGGCGACATCTAGTGGTCAATTGCACATGTTGTCTGCAACTTTGACAACAATCCGTTAAAAAAAAAAAATGTTGTGTTTGTGTTAATGTGGCGAGTTTTTAAACACTATATATTTTCCTCACTATGTAACTATAAAATATAGCAATAATAACTAGGTTAAGTAGCATCTCTTACGTGGAGCCTCCATTTCTATCTATTCTATTAATGTCTCTCTCTCTCGCTCTCTCTCTCTCTCATATAATATATATATATATATATATATATATGTGTGTGTGTGTGTGTAGATCTATATCTATGAATCTATATATTTATGAAAGTGTATATATATCTATGAATCTATATATTAATATTTGAATATATATATAAATTTATATATCTATGAATCTATATATATATATGAATCTATCTATTTATGAAATTCTATGTCTAACTGCTGTGCTATCTGTCAATATCTAACTAAGCCTATATGAATGTGTCACTATATCTATCTATCTGTCACTGTCTGTAGTATATCAGTAAATATGTTTAATTTCAATGTAGCCTAAATATAACTAACCAAATCGCACAATAAATGTCACTATATCATAAACGCTATTTCAAAATCTTTCTCCTCTCACAAAAACCCACGAGGTGAAGGTGCATTAACTCCTCTTTTAAACTTTGTGTGAGTTGAGACAGGTGTGCAATTGTGTGGTTTGTTCCCGCCCCTGTCAATCAAACGCAGACTCGGCAAGCACCGCCTATCGAAACACTTGTGAAACGCGCAGACGATTCGTTTAGCCAAAAGTCACGTGACATTGTTGTTTTGAATCACAGTTTCGATTCAGTGTTTCGAAACATCTACGCTTCGGGGTCTCGACACTGTGTCGAAACGCAGGTTTCGAGTAAGCCATCCCTACCTGGCTGAGGACACTCTGGGCTCGGCAGCTGATCTGGCACGTCATCCCTACTGTGTACCCTGTCTGGCTGTTCTTCGTCAATGCACTTTCCACTGTTAATTGTCTGCAATAAACCACACATCATCATCTCTGCATTTGGGTCCTCTTCTGTTTCCACGCACCGTGACAGTAAGTTAATGATTTTAAATGAAAACTAAATTTCTCCAGATAAAAGTTTCAGTGCTGTTATATGGTTGATGTTACAGAATTATGTTGTGATTTGTTGCTAAAGGTTTTGTTAGGCTCTTCTGGCTGGTTAATAGATATTTATATTAAGAGTTCTAGAAGGTTGATGGATGTGGCCATTTAATTGATTATGTGTGAGACTATTTCTGAAGTTAATGGTGTTCCTTTTCTCTTCCACAATAAATAATAATCAGTTAAAAAGTTTAGTAATGTTAATGTTCTACACCTTCATTTGAGTCCAGTTTGATTACACTGATTGGACTTGATTAGGAAAGACACACACCTGTCTATATAAGACCTTCCAGTTCACAGTGCATGTCAGAGCAAATGAGAATCATGAGGTCAAAGGAACTGCCTGAAGAGCTCAGAGACACAATTGTGGCAAGGCACAGATCTGGCAATGGTTACAAAAACAATTCTGCTGCACTTAAGGTTCCTAGGAGCACAGTGGCCTCCATAATCCTTAAATGGAAGACGTTTGGCACGACCAGAACCCTTTCTAGAGCTGGACGTCCGGCCAAACTGAGCTATCGTGGGAGAAGAGACTTGGTGAGCGAGTTAAAGAAGAACCCAAAGATCACTGTGGCTGAGCTCCAGAGATGCAGTCGGGAAACGAGAGAAAGTTGTAGAAAGTCAACCATCACTGCAGCACCACCAGTCGGTGACTCCAGCTCCAGCTCCATTCAGCGTCAAGCGTCTTGCGTCTTTCCCAAAAAGTCTCATGGCTGTTTTAGAGCAAAAGGTGCTTCTACTAAATACTGAGCAAAGGGTCTGAATACTTAGACCGTGAGATTTCAGTTTTTCTTTTTTAATAAATCTGCAAAAATGTCAACAATTCTGTGTTTTTCTGTTAATATGGGGTGCTGTGTGTACATTGAGGGGAAAAATTAACTTAAATGATTTTAGCAAATGACTTCAATATAACAAAGATTGAAACATGTAAGGGGGTCTGAATACTTTCCGTACCCCTGAATATTTTCCTGAATACTTGCATAATATAAAATTGTCACCTTTTATTGATTAGTTTACCTCTTCTTTTTTTTTATAGATGAGAATGAAACCGTAAGACTAAAACTTGTATGGGCGTTCAGCTAAATTCAGTAGTTTTGATAGAAACTTTTCTAGTTGAGAATAAATTTCAACATTGAATTAGTAGCAACTATGTAACAACTTTTTCTGCACACATATAAATCTGCAATGTTTTCAAGCCTAACACTCACAACACTACTGGGTGAATAATATAAGACATAATATAAATGTTATAATCGTTGTAAAATAAATATAATACCGATGGAATTGTTACATAATTTACCACATAAGGCCTTTCCAGGAAATAAACAAAATAATAAACCATTATATATAATATATTAGCTGAATAAACAAACATTAAAAAATGAAGCAGGGTAATTGTGTAGCAGGTATAATTAATAAGAGAATACTATTGTTAAAGTAATTGCATGGTTTGTGTACAGTAATACCTTGGTTTACGAGTTTAATTCGTTCCAAGAGCGAGCTCGTAAACCAGAATGGCCCTGTTAGCAGATGATCAATGATATTGGCTTCATATGTTTGTCTTATTTAAAAAAAAAAAAACTTAATTAATTGAGGCAACAATAATATCATAATAGGGTCATAATATTTTGGTTGATCAATGTATATCATGGGTTAAAATAAACAATAGACCCCAAACCATAAAATTCACTCGCTATTCATTTAGCTGCTATTGAGTTGTGTACAAACAAAAAATATTTTATTAGTAACATGAAATATTAGACTAAAAAACTAATTAAGTTATATTGCTCATATCTTTGTGATCTGTAATTGTTAACAGAAAAATCCTGGTAATGGGAATGCAAATGTTATATTAAAATTTAATCACATTTTCATAATTGCTTTATTGCAGTGCAGTACTCCAGGTACTCCATTTAGTGCAGTACTCAAAAACAAAACAAGGTTATTCATTATTTTATTTCATAAAATATGCTTTCAGTTGATCTAATCAGAACACTTAAGACTGAACAGAGAAAACAAGTTATATATTCAGTTCAGTGTGTGTGATTGTAGAAAGTGAAGAGCTGCTGGATTCAGTGCAGCAGGAAGTAGGAGATCAGAGAACAGCAGAGGAACAGGAAGCTCTGGCTGACACTCTGAGCACCGTTACACAGATTCCCCTCACAACATGTGATAACCTCAACATGATTAGCTCTTTCTGTGGCATCACAAATAGATTTAGAGACACAGCCTTTTACAGTCTTTGCCTCTTCGGAGTTCCCTGATGAAAAGAATTCAAAAGATTTATTCAGTCTAAGCTGGAAATAGGTCTGTATCACTCTTTTAAGATAGATGATGGAGAGACAAAAGTAAATTTAAAGTTTAAAAAAAAAATTCTCTACATTCTCACCTTTTGCAGTAATGCAGCGGTCTTCAGTCCCTGAACAGCTCATAATGTTTGTGCAGCTCTTCTCATCACACGAGTAACACTTCTTTCCATTTGGGGCAAGAGTTCTGTGATCTACAGGAGGGAAAATTATTCTTTACAAAATGTAACATCTATTGAATTAATACTTCTTTAGCAGCTCCCAGCATTTTATTTTATTTCTTGAATACGCTTTGGAAGTAAAATGAAAGAATATTAACTTTAAAGAAGATTTGCACATGATCATTGAAGTAAAATACCTGGAGCCTCTTGGGTGTTACACAGATCTGTGTTACAGCAGGAAGTACTCGACTTTATGTTACCCATGTTTATGGACCCACTGTGACAGGCAGCAACACATGTTTTATGGGAAATATCTGAAACATCTGAATGATACAAAAGAGATCAATTCAGCTAGACATAATTTTGATGGAAACTTGATTTATAATTATCAAGTAAAAAATCTCACAGCTGCAAAGCAAAGAGAAAACAAAACTTTTTTGCTCTTTTCAAACTTTTTAAAATACAAATTCTTTTGTTAGCAAAAAAAAATAGTGGAAATCTGAAATTGATTTGAATTAAATGGTAAATTCTACCAAGAGAAAAGAAGCAGTTACATAAGTTACATTTCCACTGTTGCAGCACCAAACATATATCTCATATATAACAGTGAATGTTTTAAATTATACTGGACTTACCACCTTGATACTCGGACTTCGACCTTGAACTCATGCACTGAGTAGATCCACTGGGACATGTTTTTACCGTTTGATCTTCACAAGAACCCGTCATACCCGAGCACTCATAACACCTGAGAGAGTGTCCTTTAGTAATAAAACATAGAAAGAGACATCAGTTATCTGTATTTGCACCAGTAACATCACACACACTGTTTGTCTTTGTACCTGCAGTGAAAAGAATGAACAGAAGAAAAACTGAGATTTGCAGATCCATCTTTGGTCAGGAGGAGAGTGAAATAACGTGTCTGTGTCACTGCTCACTGCTTTATAGCTTATCAAAAGGGGAGGGTCTTCATGAGCAAATGAAATAACCTTGGAAAGAATAGGGTCAACTTAAGCCAATTTGTTAATAATGACAAGACATTATAAAATTACGTAATTGATCACATTGAGTCTATTCTGTAATGTGAAGAACTTGGACTAAAAAGGGCCCAATTTTCTGACTTAGGTACTTCTTAATAGCGAAATGAATCACTATACATGTTGGCACAGTTGGTGGGGAGATGAGGAGACGTGGAGGCACAGGAGTGCAGGAGATATACTTTAATTATAAACTTAAACAGAAACACTTTAGAACTACAAAACAAAACGGCACATCTTGTGCAGAACTTGGAGCATAGAGACAGGGAACGCAGACAAGGAACCACAGCCATACATAGACAACTCAAGACAGGGACTGAAGGAAACACAGGGTTTAAACACACAAGGGAGGAATGAGGGAATTAGACAGGTGACAACACTAAGGATGTGATTGCTGACGCGACAGGTAAATGGAAACTCTGGGAGATCATGGAAGGAAACAGGAAGCAAACAAAGACATGACTGACATGTAACACATGTATTCAAATAATTAAATAAAATTAAATAAACAAAAGCACTCTTAAATCTGTAACATGCAATACACATTTTGCCAGTAGATACAACACAAACGCTACATGTTTGACAAAGGTTAAATAAGAGAAAAAGTAATATTCATTCATTGAGTGATGAGAATTTATCCCTATTAACTCTTGTGGTTTTGAATTAAGTATTAATTGAGTATTAAGAATAAAAGGTAAGTATTAATTGTTCAACAAAAACATGTGGCATTCATTACAGCTCCATAAACCTCCAACATATCAGATTAATGGATTGGACTGCATGCAATGCCCTCATGAGCAATTTCTTCAGTGCACAGTGACAGCATGTTCATGGATGTTTTGTGTTTTTTGTTGCTACATGTTATGTATGTTTACACGTTATTATATTTTGTTGCTACTTTGTCACTTTAGCTTAGGGTCCAATTCTCACTGTTAACTAGCTATTTATTTACAGATGTTGAAATGATTAGAGATGTTGCCACAATTCTTCTGGATTTAGTCTGTCTCAGTTTTTCAGTTTCTTCATGTAATCAAAGTCAAACACAATGACGGTGAGATCAGATCTGTGTGAAAAAAAAAAAATTTTCACTGGATTTTTACAATTAATCACAAAATGATTCTTTGGAAATGTAAACTGATATTTCCTACTGACACTCCATCAAAATATACAATCACTGGCTTAAAACCATTTTATCGGGGTGAAAATATTAACGTGTCTATGACTTTTGCACAGTATGTGTATTACTACAATACTAGCTGTTTATTATAAAGCGCATATTAATGCCTTATTCTGCGTGAACATATTCTACATCCCTTAATCTTACCCAATACCTCAACTTAACTACCTTACTAACTATTAATAAGCAGTAATTACAGGTTTATTGACGGAAAAGTTGCAGTTAGAGACGTCTTTTCTCTATTTCAGAGAACAGTTTTAAAACTAGCAAGAAGAGCAGCAACAGTGTGTTGTGTGTCACAGTGCAAATGTGGTGTGGTTGTGGGATGTTGAATGTGTGTTTGTGGGTGAGAGAGAGAGAGAAATAAGAATATCGCTAAGAAGTATTGCTAAAACACACATATATATATATATATATATATATATATATATATATATATATATATATATATATATATATATATATATATATATATATATATATATATATATATATATATATATACATACATATACATATACATATACATATACATATACATATATGTGTATATATATATATATATATATATATATATATACACACATATATATACATATTTCTTTATTTATTGCATTTATATTGTAGAAACTCTTCATATATTTGTGGGTTAGGGTGAGGAGGCACATTCTGAGAAATACACCACGCATGAGTGGTCTTCTGAAATAAATTTGGGTTTGATTTCTGATAATCCTGTGTTCTAGTTCTGGGTAGTGCTCGTGGTTAGGTGGTTGTTATCAGCATAAAGGTGAATTTTACATCAACCACTTAAAAATCAACACACTTATGCCAGTGACAAATATCTTGCATGCTTCATGAAATGTACATATTCTTTGTTACATTCAAAACATGCTATGCTCGATATTTATTTGTACTGAAATAGATAGAAATATAATAAATATATAAAGAAATATTTAAAGAATATTATATAGAAATATAAATAAATCTAAGTATAAACAATTTTAAAGTATAAGCATATATTTCTTATTAAAGTATAAACAAATTAAGATTCTCTGACAGCTCAGTGTGTGTGTGTATAATTATATGTACTCACACACAATACCCTATATATATATATATATATATATATATATATATATATATATATATTTGTGTGTGTGTGTGTATAAACAGTGTCAGGTGTGGGGGAAGAGGGAAAAGCGAGGACTCAAGGATATGGGTTACTAGGGCTTTATTCACAAAAGAAAACAACAAAACTTCAAACAAAAACTACCCCGAGGGGGAAAAAACAAGACTGACTGAAAAACTAAACAAGACTAGGCATAACAAGACCAGGCATGACAAGACTAGGAAGGTAACAAATCGACAAAATAACGACGACGCGACACCGGACAGCAAATATGAGGAGATTAAATACACACAGGAGGGAGGGTAAATGATGGGAAAACAGCTGGGACAAATCAAACTAATGACAATGAAACAAGACGGGCGGGGTAACAGACAAGACATGAACATGCAGCCAATGCGGACGCTCATCACTGCATGTTCACATTAAACAAAGACGACGCGCAGCTGGTGACAACCAAACTGCGCATGACAAGAAAACACAACATGAAAGCACGCGAATGGTATAAACACGAACCGCGTGCTCACAACACTGCACACAGACCCAAGAGAACTCACAATACTTAGAGTGCGTGAGAACGAGCAACCACTCGCCTCACGCGTTCACGACAAGGACGAACACATAAGTCATGAATGCCCGAATCGCGACACGAAACCGAAACTGAAACAGACCGGAGTATCAGGACCGGAGACATTATAACTCGCACACAAGACGTTACACAGACAAGCGTGCACGCGACTCGAGCACTCGAAGCTGCGCGCGCACACACAAAACTCGAGACATTACGGTAGTGTCAGAGCTCTGCCACAACACCAAGAAATTACTAGACCGAATGTGGCAGAACCCTGACACACAAAGAGAGAAAGAGATGTGTGTGTGTGTGTAGAACAATATAACTGTCAAAGTCATGTCGTGTCTTCTCACTCTTCCTGTTTCCTTCCGTGTGCTTCCCAGTGTCATTTCCCTCATATGTCATGTTGAACACTTCCATCGTTAGTCTTGTCAGCTGTTCCCCATCATTGTGTATAAAAGGCCTCATGTGTTTTTGTCGGTTATTGCTAATGTTTAGTCGTGATTTTGTTTGTTCTCCTCATTCATACCAATCTTATGTTTTGTACAAGTGTGCTCTTTTATTTCTCTTTTACATTGTTTCTTTTGAAGAAAAAAACATGTTGCAGTTTATCCTTCCTTCATCACCTCCTTCATCCTTCCACACCATGCGCCTGTGTAGGGGAATTACAGCTAAAGACGTGAGGATCGGATATGTTGAATGAAGACCAGGATTCAGAAGTGCAGTCAATTGAAGAAAGTTTAGTGAAGAATAGTTTTGTAGTTTCATCATGCAGAAGCCAGCTTCAAGTCTCACAAGGGCCACTCGGCTTACATTTACATTGTTACATTAATTATACCTTACTCTTAAGGCAGTGGTCGCCAACCCGTCGATCGCGATCAACTGGTCGATCTTTATCACTGTCCCGGTAGCTCCCGAAAATATCATCTGTATTTCTTAATCCAACCTTTTTATTTATTTTCAATTAAGTGACCAATCAGATAAAAGAAGAGCACCCGTAAAAAAACCCGTTAACCCGTTAACTGTTGCAAACGTCAACATGGATCTCCATGGTGATAGCCCGTGGCCGCGAGGTAACAGTGAAACTAGAATGGCGGAGGCTCCACGAAAGAAGGCAAAAACATAACATTTTTATCCAGAATGGGAACAGGAATTTCTGTTTACCTTGGTAAAAGTCTTCTGCTGTTGTAGCTCATCCGCCTCAAGGTTGTACGTGTTGTGGCTTCACAAATACTTTGCTGCAAACCTCGGTTGTAACGAGTGGTTATTTCAGTCAATGTTGCTCTTCTATCAGCTTGAATCAGTCGGCTCATTCTCCTCTGACCTCTAGCATCAACAAGGCATTTTCTCCCACAGGACTGCCGCATACTGGATGTGTTTCCCTTTTCACACCATTCTTTGTAAACCCTAGAAATGGTTGTGCGTGAAAATACCAGTAACTGAGCAGATTGTGAAATACTCAGACCGGCCCGTCTGGCACCAACAACCATGCCACGCTCAAAACTGCTCAAATCACCTTTCTTTCCCATTCTGATATTCAGTTTGGAGTTCAGGAGATTGTCTTGACCAGGACCAACCCCTAAATGCATTGAAGCATATAGATAATTAGATAGTTTAGATTAGATAATTGCATTAATGAGAAATTGAACAGGTGTTCCTAATAATCCTTTCGGTGAGTGTAAGTCTTATTCTGTATTATACAATTACTATCAAATAAACAATATAGATTTTATTCACATTGATTAAATCATTTTTAAACAAAAAGACTGAAAAATTATCACTAAACTACCCAACGTGTGGCGATATTCACCAAGTATGTAAATCAGCATTAAATAATAAGAAAAAATGTAGTATGGCACTTTTTCTTAGTATCTGTTTCCATGGTGACTCGTGGATTCGTCGCTCTGTTGAGAATGTCTTGTGTTTTTAATTCTGAACAAACTCTGAGTTTGATGAACTTATTCCAGGATACATTTTTGGAATCACCATACCTCGAGTCAGCAAGACTAATCAAGATTAATCAACCGAGAGTTTCAGGATATGTTTGACGGTAAGATAACCTTGATCTGATTTCTGGAAGAAGAAAAAGCAGTAGTTCCATTTGTCCTGTTTCGTCTTTCTCGTAACACCAAAAGTGGCCAGAAGACGTCCGGTTACAGTTCGATATATAAGATAATAAAATAAATTATAAGATATTATACTACTATTATTAATTGTATAAAATACTATAGTATAAATTATTTTCTTTATATGTACAAGCGTTAAACCTTTGTATAAAAGCAATAGTACAAACAACACAAGAGTAAGAAGGGCAGAATTAAATTCACATGGTGATGAATGGAAATGACAAAAAGCTGTGGTGACGATTAGGGAAGCAGGGAAAATTGAAACAAAGGAACTTGTGACTGATTAAAAACAAACTGTGGTGTGACACGCAAGAAGAAGCAATCAATTAGCTTGATTTGATTGAGAAGGTTGTGGATTGTTTAAAAGATGGAGAAATATAAAGCAGGAGTGAAGCTCAGACCTGTTAATAAAATTATACTTGTTGTTTTAGTTTAAACCAGTGCTTCTCAATTATTTTCTGTCGCGCCCCCCCCTAGGAAGAAGTAAACATTTGAAACTGAATTCACCTGCACTCACAGCGTCCTCTTGTGGTCTTGAGTCACACTGACATGTTTATCACATTTACCCCCTTCACCAGTAGAGGAGGCACTAACATAAAAGTGACACTTTATTTCAGTATTATTCATTTTATTTTACTAACCTGAACTCTACAGTTTACTCTAATGACAGTTAGTTGACATGTAGTTGCAAAGTTACTAAAATATCTAATGTGGAAATGAAATATTGAATTAAAGTGTAAGCTTTTATATGTTTTTATTTTTACAATCACTAGGACCGATTTCTCAATCATTCACTTTTTTCAGAACTCTTCACAAAGTTCTTCTGACCAACTTTCATTTCGCCACAGCAGCAAATTTCACATTCAAAATGCATTAAATCTACAAACACATGTTTTAAATCAAGCCGTTCTTCTAGAATTCACTGCATTATTTGCTACATGATCCACGTTTACATACTGTACAAAATTAGTTAGTATCTACGTAGATGTTCAGCTATGTCTAATTGTTTTAATGTTCTTTTTTTCTTCTTTTTTCAGATTTAAACATGTCAGTAAGGTTATTATTGTGTATCAATGTACACACACACACACACACACACACACACACACAAATTCATTTTCAAATCACCTTCATTTCTCAGAGTTCAGTATTTGGCCCTACTTTACGTTGTGTTTTTACACACATGTAAATTTTCACTTACACAATCTCAAAGCATCTGTATGAAAGAAATGTTTGTTTTGATTCTTCTAATATTTGTCTATATAAAATAATTTTTTCTTTCATCTCAAAATGATTTATGGGCAATTAATGTGGAAATCTGTTTCTTAAGATTCCTCAAATCACGACACAAAAGAACAGCAGAGCAACAATCAAGCTTTATTCAGTAAAGTATAGCGATGCATCAGAATGAGTTTCATATTCAGTGTTTTTTGCTGCAGAATTTGAAGTGCAGAATCTGGATTCACTGAAACAGGAAGTAGAAGAGCAGAGGAGAGACGAGCAGGAGGAAGCTTCCCTAATACACTCCATCTGATCAAGAACATAAAGAAACTAGTATTAATACTACTAATCATAATAATAACAATAGTTAAAAAAGTAGAATTTTCATTGTTGATAAATTTCATCAGAATTTATGAAAACAATAAAAGCTCAGAAATGCATTTGACTAATTCATCAGCTTCTCCTTTTCAAAGGTGACTGTTAGTTGAATACATGTAAATGTAAATGAACACATCAGTCAAATAAAGATCAATACCTGCTGCATTACAAAGATCAGTTTTACAGCAGTAGGTGGACGCTGTCCCTCCATCATTCTGAACGGTCCCTTCAGCACATGTAGGTAAACACCCTTTATCCACAGACACGTTAGAGGAACCTGCAAAAAAGACAAACTTCTTAGATAATAAGACAAAGCACAGGTTTTCAAACCCTGGATCCTCGATGGGAAAAATGGGTCACCAGGATGATTTAAGGAAAATTTATAAATAAAATAAAAAATAATACAATTTGTTTTTATAAAATCATAGTCTATATATAAAAAGAATAAATACACAAAATATATTTGATTTAAATAATTAACAGATTAATAAAAAAACAAAAATAGTGCTTCATTTGTGACGCTCCTCAACCAAGTTCACAGAAAAGAAACCGAAACGACATGAAGTTCATCCCGAATGAGAGCGTTATGCTTTCTGTTATTACTCTCTGTTTCACTTTAAATTAATTTTTTTTTAAATTCTCACCACAGCTGATCGGGAGCAACTCACACCTGTTTCAGAGAAAACCAATCGCCTTGCTATAACTAACTTGCTAATATTAGGCCCTTGTCAAAGTCGCTAGTCGCCAGTACATTGATTACAAGAGCTGATTCTGTATAAAAGTTTTAAGACAGATGAAGGAGAGACAAACGTAACTTTAATCTTCTTCTTCATTTAGCTGATTGTCACCTGTGTCTGTAATGACGTCTTCAGTCCCTGAGCAGCTCGTTATGTTTGTGCTACATAGTTAAGAGTTTGTGCTCTTCTCATCACAAAAGTAACATTTCTTTCCATTTGGGACAAGATGGTCAATGGTTAGTTAATTGTGAGAATTGGACCCTAATCTAAAGTGTGACCAAAAAATAAATAATCCCTAAAGGCCTTTATCCCTGTTATTTTCTGTATGTGTGTGTGTGTGTGTGTGTGTGATGTGTGAGTTAAGGCAACGGTTCGCATTCATCTCCTCGAATAAAACTATATAAAGCAATTAATGCAATATGTTGCGTTAACTCTTTGTTGATAAAGGGATAGAGAGATGGAGATAGTGGGTCTTTAAAGGTTGAAAACAAAAGGTTATGGGGAGGAAAAAGATATTTGAAGCTCTCATTGGCTTAGACTCACGTCAGTCATCTTTTCTGCCTTCTGATTGGTCAGAACGCGTGCATGCGCAGTGGAGCCAGTGTAGAATCAGAAGCGGCTGTTTCAGCGATTAGCAACGAAAAAGAAACCAGAGTTTGGTAAGATTCAGTCGGGTTTCCAGATTATAAATGCGTTAATAATATAATAATAATATAAAAAGACATCATATTTGTTATACATACACTTTATATTATTAGTAGTGCCGTGTTGTGGTGCGTTAACAGATTAGCTAGTGCTAAACTGGTGCTATATTAACTAACATGCTAACAAATATTCATCGAAAATCTCACTTTTATGATTGAGTTTTTGATCAGCAAATCAGACCATCGGTGAGAGAACAGTATTGTATATTAATTTAGACAGCTTGATGTTTCTCAAAACAAAAGCTGATGTACTTGGAAAGGTAGCAGATCATGTTTGACAGATCTGTTTACTGTTTTATGATAAATGTTTACACATTTCTTACAAAATATAATTTATGATTGTATGTTTTCATATTGAAGGTTTAAGATATTTAAAGTCATTATGAGCTCCAGAGGGGATGAGGGTTAATTGGATTTCTCGCCAGCCTCGGTCTGTTTTCCTCATGAGGATATTATGAACTAGATCTGCATTTCATGGAGGAAAGGATTGTGTTAGTGTGGGATCTCTCTCATTTTATTTCTTGCTTAAATGACCTAGAAAAGATAAAGACATCCAGAAGCATGAGAGAGAAGGGAACCCAGACTTTGTAAACACTATGATGTGAATATAATACTAATACACACACTGTTTCTTTATATACGGTATGTATCTTTAGAAAAATAAAATCTTTTTATTGCCTGGATATGTTAGAGTGGTGATGTATTTCTATTGTAGATTTTTTTTTAACTATAAATATATATATATATATATATATATAAAATACATTTTATTTTAGGTGCCTTTCAGTTCACCCAAGGTCACCATACATCATCAAGAAACAACAATATTAATGAATAACAGTAAACAACAATGACAATAAACCATAAATAAGTAGAAAACCGCAAATACAAATATGACCACTGTAAAAATAACAAAAACAAAGTGCTAGACTTGAGTTACGATAGTCATATATATATATATATATATATATATATATATATATATATATATATATGTATGTATATGGGTGTGTGTGTGTATTAGGGATGTGCGAGTGTAGTCGACTACATGAGAGAGAGAAAAAATACACAAGATTTTATAATTCAAATGACGTTTTAATTTTAAATTTAACCCTTTACGTGTACGATCACAGCATTAAAAATTAAAAACAAGCAAATCCTCACGTCGTTTACTACAACTGTCCGTCACTGTCATCCCGTTCAGCTGAAAGAAGAAAAATAGACACTTATTTTTATTTATCTCTATCATCTCTGTCTCTATCGCCATAGAAAGCGACACACACGTCTCGCTACATAAAACTCCTTTTTAGTCCCTCTATTCTTCAGGCTTGTACTACTTGTATATGTAATGTTCGGAAGTTTGTATTGTGACCCTTTAATTTTTGCTTTTTCAGGATGAATCGCTTTCTGTATTCCTCAAGTTCTAAGTCGCTTTGGATTAAAGTGTCTGCAAGATGTAATTGTAAATATAATTGTGGTTGAGTTTCCACTGTGGTTGTGTGTGTGTTATGTGAGGTGCTCACGGAAAAGATGAGTTTCCATCTGAATGAAAGGAATCTGCATTCCCGATGTATTACAATAGTAATAGAAATAAGCTATTGATTGCATTTTATCACATGAATGATATTAACAAATAAACAGACAATGCACCAACAATTAAGTCATATCCTCACAGTTGTGATCTTGAGATCAAATGTGATACCAAGACCAAGACTTTTAAAGAATGATCTTAAAACCAGTTTCAGGTACTACAACACTACTATTCACAATACTTAACATTTCAAGTAGGATTAATGCATTAACTAAAGTTAACTTGTGCATAACAGAAACATGAATGCATTTATAAAATAACATTAACCTAGATTAATAAAAATGTGCAATCAAAAAAGGTTATTATTTATGATGCCTAATGCATTAACTTATATTAACCATCTTGTAAAGTGATGGGACATTGTCTGCTTTACTGAAAACAGCTAAACTGGTGGTTTTGATGCTTATTAATGTCATATGAAGCTTCTGTCTGCTCGGTGTGTGTTATAGTTGTACTAGCACTCCAACTGTGTGTGTGTCTCAACTTTCTCTCAGAGCATAATCATGACGACGCTGGATGATAAGATTCTAGGAGAGAAGCTGCAGTATTACTACAGCAGCAGTGAGGATGAAGAGAGCGACCACGAGGAAGAGGAGAAGGCATCCAAGACCATCCGTGACCAGGAGGTGCTGGATGTGGAGCTGGACTACAGTGCAGATGGCAGTTCGGTCAACACCGGTACGGAAATGAGAAAACAAAACGTGTACTTCTATCCCGACAGCCTCATGGCTTTGAATGAAATGAGGCTGTCTTCAGGTTCATCAACAACACGAGACGTCTGACCGTGTGTGTGTTTCTCCCACAGGGCCGAAGGGTGTGATCAACGACTGGCGTAAATACAAGCAGCTGGAGAACGAGCAGCGCGTGGAGCAGCAGAAAGAGATGGAGCGGCTCATCAAGAAGCTCAGCATGACCTGCAAGTCGCATCTGGAGGAAGAAGCCGACAGGCAGAAGCAGAAGGAGCTGCAGGAGAAGATCGCAGGAAAAGTGAGAATCACTGTCACTAGAGATTATTTTGGTGGTCGAGTAATCGGTTCGATTATTTTGTTGATTAATCGAGTTATGGAACATATTTTTGGTAATAAAAATAGACCTTAGCAAAGGCCTAAACCTTTAAAATGAGGTGTGTGTATTAATAATTATGAGGCAATATTTGTTTCAAATAAAGTATCTGTTAAAATACATGTACTATACATGATATACCGCATATAACCCATAGACGCAGATAATCCGCACCCTCATATAGCCCGCGGGGTTTTGTGTTAAAAAAAAAAACGTTGGTATAACCCGCACCCATAGATTGATGAACTTTTTTGTGTAAGTTCACATTTTGAATGTTGCTCGCATGACATCAATTATCATAACTGTTCAGCTCGGTACACAGTGCTTGTGCGCGAAATTCAAAGAAAAAGAAAACAAACACAAGTCAGAATCAGAAGAAAAAGAAAGAGCAGTGTCTCCCGCTGTACAGCAGCTCGTTCCTTAAGAAGCGATTCTACAGGTGTTGATCATCGGATGAGATGAGAAGAGCCCGCCCTCATGCAGCACAGCCAATCACGTCTTCTTGCACGATTGACAGGTCAGACAGCCTATCAGAGCCAGCTGTCAGAGTGACAGTACAAGCGCCAGAGACAACAACCCTCACAAGAAAAACAAAAAATGTACGTCCTTAGGGACGTAACAAATATATTGAAATATTATTACGCGTAAAAAATGTGTGATATAGCCCACAGCCCCTGCAGAGTTTGTGTAATCTGGTATAACCCGCGGGTTATATGCAGGAAAATACAGTAATAATAATTAACTTTACTTATAAGTAGACTTATTAGTCGGCCCCCTAAAACATGTAATTTGCCTTTATTTCTACAGCACTTTACACAATGTAAAGTTTGTAAACCGTTTGTTTCAAAGCAGCTTTACTGCGATAACAGGAAATGATTCAATGATGTGATCATTTCACACGATTCATTTCATCTGCAGCAGCTCTAAACAATAATAGCGTCATTGTTCAGTTGAGATCAGTTCAGTGTTGATTCAGTTCCGTTGCAAAGATCTATTATTGAACGAGTTCCTTTCATCTGTAAGCCGTTTCTGTAGAAAACAGTGATGTCATCATCATCATCATCATCCAGCTCAGTTCAGTTCTCATCCAATAGTGTCAATGCAGTCAGTCAACTTTCATTTTACTGCATTTTTTCATTCTCGTCCTTTACTTTCTTCAGATGAACCTCCGTGTGGATGAAGAAGAGGAGGAGGAGGAGGAGGATGATGATGAAGGCTTCCTCCAGCAGTATCGTCTGCAGCGCATGGAGGCGATGCGACGGCAGCTGTGTGGAGGCCGGCGCTTTGAGAAGGTGATGGACATCTCGTCGGGGGAGGAGTTCCTGAGCGCTGTTGACGAGGAGGGCAAGAGCACTCTGGTGCTGGTCCACATCTACGAGCCCGAGGTGCCCGCATGCCAGGCCATGGATGGCAGCCTGATCTGCCTGGCACTGCAGTACCCCATGGTAACGGAGATGAAGAAACGCGTTCATTTGTCTTCACAGACAAGGCTTGTAAACTGACATATCTTAAAATTTGTTTCGCATCGATAATGTGTTTTCTACGGCATGTTTGTAAATGCTACATAAATTAACTAAGAACTAATTCTGGCTTAATCTAAGCCCTGTCTGTGAAACCAGGTCATGTTTATCATACATGTTTAATGCTGGCCAGTTTAACAATTAAATATATAAAAAGCATGCTTTATTAGTATTTTTAACAATAACATTGAACTATTATCGTTAGTAGTAGTATTGAAAAGATAATTCACCAAATAATGAAAATTGTCGTCATTTACTCACCCTTATGTTTTTCTAAACCCATGTGACATAAATATAGTTTCTCTTATGAAATACAAAAGGAGATTTTTAATTGAATTTCTATACTTTTATACTTTGCTCTTCTAAATTGAAAGTAGATGGTAATGAGGACTGTCAATCTCAAATTTAAAAAAGCAGATAAAATGACTTTTCTCCAGGGTTATTGTATTTAATTAAACTTGAAACCCGTTAAAAAAAAAGATTTTCATTGCATAAATGTTAACTGAAATAAAATATAGAAGAAAGAAATGCCTTACAGCTAGTTTTTCATTAGTTCAACATTTTTCATTTTTATGTAGTTAAATTTAGTGTGCTTGTACATAAATTTACTGTATAAGTAAAAATTAATAAAAAAAACTATACAAATAAAGCAAAAAACTGATTGAAAAAAGATTGTGAGGAAAAAACGAGCAAATCAAAATTAAAACTTTAACATTAGATGTCAAGAAAGCATTTCTCATTTTCATTTAGTCAACTTGATTTGCTAAAATAACAAAATGAAATGAAACAAAAAATAACTTGTACTTTAAGTAATATAAACATTGAAAATATAAATAAAACTAATTAAATGAATTAATAATGAAATATAATTGATATAAAAGTAATAATGTCTAAAATAAGATACTAAAATAAGCCGAATTTAAATGTCAAAGCCGTTTGTGCAGACTAAAATTGTAAAATATTCTGCGCTATCATTTCTCTCAGATCTCATGATCAGTGCCAGTGATGATTAAGCATGTGAGCACAGTTTCTCATTCCTGTGTGTGACCCGCAGGTGAAGTTCTGCCGGGTCCGTGGCTCTGCGGTCGGCACCAGCGCTCTCTTCCGCAGTTCTGCTCTGCCGGCGCTGCTGCTGTACCGCGGAGGCGAGCTGGTGGGGAATCTGGTGCGTGTGTCCGATCAGCTCGGAGACGATTTCTACGCCACAGACGTCGAAGCTCTGCTGCAGGAGTACGGCCTTCTTCCAGAGAAATACACACAGGCAAACGCACACTCGTCTATTCGAAACGCCGCTGTCACTCACCCTAACGATTCAGACAGCGACCTAGATATAGACTAAGTGCGTACATATAAATATCATACATGAACACCAACGCACACACACTCTTGTACGCATTCACATAGTGGTTCAGGCCCCATATAGTGACCAAAAACAACTGTTGCAGCTCAAGATACACTACTGTAAACATGTTACGCCCGATATGAGTGATGCATTCACAGATCATGAGTACTGGACCAAAACAGTGGATATCATTAGACATAGGTGTGTGTGTGTGTGTGTGTGTGTGTGTTTCTGACACTTCCAGAATCGGAAGTGTTTCTTTATGCAAACAAAAATGCAAAACCCTTCCGAAAATCCTGCTTTGATGATTCACTATTTATTATAGGTTTAGGATTCTGTTTGTTTATTTGTGTCTTAGTTTGCTTTACCCTCTGTTAGTTTTATACATTTTGTAAGCATATCCATCAAGACAAATGCAAGAATAAAAACAAATGATTCTGAATTGAGGTCTTGTGGTTACTTACTCTTATATTTTCTGTACATGTTTTCATTTTGTTTTGTAAAGCTAATGTTTTCTGCTGCATAAAATCAGTTTTTCTGTTTTTGTATAATGTATAAATGTAACACTTATTGTGTGAAGACTGTTACAGTACCTGCAAGGTTTTACAAATGCTTTAGGTTGTGTGAAACCTTAAGGGCTTTTTTGACTTGTTTTATCATCAAATGGAAAAATGTACAATAAAAATTGATGAGTAAGTGTGAAACACCAATTCAGAAAATGTATCATATCTGATGATGCCTGTTCAATACAAATTCAGTTTTAGAAACAAGATTAAACTAAGCACAAACTGTTTTTTGATTTTTTTTAAGAGTATTTTTTATCTCTAAGTATAAACAAATAGCTAATATTGACAGTCACTGCCACCCATAGAACTTACATGTCATACATTCACCTTTATAGAGAATGAGCATTTCCAGAGTCTTTTTACTCTGTATATTATATAAGTTTGATTAGAAATGCTGTATTTTTGATGGAATAATCTAAAAAAGATTGTGGAAATCTTATGGCAGAACGAAAATGTGGTGTTTTATGGCATAGGAGTTATTTTAGAGAAACATGTCGAATTAGTTGTTTTTTGCAGGCGGGAGATTAAACCTTGAACCTCTTTTCCACTTTTGTTTGTGCAATATTTAATCATTCAATTACACTTCGAGATCAATAGGGGGCGGTATTTAGTCCGTCTGTCATAAATTTGTCTTTTTAATAATAGTGCAGTACACGTACAGAAGCTTAAACAACTATCGTAATTTAAAATACGGAATGAAAAAAAAAGAATATAAAAAAAATACAGCGCAAATTGTGTAGGCTATGTAATGTGTGTTTGTTTGTTGGGGGCGGGGCTAACGAGAGCCATCCCTGACGTCACATGTACACGTCGCCAAGCAGGACGCGTTCGGCCAAGATGGCGGACAAGTGTCAGCCGCGGTGTCCTGCACTGTTTTGAGATCCTCAACCCCAGCGGCGCTCACGTTGAATTTTGTTTGTATCCAGGCATCTCGACTGGAAGATAACAGGTGAGAGATTCCGTGTGGAGCTGTAAGTTTGGACTCAGGGAGTTCAGTGTATCGAGGGATTAACTGTAACTCTTAGCATGCTAACGGCTAGTGGCCCAGTCAGCTGTCAACTGTAATTCCTCGCATCTTCTTTTTAAACGTATTGTGATTATTCGCTAGTGTTTCTATTCTTTACGATTGATATCAGGGGGTTGATTTAATTCGCAGGCTCTGTTGTGGTTTAGCTACTGCTTGTTTGTCTTGTTCTTGTTTGCTGTAAGTTTTGTGTTGACAGTTTTGTCTGCTCATTCTAATCACAACGATCCACATGAACACAATGTCATTGTTTTTGTTAGTTGTAAATACAGTAGTACAAGAGCCTTCCTATCTACATTTGCTGATGTAGCTGAAGAGACAGGAATTAAAGAGCAGGATGTGACATCAGTGAGTGAACGTGTCCGCCTTAGAGCCGGATACAATGCAGTAATATACACATTAATGCAAAATATAAATGTACATATATGATAAATGATCAGTCACTCTGTGGAACCAGACACCTGTCATTATATATTCTCTGACCTTCCGTATTTTTGATTAAAAATATTTTGGATAATGACAATGATGCTGTCAATTAAAAAGTCAACAGATTCATCAGGGTCTTGAAGTGACTAAGAAAAATATTCCACTGTGGCAACACAATTAGACTGTTATACGTCACCTTAACATCTGAATTATCGGCCCTTGGGCTCTTGTGTCCTTTCTTTATATTTACAATTATTCATTTAGCAGAGGCTTTTATCCGAAACTACAACTTGTTTTTGCCTTACAACTTGAGAAATACAGAAAGCAGTTCATCCTGAAGATGCGAAAGTACACAAGAAGAGCTCACTATACAAAGTTATTTACAATTGTGGATGTGCAGTTCTATATCTGTGTGTTCCATGAAGGTTAAAAGTTGTAAGTGTAACACCGTTATATATTGTGTCTATCACTTGCTAATAATGATCTGTTAAATAACCACTGTCTGTCTCTCTGTGCTGTTTCACCTATCAGTTCAGGTGTGTAAGTCATGTGATCGATAGCTCTGTAATTCTAATTATCTATCAGTTAATTATATATCATGAGCAAAATATATTATATTATATATATTTTATTATTATATATTTATATGTATTATATATTCAATGTCAAGAAAAGTGTTGTATATTAGTAAATAGCGTGAAAAATGTGAATTTTATCACAGAGCAATGCTCATTCTGAGTGTTGAATGTGCTGTAAGATATGATCTCAAACCCTTTTATGCCGTTTTCTCAGTGAATAAGTTGATGAGTGAAGATTTCTTGAAACACACGCTTTATTGACACAACACAGAGCAAAGAAGATAAGAGACCAGTTACATTAGCAGAGACAATATCACTGTTTGTATCTGCAGTATCTGTGAAAGTTTGGACACCCATCATTCCTGATTATTACGATTTCCCACAGTTTTGATCAAAACTATGAAACAACATGTTTCAGAATGTGAAGTGACCAATATAATATGAAACAAATCAAAACTACCATATATTTGCTTCTTCAAAGTTGCCACTCCAGATTCCAGCTCTGCAAAGAGGTTTGTAATGAGTGCAAATACAGTAGTGTTTAAAAATGTGGGGGCATTTAGTTGATCAAAAACAATTATAAGTATGAATATCATTATTTTATTTAAAATACTAATTGAAAATATTTAAAAAATATTCCAAGCTGAATGTTTTTCAGTGTAACAAAACTCTTCAGAAATCAGTATAATATGGTGATTTGGAGACTTTTGTTATTATCAGTGTTGAAAAAGTTTAGTATTCAAATTAATTTGAAGTATTTAAACATCAGCTTTTAAATCAAAAGGTTTTAAAGATCATTACAAACATTGTTAGTTTATAGTACAAACATTTATACAATGCTGTATGTCGCTGTGAAGTGATTTAGTCCACTAAAATTGTCAACGATGGTGTGAACATTGTTGTTTAATGATAAACTGTGTATTTTCATAAACATAAACATAAACCTCATCTTTCCCCTGCTGATGTAAATTAATCTATGCACTTGTAGAGGTGAGGCCCCCTGCTTTAAAAAACACCCCGTTCCAACAGGTTTCAAAGTTCAATGTAACATAATGCACTTTCTAACACCCGGTCAGCAGTGTGCCTGATATTAGGTGTCTGATCGTAGTGACTGTTCATATGCCAACATAGTAGAGTACTGCTGTCTTCACACCTGCTCATCACAAGACTTCTGAGTGTTAGATGGTGTGATGACATTTGTATTCAAGAGGAGAAACTTGGGTATAAAGTCAGTATGAAATCAAATTGATGCTATTTACAACTGCATGCCATCTTCGTGAATGGGTGAGGTGGTCTGTTTGTGTGCACTTTTATAGATGTGCCATGTTGCCCCATGGCTAAACACTCAGTGCATACATTTAAATAAAGCAGAATACTCATTGTTATTTTATTTGAGCAGCTATTAGCAGTATTAACTAATGTGTGTTCTCATGATGCATGTTGATAAAACCATACAATCTTTGCACTGAGATATCTCATTAAATTTTGTTTGTTTTTATCATAGTGAGATCTCCAGTACAAATAGACACTGAAGACCTGTGAGTGTAAGCAATGCAGCCTCCTCCTCGGACAGCTCCTCCTGGAGCAAGTGGACCTCCGCCTTCCTCCGGTGGCCCCAATGCCTTCAGAAGAAACAGACCCCACAAACATGGGGCTGCGGCTGCTGTGCCACCGGCTGCTCCACCCACCCAGCCAGTGACGGATCCTTTTGCATATGGGAGTCAAAGTTTTTTGCCCATGGCAGGGGGCAGCCAAGCTGTACCCACAAACAGCAACCCACTTCCCATGCAAGGCCCTCCCCTGCCGGGGTTCAACTCGATGGCTCCACCACAAGGGCCACCACTAGGAACAGCGCAGGCAGCCTCTCCTGGTCCACCACCAAGAATTTTTACACCACAACCTTTTCCCCCAGAGCCATCACCAATCTCCAACCCTCCTTCTGCAGAAACAGGATACTTTAATTCTCAAGAATCAATGCCCTATATTGCACAGTTGCCTAACCCTGCTCCTCCTTTCAGTTCTAATCCATCACATCCCCCCTCCACTGCCCCAACACCCCCAGTTCAATCCCAGACTCCTTTTCAATCGCAGCCAACACCTCCTGTACCTTCTCACTGGGTTCCTGACCATGGAAGCCGTCCACCTTCTGTTCAAAACTACTTTCAGCCAACCAATGATCTCCCACCTCAGCATTTCCAAGCTCAAATCCCACCCCCTGTCACCTCTTCCCACACAGCCCCACCTATGACACAATCTCAGAATCGAGGTCAGTCAGCTCAACCAAGTGTGACTGGGCCCAGTGCAACTCAGCAGCAGAACTCCCATTTCTCAGCTCAGAATTATTTCAGTCAGTCAAGTGGACCCTCAGAGCCTTGGTTCAATCAGAGCCCCCAGGATCAGTCTCATCGTGCCTGCCCTGTCCCCTATTCTGAGGTTCCCAGTGACTCCGGAACTCTCTCAATGTTCTTTGGGGGAAATGATGTTGAAAATGAAGAAACACTGTCAGGGGAAGGGCGTGTAAATGGGGTTCTTCACCCTGTCCATTCAATGACTGAGTTCTCCGGTCCGTATTTGAATGACAGTGGTAACATTCGAGCTGGGGCAGGACCATGTGATTCGGTGGAGAATCTGGAATGTGTTCCAAACCAGGAAGTGCTGCCTAATGAGCCACCCTCAAGCCATGTCTTTGAGGGGGGGCCTAACTTGGAGACACCTGACTCTGCTCCTCGTCTTGCCCGCTCTGCAAGTGTCTCATCTAGCTACAGTAGCGTCAGTCACAGCAGTGGACATGGTCCTCACAGCAGTGGCCACATCCCTCGGCGACAACAAGGTATAGTGGGAACATTCATCCAACAGGAGAGTCCTCGCCCACCAGATCACCCTCCTTTGCATCCCTCCACTGGTGGATACTTTGAACAGATAGACTCCAACCCAGCTGCAGAGGCAAGTCCTACTTTCCCAACTCCTAGCCCACCTAAACCAGTTGGTGTGTTTCAGGCAAGTGCGAATTCCTCCTTTGAGCCTGTTCGCTCACATAGTGTAGGGGTTCGACCTGCTGAGGTTGATCGTGCACGTATGGTAGTGGAGAAGGGTGGCCGTGACGTGCAGCCTGGAAACTTAGAACAACCCCCAGACAACTTGGAGACCATTTACTTACCGGAACGACGACCTTCATCTCGAGCTCAGGGAGCACGACGCCCCATTGAGAGTCCCGCCACTACACTCTGGGCTCAAAACGACACTGCCAGTCTTGGTACCAACATACTGTTAGCCCCTGCAGCGCCCTCTTTGGCTGCAACATTTGTTCCTGCACATCCATCTGAAGTCATCCAGCCACCGGAGGATAGCCCTCTTGATTTACATCCGGCTAAGCCAGAACCACAACCTCCCTCTGAAAACCTAGAGATTCCGCCAGACTCCACGCCTCAGGCAAGTTTGGGATATGCCTCCTTGCTAGTGACGTCGCCTCCCGTAGAGGCCCTGAACCAGCCTGTGTTGATTGCACCACCTTCCTCTAATTACAGTTTGGTTCCTTCTCCGACCCTTTCGCAACCTTTAAATCAGACAAGTCCACAAGAGACCTTAACACCTGTTCACTCACCACTTCAGGCTTCTGTGACCACTCAAATGCCTCAGATTGCTCCTCAAACAAATCAGCCGCAGCCTCTTTTTTCTCAAACACCTGTAAACTTCAGCCCTTCTATCCCTCAAGGCCTCTTGAATCTAACACGAGAGGCCAAAGATGTTCAGCCCTCTCTTCAATTAGCCCGATCTGATCTCTCAAGAGCCCAGCCTCCTAGAGCTGATAGCCAATCTCTTCCGCCTTCTGTTTCTCAAGCTCCGCCTTCTGCTGCCGCTGCAACCAATCACAATCAACTTTCAAATTATGAGCTGCTTGATTTTTCTATGCATCAACCACAGTCCGCGAATCAGGGGACATCAGTCCCTGCTATCTCTCAAAAAGCCCATCCCGCGGGCTTGGTGAATAACACACCTGGCTTCTACCTGCAGGTCACCAAAGACGCACAGCAAGGTGGGCAGTCTGACAGTGAGGCTCAGCCCCTTCAGGAGATCTCTAACCCCCCCCGACCCTCCAGCAACCATCCCGACATTGATCTGACTCGTACCTCCCAACCTCCAGCTCAACACCAGCCTCCTCCACAGGTCCCTCCAACTCATCCTGGTGCCCCTCCTGCTGTACCTGGATCTGCCCCACCGCTAGCTTACCCACCCCAATCTGGAAACTATGCTCCCCTGCCACTTCAAGAACCCCAAAGACCTCCCTCATCTCTAGGTGGTCAGTCAGGTTATCCTCCTGCGATACCTCCCGGTCCAGGCTACGCAGGGTACTACCCAGGAGCCTACCCTGAGTACCAGGATGGAAGACTGCCATACCCCCCACCCCAGTACCCTGTGGATCCCAGATCTCAAAACTACTATCAGGTGCAGTGTAATGATCTAATGGGTTTCCACCTAAAGAAGCTTCTAAATGCTTGCACAGTTTGTAACAACTTGACATAGTAAATTATACATAATTTTTTGCTTGTTTTGATTTTTGTAGGGCGATCCCTACCGGAGAGTAGATCCTCGATATGGCTGGTATGATGGTCAAAATCCTGGCTACCGGGAGGCTGAGCGTCAACCAGAGAGGCCAAGCTCTAGAACTAGCCAATACTCGGACAGACCCAACTCCAGGTGAAAGCGTTTTCACACTTAGTTTGATTTGCATTGTTGCAGTCAGAGTTTGTTTCTGTCCACTTGACCCTGCAGGTCTCTGTTTACTTTGGATGGTCATTACTTTGGACATTTGGGCCCAAACGCTTGCAAAGCTTGTTAGGAGCAGCTGTTAACCCCCACAGGATGGCTCTTGAATAAACCCCTTTAAACATAGACCAATGTTTCAATCAGACCCAGAGCCTGTGGTTTGGTGGTGCGCAGAGTGCCAATGATAACTTTGGTTGCACCAAAATCCAATGATAACTTTGGTCGCACCAAAAGCCCTGATTTCAAATATCCTTGTTTTGAACAATCAATAACATGATTCCCTTGTTTTTCTCTCTAATTTTTTATCTTAGACAAGGGTATCAAGAAGACTTTTCTAGATCCAACCGTAGTGCCTATGACGAATGGTATGCAAACTACTATAGACAGTATGATGCCTATGGAGGTAAAGACTGTTCAGCAGTACAGACACATGCCCTCTTTGCATCCAAGGGCTGAATGTGGTGTTTCTTCTTTCTTTTTTTATGGTTGTGTGTTTGTGTATTCAGATAAGAGCAGGTGGTATGATCCAAATGCTGCTTATGATCCACGCTACAAACCCTATTATGATCCGACATATGGCTGGTACTATGACATTGATGGTTACAATAAAGATGCTGCGTACTACAAGCAACAATATCAAAACAGGTACACTCATACACCCTTAAAATAAATATTTTTTAACTTGCTAACACATCTCTAATTGAGTTTTCATTGTAATTGTTACTAGGACACGAGAAGGGTATGATGATCCATGGCAGTATTACCCTGGTTACGACTCCAGCTTTGATGATGACTCCCGCCGGCGCGGCGTCGATGAATTTGACCGTCGTTCGGTTCACAGTGAACAGTCAGCGCACAGTGTGCATTCATCACACAGTAGACGCAGTAGCTTCAGTTCACGGTCGCAACAGGTTTGTTTGTTTTAGCTGTGGTTTAATGTGCGTGTGTGTTGTATGCATAATGTTTACAACAAATTTCTTCCTTTTGCAGAGTCAGGTGTACAGGAGTCAACCAGACTTGGTCAGTGCGGTCTATGATACCACTGGTACTACTCTTCCAGGGGATTACACCTACAGCCAGTATCCCAACCCTTCAGACACTGCAAATTACAGTCATATTCCTTACAACTCTGCTGACAACACCTGGACTGCCTCCGAGCAGCGTAAGCATTACACACAAGCACAAAGCAGTCATCTTAAGCTTGTATATCCTTAGCCTCATAGCATAATTGCCAAAGTCATTTTTTGGCCAAATTGTGATATCTGCCTATTTTTACTGTCCTTCCATTGCTGCATCATCCTGCCTTTCTGCCAATGTCTTTAGCCAATCACAACACTTATTAGGATCCAAAAACACTATCAATTAGTCATCTCTTTGGCTTAGGCAGTCTTGAGTTTTTTCGTGTTTTCCAAAAACATTGAAATATGACTTAGGCAATTATGCTATGAGGCTAACGATATGTATATATACCATAATTGCAATTAATATTGTTTTTTTTTTTTCAGTTTTCGGTACGAAACTTAATATACTACTCATTTATCTAGTTTAGAGGTTTATTGCTTGACAGTGGTTTTTGGTATTATTCATATATTATTATTGTTTTTTTGTTCCTATTTTATGTTTGTTTTAATTTTAACATGTTATGTTTCCTTTTTATTGAGGGTAAAGTTATAGTAACTTTGTGTTTTTGTTATTTTTAATGCTTAAACATAAACGAGAAATGTTGCCTTGTTTCATGTAAGGAATATGGTTTCAGGGAACGATCATAACCTTGACATTTGACAAGTGTCTCCCAGTATTCTCTTATCATTTAAATGGATAAAGCATGAATTTCATATTTAATGCACTTTAATAATGTAGCATTATTAAAAATTGCCTGTCTTCCTCTGTCTTTTTGTTTTGGGCTTTTTCCTCAGCTCCTCCAAGGCCGTTGACCCCTGAGAAGTATTCTGTTCCTCATCGTTGTGCTCGGTTTGGTCCGGCTGGTCAGCTGATCCTTGTCCAACCCAACCTGCCCTCTGCTGGTCAGCCCACACTTGTGGAAATCCACAGCATGGAGGTAACAACTGGAACAGAGTATGAATACGCTGATACATAAATCATCAATTGCAAGTAATCACTGGTATCTCTTGAATTTAAGCATTTTTCCTGGTCAGAACTTTTAAAAATAACTTGTTTATCCAGAGAATTAACTACTAAACTGACTTAAAAAGGTAATACTTTTTAATGATTAATTTGCCTTGTGATGTTTGTGTTTGGTTAAATTTGCACCGTATTTCCCAGCGATCCTCCAGAGTGCAGTTTGGTTCTACTTAGCTCCATGATAATTGCTCAATTAAATGATTTACTCTGATATCTTGGCTGTGATGTTATTCCAGACGATTCTGCAGGATTCTCAAGAACAGGCAGAAATGCGTTCCTTCCCTGGCCCGCTCGTCAAGTACGAATCATCTTTTATTTACTTAATGAAGGTGTACACGTGTATAGTCCGACACTGTCCGAGCCACGTATACGGTCAAACAATCCAGTCATCATCTCGTGTGTGTGTGTGTATGTGTGTGTGTCCACAGAGAGGAGACTCATAAGGTGGATGTCATAAAGTTTGCTCAGAACAAAGCCCAAGAGTGTTTGCGAAACGATGACCTCATGGATAAAGACTCCGCCTACCTCATCTGGGAGTTCATTGTGCTGCTGTGTCGCCAGAATGGGGTGAGTGTTTGTGTAGCCCTTACTTTAACTAAGAGTGTGACTCGTGTTTGGTTGCTTGTCTGAACCAAAATTTGATTCTTTATTTTTTTGTTTATAAATTAATAGAACAGAAACCATATAGAAAGTATAATAGAAACCATTAAGAACTGTTTGTATTACTATTAATTATGTTGCTTGGTTTTTTGGCTTGGTTTTAGACGGTCGTGGGCACAGACATCGCTGACCTGTTGCTAAAAGAGCATCGCTCTGTTTGGCTGCCGGGAAAATCACCTAATGAGGCTAATCTCATCGACTTCAATAACGAGGCAATCGAACATGCTGAGACTGATGAGGCCGGGCCGATATCCCTCCTGTCAGACACTTTCATGGGAGTACCTGAGAATGTCAGCAAGGAGACGGAGCGCTTCAGAGAGCTGCTATTGTTCGGCCGCAAGAAGGCAAGATAAAACATCTTCCTTTTCAGATGATTTTGAGACCACTGTTTATAATCAATCAGTTCTCAGTGGAGAATCATCTTGGCCCATATTGTTTTCCTGTTGAATATCCTGATTGACATCAGATTATGGAAGTTTGGGGGTTTTCCTGTTGTTCTGTAAAATAAATTAAAACTCTTTTTCTTTTTTTTCTAAACAGTATTATTGCAATAGTAATATTTAGTTCATATTTAAATGTTAAAAAAATAAATGCATACAAATATAATTAAAAAAATAATAGTGATGTTTTTGTTTTTTACAGGACAATATTATTGCAAATAATATCATTTTTATTGGTTTATTTAATATTTGATCAATTAAATAATATATATTTTTTGTGATGGTGAAAATGTTTTTCTTTCCTTTTTTGTTTTAAATAGATGATATAGTTTTCCAGTCTGACAAAACTGTCAAAAGTAGTGGAAAGACAATTGAGAAGTGTGTGTGTTTGTTAGGATGCTCTGGAGTCAGCTATGAAAAATGGCCTGTGGGGTCACGCACTGTTACTGGCTAGTAAGATGGACAACAGAACACACGCCCGTGTGATGACCAGGTAAACCCCCTTCACTTACACCAGCAACTTTTAAAGCAACAAACAGTTTGATTAAATTTTGTTTATATTTGTCGTTGCCAGGTTTGCCAACAGCCTCCCCATCAATGACCCTCTCCAGACGGTTTACCAGCTGATGTCAGGACGAATGCCGGCTGCTGCTACTGTATGAGAGAGTCGGTGTGTGTTAATATATTCATTTATGTAGTTCTTTTCTTCATGTGCACCCTCTACTTTTCTCTGGCAGTGTTGCGGAGATGAGAAATGGGGTGATTGGCGCCCTCATCTGGCCATGGTGCTGTCCAACCTCACACACACTCTGGATCTTGACACCCGCACCATTTCCACCATGGGGGATACATTAGGTACATAAACATACTGTCATGAAGGTAAACTTGCCCGTATATCGTGGTTGCTGCATTAGATCCGTAATCACGAATCTTTTGTCTGTTACAGCATCGAAAGGTCTAGTGGATGCAGCCCATTTCTGTTACCTGATGGCTCAGGTGGGCTTTGGTGTTTATACCAAGAAAAGCACCAAGATGGTCCTCATTAGCTCCAATCACAGGTGTGTAATGGCACATAAAGATGGACATGCCAAGTGTGTAATTTCACATACCATTTATTTGCATTAACACGCATTCGTTCTTTCTCTTCCCAGCATGCCGTTCTTAAAGTTCTGCTCGTCAGAGGCGATTCAGCGAACCGAATCGTACGAGTACGCTCAGTCTCTCGGCTCTCAGCCTCTCTCTCTGCCCAACTTCCAGGTGAGATGCGCATGGACACATGCAGTCACTTGGATAGGGATGTTAGCAACTAAATAAAAAATGATATTTTATTATCATTAACACACTGTTATGGTAGTTTTTGTTTTATTTTGAGTTTGTGTTTGTTCGTCTGTTTTGTTTTTACTATTTTAAAAGGTCATTATTTACTTTCTTGGATGCACTAGAATGGGATAACCTGCTTTAATGTTCAAAAACACTTTTTTTCACATGCTTCTTTTGAAAAGCCTGGAGTCTCTGATTGAGATTAACACGAGCCCCTTAACCCGATCACAACATGATGAAAACACTACAGTTCACTGAAGGATTACATTCTTTCTTGCCGCATGTATTTTGCAGAATATAATCCTCAGACGCAGATAATCCTTTATAGGTTTTATGTTAAAAAAAAATTGGCATAACCTGCACCTTTATATAACCCGCACCCATAGAGTTATGAACTTTTTTTTATGTAAGTTCATATTTCGAATGTTGCTCGCATAACGTCAATTATCCTATATATTATCCAATTATATTAACTGTTCAGGCTCGGTACACAGTGCTTGTGCGCGAAATTCACACAATAAGAAAACAAACACAAGTCAGAATCAGAATAAAAAGAAAGAGCAGTGTCTCCCGCTGTGCAGCAGCTCGTTCCTTAAGAAGCGATTCTACAGCTGTTGATCATCGGATGAGATGAGAAGAGCCCGCCCTCATGCAGCACAGCCAATCACGTCTTCTTGCATGATTGACAGGTCAGACAGCCTATCAGAGCCAGCTGTCAGAGTGATAGTACAAGCGCCAGAGACAACAACCCTCGCAAGAAAGAAAATACCGCAAAAAAAACCTTACGTCCTTAGGGATATAACAAATATATTGAAATATTATCACGTGTAAAAAAATTGTGAGATAGCCGCACCCTTATATAACCCGCACCCCACCTGCGGGGCTTGTAAAATCTGGTATAACCCGCAGGTTATATATGTGGGAAAATACGGTAGATGGGCATTCTGCTAATATTTAAAATTGACCATTTAGTAATATCTGGACTTCCATCAAGGCATTTTAGGCAGGTCTGGAATAGTGTTCTCTTTTATAATAAATCCTTTTTTGAGAGACTATGAGCTTTCTGACTTTGCAGATCTTATACATGCACACATATGTTACATACCTTGTTTATACACTAAAGAAAAACGTTAAAAAGCATTTTGTACCATCTGCACAAATTCAGATAGGTCATTACCTTTATCATTTGACTTACAGGTGTTCAAATTCATCTACGCATGTCGCCTGGCGGAGTCGGGACTCTGTGCACAAGCCTTCCATTACTGTGAGGTTATTTCACGCACTCTGTTGAACCTGCCGGAGTACTACTCACCCGTGTTCATCAGTCAGCTCATACAGGTACACAAACCAAGACTGCCTGTCTCGCAGTTTACGTTTCTGTGGTGTCTAATCTTTCTTCCTGTGTCTCGTTACAGATGTCTCTGAGGCTGAGGTTTTTTGACCCTCAGCTGAAGGAGAGGCCAGAGCAGGAGTTGTTCATAGAGCCTGATTGGTTACTACATCTCAAACAACTGGATGGACAGATCAAGGTGGGTGTCTTTTCTTTTATCCGTGATGCACATTATGTAAATGTGGTACTCTGTTCCTGCATTGTAGTAAAGTAAAGGGATAGTTCATCCATTAATTAATTACTCGCCCTCATGTCATTCAGCTTTGTAATGCAAATTAAGATCTTTTTAATGAAATCTGAGAGATTTCTGTCTCTCCGTTGACAGCTACGCAACGACCACTTTGACGCTTCAAAAAGTTCATAAAGAGGTCTTAAAACAAATCATATTAATCAAGCGATTTAGTTCAAACTTTCTGAAGACGCTTATTTAATTTAGGCTTTTATTCACATATAAAGATTGATCAGCGAACATAAACAGAAGCACGAGAATAAATCTCAATGGTTCTCACGCGCAAAGCGAACGTTCTGTTTACCACAGCTGATCTGTGATTTGATGAATTATTATGTATGAATAAAAGTGTAAATTACTAAAGTCTTTTAAGAACATTTGGGATTAACCACTCAATTCATATGCGTTCATTTTACAAACTTCTTATGAATGTAAAGCAATCAACGGAGGGACGGAAATCTCTCAGATTTCATCAGTAAGATCTTCATTTGTGTTCTGAAGATCAACGAAGGTCTTATGAGTTTGGAACAACATGAGGGTGAGAAATTAAGAACAGAATCTTTATTTTTGGGTGAATATCCCTTTTAATGCTTTTTAATGGCATAATTCTATGATTTTTATTTCAATCAAATTAAAGTCATGTTATGGCTTGGTGCGATTTTATAAAATTGCAAAGAATGTGATTTAATTAATTGAATTAAAACGCAAAGCATTATTGTGTTTTTTATGTGAGGAGTTCATGATCTAAGGTCTTAAGGTGGTAAATGCTGCTCCATCGCCGCAGGTTTGAGTCACTTATAACGTGCATTTGGGAACAAAGTAATGATTCAATACGTGTCCATTGCAGAGACTTCTGTTGTAAGTAATATGTAACGCAGAGCTCAAGTACATTTTTAAAGAAAGAAAATTTACAACACGAGCATCGGACAGGGTAAAATTATATATTTCCTAGTTATTATTTCACAACCTACACTTGTCTTTTCTTTTCAATCTGCTTCAAATATGTGATTGAGGCTCGGCTGCGCAAGTGATCCAATGCATTATTTATAATAACATGTCAAGTGTGTGGGAAGAAATAACGTTTTTTATAAGTTAATTATACAAATAAAGTACTTAAATGTGATGCCTAAAATAATGTTTTATATATTTTATATACAGTATATTGGGGCAAATGTTTACGTTTCACCAGTAGATTTTTAAAAGATTCACTTTTGAAATATCTTATGAATCTTTCTAGGGAATGCAATCAATAACAGTACTCTTATGGATAAAAAAAAAAAAAAAACTATTACAATTAGGGATGCACCGGATAGCAATTTTTATTATCCGGCCAGAACCGGATAGTTCCGGATATCAAATTAACCATCCGGCAGGAACCGGAACCGGATATCAGCGGATATATGGATACTTGTTGCACCACAGCCAATTTTTTGTGTGTTTACAGTTTAGACTACAGTGTAAATAAAAATGTGTTACGCCCTGTGTTTGTTGTTGTTTTTGACACACTACATAGCCCGACAGCTAGCAGAGGTAAAAAATACTTGGTGTACATGACAAAGTAGTTCTTAGTCGACTTTGTTGGGTTTTTCTTTAATAATTAATATATTTTTTAAAAATTACAAATTCAGCTCCCAAAAAAATAATTATACAAGATATTTTTGTTGGGTTCCCCCAAATTCCGGTCCTTACGATTTAATCAGTTTAGCATTGAACTTCATGAAGATCAGTTTTTCTGCATTATCAGGGAGCAGTCGCGATCGATGTTCAGTAATGATCCCTCTAGCTGAAAATAATCCCAAACGACGCTAAATTTACGCAACGACATTGTTTTTTTTTTTTGTATCCAACGTTTAAAATGGCGGCTGAACTAAATTAAACTAATAACCGAAAATGACCGAGCAATATCCGGTACCTGGTACCATTTCGACCGGAACCAGAGCCGGAACCGGATAGAAAAAAAACGCCGGATATCCGGCTAACCGGAACCGAAACCGGACATCCGGTACATCCCTAATTACAATAAACAATTATATAATTAAGCCGTAAAAACATGAAATACAGATTTATAGCATTTAAAAAGTACGCCCAATATTTGACAATATGCTAAATATTGTGTCTAATGCAATTCTGTATTTTCAGCAAAGTGGAATTATGAGTATTTCTATGCTGGTGTCACCATTGCCTTGTGCATGGGGGACCAGATCCACAATTTCAGTAAATATGCAAAACGTTTTTACAGGTAATTGCACTCTTACTGTCGCTAACACTAATTATATAATGCTTTTTGGTGGGTTTTCACTGAAAAAAAACAAAAAAACATATTGCCACATTTTTTGAGAAAAGATGCATCAAAATGGGGGGGGAAATGCAGTGAAATCCTGTAAGGACTGTTTAATAAAGAAATGAAGACATGAGTACTGTCATTTTAAAGCTGTACTGTAAAATAAAATTATTACGATTATTATTGCTGTTCTTTTTTACAGTAAAGTTCTATTATTTTAACAGTAGTATTTATTTTCAATATTTATTTTTTAATTAAATTATTATTATTATTATCAGTTTATAGTTATATTGATGTAGAATTACAACATTTTTGGCTGAATTGTGCAGTCCCACAGAAAAAGCGCAGCAAACCTGGAGCATTCACAATTTTTATCAGAAAAATCACAATTATATATTTTTCCCCAAATCATGCAGCCTTGCTCAGAGAATCATGTATTGGTGTATGTTCACAATAGATCATGTTCCGATCACATGCATGTTATTGTCGTATTCAGGACGGCGCGATCACCTTCCGTGCGGATCGCAGCACCCCACAGCTTTACCCCTGCAGCACGCCCAGTTCAGAAGACCAGTGCAGCCCACCTGACCCTTCAACTCTGACCCCTGATCCTCACAATCCTCTTATGACCTCCCTTGTGCCCCCCGCTGGTGTTCAACTCATGCCACCAGGTACGGTCCAGTGTGTAATGTTAACCTGAGAAGCATCTATTCTGATTCCTTTATCATTCACCGTCTACTTTATTCTCTCCTTTAGCCCCTCCCACTATTCTTCAGGATGGGGCGGGCCCTCAGCAACAGGCCCCGCCTCCAGGTGAAAGTGTTCCATTCTACCCGGGGCCACCACAAACAAACTTTGTGGCAATGTACCAACCTGAAACGCATGAGCAGTACACACCCATGCTGCCGCAGCAAATGCCCCCACAAGTGCCCCAGCAAATGCCGACATACAACCCAACAGAAATGCCTGCGCAGGTACCACCTCAGATGCCCCCAGGAATGCCACCTCAGATGCCCCAAGGAATGCCACCTCAGATGCCCCCAGGAATGCCACCTCAGATGTCCCAAAATATGCCACCTCAGATGCCCCCAGGAATGCCAGCTCAGATGCCCCCAGGAATGCCACCTCAGATGTCTCAACCAATGCCCGGGTCCCAACATGGCTCCGCCCCTTCCTCTCCTCAGCAGTTTCCTCAGTCATCTCCGACGTTTAGCGGCCCCCCTCCACAAGGGAAGGACTTTTACGATGAAATGGCACGCATGGTGAGTTATAACGTAGAAACCCAGAATTCCATATCTATTTCATCTAGTTCTGGTTATTGTTACTTTTTAAAGTAATGTTACATTGGTGCATTTTCTATGTAAAGTAACCGTTTTTTTTACTCATGTACTTTAAACACCTGTTAGTCGACATTTACTCAACACTGGATTTTTTTTTTAAATTTGTTACATTACTCCTAAATAAAGTAGTTACATATTATGTTTTTATTAAATTTACCTTTTGTTATTTATATAATGTTTTAAACTGATTCCTGTTGTTTAAGGGCCCAGGCAGAAGATCAAGAACCACGTCACAGTCATCATCAATACACATGGTACAGTCAATCTATATCTCTATTATTCATCAAGGATGCATTAGTGATCAAAAGTGACCGTGAAGACATTTATAATGTTACAAAAGATGATGTATTTTTTTTTCTGTTCTTTTGAAATTTTTACTATTCAAATAATCCTTAAAAAATGCATCACAGGAATAAATTACATTTTAAAATATATTCATATGGAATTAATTGTAAAATATTATTGTTTTACTGTTTTGATAAATTAAAGGCAGACTTGATAAGCAGAAGAGACTTTCAAAAATATTTTTTAAGTCTTACAGACCCTGAATAGTAGTGGACTTTGTGTTCTGTCCTGATTTGCAGATGTCAGGTCGTCGGTCTCGCACAACGTCAGAATCGTCCAATCATTCTGGTCGGGAGCGCAGCAGTTCACTAGCTAATCAGGGTTCTCCACCTCCTCCACCCATCCCAGAGGCTCCACCACAGGACGAATCCAAGAAGACCAAGAGAGACTCTCCCAAAAAAGTACATACTTGCATTTAAATGTATACAAAGGCCTACTGTATTTTCCTGCAAATAACCCGCAAACGCAGATAATCCACACCCTCATATAGCCTGCGGGTTTTGCGGTGGGGGGTAAAAAATAGCCAGTATAACCCGCACCTTTATATAAACCGCGCCCATAGATTTATGAACTTTTTTTTGTGCAAGTTCACATTTTGAATGTTACTCGCATGACGTCAATTATCATAACTGTTCAGGGTACACAGTGCTTGTGCGCGAAATTCACACAATAAGAAAACAAACACAAGTCAGAATCAGAAGAAAAAGAAAAAGCAATGTCTCCCGCTGTGCAGCAGCTCGTCCCTTAAGAAGCAATTCTACAGCTGTTGATCATCGGATGAGATGAGAAGAGCCCGCCCTCATGCAGCACAGCCAATCACGTCTTCTTGCATGATTGACAGGTCAGACAGCCTATCAGAGCCAGCTGTCAGAGTGATAGTACAAGCGCCAGAGACAACAACCCTCGCAAGAAACAAAAACAGAAAGAAAATACCGCAAAAAAACCCCCTTACATTCTTAGGGACGTTACAAATATATTGAAATATTATTTCGTGTAAAAAATGTGTGATATAGCCCGCGCCCCCCTGCGGGGCTTATAAAATCTGGTATAACCCGCGGGTTATATGCGGGAAAATACGGTATTGGATACAGACAAGCAAATCTGTTACGATTCTAATGAATGTTGCACAGACTTGTAACGTCGTCTTTCTTCATCAGGGAGGGAGCGGCAGCGGCTGGCTGACCTGGCTGTACCCAAAGCGCAAGAATGAAGCGCATCTCCCAGAAGACAAGAACAAATCTGTAGGCACACACTTCCAGCAACCCCCTGCTCTCTCTCATGCACGTGTTGTCGGGTTTCATAGCAGTGATTAAGAGATTACATTTATTTTTCAGATTGTTTGGGATGAAAAGAAGCAGAAATGGGTGAATCTAGAGGAGCCGGAGGAAGAGGTACAGCACAAGGATTGCTTCATGCTTTTCAAATGCTGTATACATGACAGTCATGCAAGTATGTGAATGATGGATTTGTATGCGTTTCAGAGCAAACCCCCTCCTCCTCCACCTACCAGCTTTCCCAAAGTTCCAATGGGGGGCCCAGGGATGGGGCCGCCAGGAGCAGGGGGTCCAGGGGCGGGACCACCTGTCAATATGTTCTCCAGGAGAGCAGGCATGTCACCAGCCACATCGTCATTCACCACTTTTCTCTTCTTAATTACTTCTTATTGAGAAATCTTTTAGATGAGATATTTATTTATTTACATTTATTTATATATAAAGTATGTTTGGGGGTATTTTTAAATTAATTAAAAGTGTTAAATTTTTTATACATTTTTTTAAAAGTATAAATTAAATAAAAGTTTTATGGAAACATAATGTGGACCAAAAAGGTCATTGCTATTGTTAATGTGAAAATTATGAAAAATTATTTAATTGAAATAATGCAAAAAAAAATGTATGTTAAAAACTTAAGAAATTAGAAATGTTGCTTTGGCTGAAAAAAGAAAAGCTGAATTACTAAAATTGCTCTAAATAAAATAAAAACAAATTAAAGCTAAATAAATTGAAATATTAAAAATGAGGCACATACAATTACTAAAACTTAAACTAACATGAAAACTCAAAAAGCTCATTCAAAATATGAATAATTACTATAATAGTATAAAAATATACTAAAATAGCACTGTGCCGACTTCCATAAAATGTTTAAGACGCTTTACGCTTTTAAGTTTTACACTGAGTGAACATAACAGATTATTTATTATATGTACCAATACAACAAAACATGGTAAAAAGAGCAAAACATTTACCTATGAATTAAAAAATATGAAATATAAAAAATATGAAATGGCTCACAGGGACTTTCAAACAAATCAATGAACTGTTCTAAAGAGCAGATTCTTGAAAACGAATGATCTGAAATGAATCTTCTGAAATCTATTGGTACTTTAAACCACAGACGCAATAAAGAAAGACTCTCTCTCTCTCTCTCTCTCTCGGCTTAAATCTGCCGTAACTGCAAACTCTTCTCTGTTGTCTGTAAGTAAGTGTGTTTGTGTTTCAGGCACTAAGGGCCGTTATGTGGACGTGTTGAATCCTGGCCGTGGAGGATCTAAACCCGCCGCTGCCGTTCCACCCCCAGCTGACCTGTTTGCTCCTCTCGCACCCATGGCCATGCCAGCCAACCTCTTTACACCAGCTGCAGGTGTGTGTGTGTGTGTGCGTCAGTGTGTCAGCACATGTCTGTGTGAAGTCTAACGCTGCTCTTTTCAGCCCCAGATGAGCAGCAGCTGATGGAGGGAAGCGTTCCAGATGCCAGTGGTGAAAACACACAGCAGACGAGTGCCACAGTGCCACAGGTACACACATCTGCCCTAAACACACACACACACACACACACACACACACACACACACACACAGCATCCACAATTCACTTTGGTTCCTATCACAACTAGACTTGTTTAGCCATCTCTTTCTGAGTCTCTCACTATATTCTTTGAGCTTTTGTGTTGCTGACATTGTGTATTTCTCTCATTTTATTTGCTCATTTTGCTTTGTGCATATTTATCTTTTTAATTGTTCATCTATTTTAAGCATTTGGCTCTTGCCGATTTGATTCATTTATTAATATATTGGATTCTGATATCAGATCAGCGCTACCATCCCACAGAATTGCATTCACGCCTACATTTGTTTGTGATACGCATCCTCTATAATGTGTGTTTTCCATTTAGATGTTTAACCCGAATGCTTTGCCTCCCGGCCCGGAGGGAACCCAGTCTGGAGAGGTGAGATCATCCTTTAACGCTTTACCACTTCTCCTTTAAAGCCACTTCATTCGGTCATGCCCTGCTCCTTCACCCATTAATGCAGATTAACATAATTTTAACAGCACACATGTTCCCATGTAGAGTTACTGCTTCTGAAACACACATTTGATCGTGCATCTATAGCTGTATCCCATGATTACGTTCTCTGATCTGGTGACACAAAGTGCATGAGTGTGTGTGAGCGTGTTTGAGAGTGAGAATGCATGCTTCTGAGGGGGCGCGATTATGATCAATGATTGAGGAGATGTTTGATTTAAGATGCTGCTGCATGAGATTAATTTGGGTTTGTGGTGTTTGTTTGTTTCATTTATTCCTGCTGTTCTAGCTGTCACGTTCTAGCTCAATGAGTTCTCTATCTCGAGAAGTGAGTCAGCATTTAAATCAGGTACTTTCAGCTGGTTTTTATCTGAAACACACACACACATACACACACGCACACACCTTTTCCAGACACTGCAATGACCAAACAACAGTGCTATGCAAAACACGAGCGCACATGCCATCTGCACGTCTGTAACCTCACACGCTTGACCTCCAGCACGACACTTTAATGTGTCACCAGCAGCCCTGGCCAATAGGAAGGGCTCTTGGATCTCACAGAGGCGTGCTGAAGATTGAGGCACACATTAACCAATCACGTGCTGCATGCTGATCATGACCTTCAGTGGGCATGGCCGTCTGCATCCATGGAGATGAGTGGTGGTGATGTTGCTCTTCTGTTCCCCATCTAACCACAAGTGTGTTCTCATAGGTTCCCGCTCCGCTGCCAGTGCAAGGAGCTCCACCTGCGGGGGGCGTGACCTTTTATAACCCCTCCCAGTTTGCACAGGTAAATCAGTGTTGCTATTTTTAACTAAAACTAAAGTTCACCAAGAGTCGACGCGGATTTTAGGGTTAAAGGTTTTATTTATTTATTTGTGTGTGTGTGTGTGTGTGTATGTATATGTATATATATTTATATTACACATTATATACACACACACATATATATACACATATACGCATGCATACATATACACATACATACATGCATACATACACACATACACATATACATGCATACATACATACATGCACACACACACACATACATGCATACATTCATATATGCACCAACAACACCAGTGTGAGTAAATGATGACTTGATTTTAGTTTTAGGGTGAACTGTTCCTTGAAGGTAAATGTTGTGATTGAAGGAATCTGACATATTAATGTCTTTCTTTGTCTTTTTCAGTCCGTTCCCACAAGCCGTGCTCGGCCTGGTCGTCTGGGACAGAGACAATACCCCACAGGGAAGTAACATTATCACTGCAGTTCTAGATCAAACTGTGGTTCTAGACCAGATCGGACTGAAGTTTGGTTTCTGCCTGGACTTTTAGCAGCCCTCAGCCTCCCGAATAACAGTGTCTCGCTGTCATAATCGTCCCGTCTGCTGATGTTGGAATGAATGGATCAGACTCCGGTCATTCTCTCTCTCTCTCTCTCTCTCTCTCTTCTCATACCGTTGCGGTCTAACTCTCTCTCTTAGTCTGTCCGGACCGGCGGTGCTTCCTCAACGTGAGCGGTGTGAATACAAGTGCAATATTGCGAATTTTAGCCCTGTGTAGTTTGAATTATTTTTTTTACTTTAGTTCTTAGTCTGCTCATTTCAGCAGGGTGTATGCAAGTACGAATAAGTGTGTGTGTGTGTGTGTGGGGAGGAAATGTGGGCGTGTCTTGCTGATGAAAGGCAGCCAATGCATGTGTTAGAGGGCGGTCTGGCCTGTTGTCATGGGAACAGTGCAGTGAACCAGAATGTTTTAGATATTTATTAAGCCTCCTGTCGAAATGAAACCGGACGGGATCTGTATATCAGAGCGAGTTTGTGTAAACATGGCTATGATGTGCTAAACAAACCCATCTCTTTTACCTTCTCGCGATCAAATCCTTCATTTTTGCCAGTAGCGAAGAATCACATTTATACGATTCACCAAAATCCCTGTGATCATTTGCGTGTTTTGCTCATAAAATATCTATTATTATTTTCATCTGGCTCTGATTGATCGTCTTCACGTCTCTTAATCACACACTGCTATTCCTTTGCTCGTTCCGGGGGTTCTTGTTCCCATGGGAACAGCGGGGTTTTGTAATTCCAAAGGTCGGCTCTGTTTGAAGGAAGCTTGGACTTTTCCAATGTTAAAAAAATGACTGTACAATTCTTGATATAGTGATAATAAAGATATTTTTGAGCTCTTTAATACTTTAGATTGTGTTTTTTGTTTCTACAAAAGTAGAAGTGAATGAGCTGCTTGTATACGGCACAAGAAAATGAAGGAAACTCTTAAATCACATGAAATTAAATTATTTCTGGTTTATTTATAAATGTATTTATTCTGATATGATTTGCTGCTCAACAAACATTTATGATTATCAATGTTGCTTCATATTTCAATGCCACAATAATTTCATGATTCTTTAATTAATAGAAAGTTTAAAAGAACAGCGTTTATTTGAAATAGAAATCTTTTGCAACATTATAAATGTCTTTTCTGTCCCTTTTAATCAATTTAATGCATCCTTGATGAATAAGTATTGATTTTATTTTTTTAAACAAAATCTTCCTGACCCTAATTTTAATAGGAAGTGTGAGTTTTTGTGCAATTAATTCCTGAGAATTTTTTTCTTACCAATAGATCTACCACTGACTAGCAAAAGCAGATAGCAAATTTGTTAAGTTTAAATATTCTTTTGTTTTTTCACACAAAAATGGCAAACCGAATAACCAAACAGCTGAATGCATTAAAACGGGAAAGAAAAGGTGAACTTTAAAGCATTTCGTCACGTCTTTAATACCTGCATGGCTGTAAAATGTGTAGCGTTTACACTAATCTCATACAAAACTACAGTAGGAAACTCTGCACTCTTTCTTTACAGACATATATTATTTTCTAGTGTTATGACACAAATCAACCGAATGTAATGTAAATGTGCCGACGGCCTGTGACGGAGTGGTTAGTGCAGATGCGTGAGAGTCCAGAGACGTTTAGCTGGGGTTCTCATGCAGGTGAAGCAGGTTCAAGTCCAGCCTGTTTGTTCTCCTGATGCACTTCCCAATCGTTTCATGTGCCTTATTCCAATTTCCAATCAATAAAAAGTGGCAAAAATCCTAAAAACAATGATTTTTTGAAATATACATCCATATATAATGTACAGCCATTTGGGTCTAAAAGTCCCGAACATAAAGGTCACAGTGAAGCCAGTCCTCATTCTGAGGTGTGTGTGTGTGTTGGGCTCGGGTCGGCCTCCTGCGGACAAACAGAATTATTTTTGTTCAAACAGTCCAGAAGCCTGTTTTCACCCTGGAATAAAACTATTTAAAAGATAATTTCGACTTTTCATCTCATGACTTTTTTTCTCTCTCAGAATTGCGAGATATAAACTTAAAAATCTGACTTTTTATTTTAGTTTATATCATGCAATTCTCATTACAAATCATAAATTGTAAATCATAATTAAAAAAAATCATAATTGTAAGAAGTCACAATTACATTAAAGGGATTGTTCACCCAAAAATCATTCACTCACCCTCAAACCTGTATGAATTTCCTCCTCCTGTTGAACACAAAAGAAGATATTTTGAAGAATGTGACTATCCAGACAGCTGACGTCAATGAACTATAGTGAGGGATAGCTCATTTTTAGGTGAACTATCCTTTTAAAAGTTCACTCTCTTTCTGTAGCTCAAAGCGGTGGTTGTGATCAATAGAGAGAACATGAAATGCAGCCCTAAATGTGTGTGTGTGTGTGTTTGGTTAAAGGTACCAGTGCACTTTTCGCTCTCTGAACTGCAACTTCCAGCATGCTCCGGTCAGACAGAATCTGTCGCAGAGTTCCAGAATCCATTTCCAGTAGCATCCCTACACACATTCACACATTAATAACCACACAGTGTGTAGAAAAACACTTGCTGCGTCTGAAATCGCACACTATTGGTACAACATTTGGTTTGAAACCTTGCGACTGCTCGCACTTCTGTATAGAATGAATGTGCGTCGTATGAATGAAAAATTCGGATGTACTACATATTGTCATCGTCATGTGACGAGATGTTTCAGTTCACCGCCACTCACAACTCGTCTCATCATGGGACAGCAAAGCGTTTAGAAAAAGTACAGTTACATTCATACATTTGGCAGACATTTTTATCCAAAGCGACTTGCATTGCATTCAAGAAACACATTGTCATTTTGATCAGTTCTCGCTTTCCTTGGGAATCGAACCCATGACCTTGGCGTTGCAAGCGCCACTCGCTACTGTTTGAGCGACAGGAAAGCATCTGGGTACTTTTCGCCTACTACGTATTCTGAAATACTGCTCTGTTTTCACATACTAAACAGTAGAGAAGTATTCGATTTTGGACGCAGCATCTCTCAATCAATAATCCTGTATGCAAATGAGCTTTACGACTCACCTGTGATGTCAGCGCAGTGGGCGGGGTCTAACTGATGCACAAAACTGAAAAGCGTCTCGCCAATGGATTCCTCTCGATCAGAGCCGTCACTCACATCGGTCGCGTCGCCACCCTGCCTGCGCCAAACACAAACATCACAGTTTCTTGTTTAGTTGAAACTTTAGTTTAAAAATAAATAAAAAAATTTATTCTAAAAAAATATTAAAATTTTCTGCGAAATGTTTGTTGGATATTTACATTCATGCATTTATCAGAAGCTTTTATCCAAAGAGACTTGTATTGCATTCAAGAAACACATTGACATTCTAATCAGTTCTTGCTTTCCCTGGGAATCGAACCGTGACTTTGGCGTTGCAAGCGCCACACTCTACTGTTTGAGCGACAGGAAAGCCGCTGTCATTCCAATTCCAGCTCATGAACTGAATGCTGAACTTTACTCAACAATGCTATTAAAGGACGCAAAGGCTCTTACTCCTGCAAAGTTTTCAGGGCGACATTGACCCGTTCCTCGAGGAGCGCGTGATCCGACAGCAGCTGAAGCACCGCCTCCTTCTTCTGCTCCAATAGCATGCCTGCACAGTTGCCATGCAACCATGTTACCATTGTAACATTTTAAATTCCCTCATTTGGTGTTTTCTTGCAGTGTGTCGATAAATGTACCAGTTATTTTCTGTGTATGTCCAGTGTTGTAGAGGTCAATGAGGTCATACAGCTGTTCGCCCAGCGAGTCGGAGGACACGGACACGGCGTCATCAGCGTGAGACACGGGTTCACTAGGAAGAGAACAGGACAGAGGTTCTACACTTAATATGTTCTACACTTAATATGTGTGTGTGTGTGTGTGTTTTATTGTCTGTGTGACACCTGTGGTCAGATGCCGTGAGAGCGGTCAGTGCTCTGTCCAACGCCTTATTCAGCAGAGCTTCATCATACAACATCTGAGCCACAACAGAACCAGGCAACTCCAGCAGCATTCCTGCAGAACAAAACTACAGTCAGAGATGGAGACAGAGAGAGAAAGAGAGAGAGATGGATGGAGAGAGAAAGAGAGAGAGAGAGAGGCAGGCATAGATAGATAGATAGATAAAAATAGATAGATGGATATAGATAGACAGATGGATAGAAATAGATAGATAGAGATAGATAGATAGAAATAGATAGATAGATAGATGGATGGATAGATAGATAATGTTCTGTATCACCTGTAAGTTTAGGTGTCATCTCGGTGTATTTCGGATATATCCGATCATACAGTTTCTCTCCCAGAGTCTCCTGATCTTCATCTTTCTCCATCACTGTGGCATTTAACTGATTATTTAATCAGACCAAACTCCGCTATTATTCACATTACATCACTATCCTCAATGAGTGTGAATAATCATAATAATGTATTTACAGAAGACATCAGAACTGGCTTGTTGTGCTTCGAGAACACATGAAAATGACGTAGAGCACACAGAGTGCGTGACGTTATTCAAACCGCTTAAAATTCATCCGCAATGTCCATCAAACATATAGTTCCGTGTAAAAATATACATTTAAAGGCGGTTTTTTGTTTCCAAACATTTCTGAAACCTTTCGAATAAACATCAAACATATTTCCGCTATTTAACACACTCTAAATAAATGTAAATCACTAAGTTAGTAATCCTCGCGGAAGCGGAAGAAACTACGTAAATCGACCGGAACCGGAACTCCTTCCTTTCCCCCTCTCTTCCTCTGCCGAAAAGGTAACGTGGTCGCAGTGTGTCACTTTTCAAAGCTCGATTAAACGCTTTATAACGCACATTTCAGCATTAAATGCACATGTAAGTGCATCGAATATGTTATAAGCTGCTTGTGAGGTGTAACATTATATGTAACGAGAGTAAAGAGGGAGATATTTAATCGTGAACCCAGCGGTGTTGCTGATCTAGGCCTTCAGTGAGCGAGACGAGCAGTAAAATGCTCAAAATACTGAGAAAGATTTGGGTGTTTTTCTCTGTCAAACTGAAATTTAAGTGTCTTAAGGTGGACGTTTGTGTCTCGTTTCCCTTTTGCTGCTTATTTTTGCATAGCGTTATAAGCAATTAGTGTGTGTGTGTATATATATAATTATTTATTTGTGTATGTGTATGACTATCAACGTGTGTATACACATACACACATTTATTTACGTGTGTGTGTGTGTATATATATATATATATATCATCTTTGTGTGTAATTTCGAAGTGATATTTGTATTATAAGGTGCAAGGTTTTGTTTATAGCTGGCTAATCTGTTGTGATCTTTTTCTTCTTTGTTGCCTCTTGTTCAGGAGTCACGATGGCATCGGCTCACCTGCAGTGGTTGGTCATCAGAAACGCTTCTAGTTTCCTCATCAAGAGGAACAAACAGACTTACAGCACCGTAAGTCCTGCAGCTCAGCTGATGTGACCGGCCTTAAAGGGCTAGTTCAGCCAAAAATCATGTTAATTACTCGCCCCCAAAATTATTAACTTGTGTTCACTAGAGATACATGTGTGTTGATGTTGGTTATTAAACATTTATAAATGTGGTTAAACAATTCTGTGGCACTTGTGACTTCATAAAATGGAGGTTAAACCACTGAAGTCATGGGTTGCTTTAATGAGATTTTTTACTACCTTTCCGGGGCTTGACAGTGGTGGTTACGTCGCTGTAAATGGAGGGACAGATTTGTTTTTAGAAGATAATTAAATGTCTTATAGCCTTGTAGCCTCACGTGAGAATCACACTTCATTTTTGGGTGAACGGTCTCTTTAAAGGGTTTTTAAGTCACACTATGCAGGTTTTTTGGAAATGATAATTCAAGAGAATGGATGCTGTTGTAGATATTGAGCTTAGTTCAGAAAACTTGTTTTTCCTCAATCCTTTTATATGTAATTTTTAATCTAGTGTATCTGATTTTCCATCTCTAAAATGTCTTGATATCGCCCTGCCAAGCGAGTGGCAACTGACCGCTTTTACTGCATAAGCAGAAGGGATGCACTACTCTGCCACATTTAATTTATTGTTGTTTTTGTCTGTGATCCTCAGACTTACGATCACTCCTATAGTTGTATTGCTGAACATTTCCTTTGTTTTTGTTATGCATTACTAATTATTGCTCTCTGATCTTGCATACTCTCATTTTCAGGAGCCAAATAACCTGAAGGCCAGGAATTCTTTCCGCTTCAATGGTCTCATTCATAAGAAGACGGTTGGCATCGAGCCGGCCGCTGATGGCAAAGGTGTGGTGGTCGTCCTGAAGAAACGTGCAGGTGAGGGACTTTTTGACCAAAGCCACTTTTTCAGGGATCCTGCTTTAACATGAGGTTGCATATTATAATTGTTCAGATGCCAGTTGTTTGTAAGATAATCTACACTATGCCATTTGTTTTGGAGTTGTGTGATGTGAATAAACCGTTCATCTAGACGTCTCTGCTCTGAACGAGCTTTTGAAACATCTGCCGGCGTTCTTTTACTAAGTGAAAAGTTTGCATGTTTTTCAGGTCAGCGTAAACCTGCCACCTCATACGAGAAGATCACCATCAACAAGAACTCCCGCGCCACCCTCGCCAGCGTGAGGAACATCATCCGCAAAAATAAATACAGGAGGGACCTGCGCATGGTGGGTTTCTTAAGTCAAAAGTCTCTGAAGTTGATGCAGAGTTAAACGTGTGAAGATTCAGGTATTGAATGAATGCACTTTGTGTGTGTCTGTTTCAGGCTGCCGTGAGACGCGTCAGTGCCATCCTGAGCAGTCAGAAGCCTGTGGTGGTGAAGAAGAAGCGCTCCAGGACTCCCAAGAGTTCATAAATGGATGCATATACAGCTTTTGACTTAATAAATGCTTTTGGTCAAATGTTCTTTACCTTCAGTTGTCGTTTTTAACTGGCCTGCATACACAACCATTAAACTCACTGAGGTTATCAGTGATCACGTTTGTATTTGCTAAAGCTATTTGCTGTCACCGGTGGTTTACCAAGTCATTTCATGAAGGCACAGGGCGGATTAAAGGGGTCTGTTATACTCTTTCACAAAGTCTTGATTTTGTTTTGGGGATATACAGTAATGCCTTGACATACGAGTGTCCTGAGATACGAGTAAGCCCTTACGCTAATTTTTGCCTTGAGATGCGAGTAAATATGTGAGATACAAGCACATTTACAGATGCTAGGTGTTCGGGGACTGAGGGCCACCTTGGTTTTACAGTGGAGGCTACCGGGGGCAACGAGTGATTCCCAAATATAAAGCTGAGAGAAGCATGAGTTGTGTGTTCAATAATAATAAATATGAGCTTCTGAGGCGATCCAATACACAACACGGGAAGAAACACTACACTTCTGTTTTATTTGCATTATCCACGTTATCCCTCCCTCCTCTGCACATGCCATCATTAACCGCTACTGCATCGTCTGTCTCGAAGGTAAGAACTCATAATTAAAACATTTTATTTTATAATCGCAGGAATATCCAGAATATCCTAATATACTATAATTTGTGTGTCTATAGCAATTAAAAACATGTTTTTCCCAACGTTATTAGCACTAATAAGGGAGTTTTTTAAGAGGGCTAGAATGGATTGTTTTTCTGTTATTTCTTATGGGGGGATGATTTGAGACGAGTAATTCGAGTTACAAGCTCGTCCTGGAAAGGATTATGCTAGTATCTCAAGGTATTACTGTATGAGAATATTTTCATGCTTTATTGTTCCAAAGACTATATTTTTCGTATATTTGACATTACAGCACATCTCTCCCCAGTCTCACCCAAACTTGCCGTCTAGTTCCTGTTTCGATGAAGCCCCTCCTTTTGAAAAACGAAATGTGCTGTGATTGGTTAGTTGGCCCATTTAGTTGTGATTGGCAGCGCTTGGCACGTGTGACCATGAGTTTCATCTGCTCAGGTGTAAAAATTAAGGATGGCATCAATTTCAAATCAAGCCTTAAGAATGTTAACAAATAAGAGGATCGTCCTGCAGGGATTTCACGGGACGTTTCATGTTGGTATTTTTTCATTTTTATTTATTTTTCTTATACGTTTTAGATACGATGTTATACACCATTTAATCATGATTCTTAATGAAAAAATATGTGATACAAACCGTAATTGATCACAAAACCTTGATTAATTTTCATAAAGGGCGGTGAACAAGCTCACAGAAGCGAGAGCTTACAAACGCTACAGAAAACACAACATCAACACTTATGTAAGTGAGCAGGTGGAGAGAAACCTTTGTTTACATCATAGCCATTGGAACCGTTCATAGAAAACACAACTATAAATACTTAGACTTCCCTGACAAAGTGGGACCTGCTCAGTTTCAGGAGAAGGTTCTGTGCATATGCTGCATGATACTCTCTTAGGTTCTGGAAGCTGTTCTCAATACAGCACACAGATAAACATTGGGCTTATGATGTTCAGGAACAATGTTTCAAATAAATTAACAGCTCTAAATTCAGTCTGAGGAAGGTCAAACAAATGAGTTTTGGAAATGCGATGGGGAAAACATCTTGGTCAAGCAGGCTTCTTCCCCTGTCTTTGCATATTTTGTGGTCGCAGATTATTTAAATGAGTAACACTAACATTCCTGTTCATCTCAGTGCATGCAACCATTTTTAACACAATTGATAATTGTTTTTTTTCTGTGCATCGGAGTCATCCCGATGCCCCCCCCCCCCTTTCTATATACGCTAATACAGTACATATTAATATTGAAGCCGCTTTTTAGATTTTGAGTTTTCAATTTTAATCTCATTATTTATTTTTTACATTGGTATTTTGCTTTATTTCAGTTTGTTGCAAAATTTCTAATTTTCCTATTAGTTTATGTTTTTCATCAACTATTTATATTTATTATATATTTATATTTTATTTGGCTTTATTGTAATCTATTAGTAATAGTTTTAGTCACCAATGAGTTGTTTCTGGTCAGTGAGGTGAGAACGAGTAAATGGTTTTTGGTTAAACTCTTGCTTTATGATGTGCTTCTCGCTGGTTTTCTGTGCCGATGCTTCAGTGCAGCTGCAGTTTTATCGTGTTGCATCAGGATAATCTATGAGCGCGCTCTGATTCCTGCGTTCACTTAATGATTGCATTGATCTGGATGAAGTAGAGCTCTCTCTCTCCCTCCCTCTGTTCATTTCACTGCATTAGATAGTCAGATGAGTGTGTGAGAGCAGCGAGCGATGTGGTTGTGAGGACAGCAGGTGTGTGTTGAGGATGCATCTGCGCTGTGTGTGTGTTTGCGTGCTGCTGGGTGTGTGCTGTCAAGCGTTTGAGCTGCAGGACACCATCCACGCTCTGATCGAGGAGAACATCCACCTCCACGACCAGCTGGAGAACCTGACGAGAGCCCTCAGAGAGTTACGGCAGCTTCTGTTCCAGCACAGCGACGGTACGCCGCTCACCATCACTCCTTTAACCCTTCAGCTGTTACAAAGGGAAAGTTCACCCAATACACTCAAATTTTGTCATTTACTCTCCCTCAAGTCGTTCCAAACCGGTATGAATTTCTTTCTTCTGCTGAACATAAAAGAAGAGATTTTGAAGAAAGTCTATGTGGCAAAAAATGCAATGGAAGTCAATGGAATCCATTCACTGTTTGGTAACAGACATTTTTTTTTTTCGACAAATCTTTTTCAGCAATTGAAATTCATACAGGTTTGGAACAATATGAGGTGAGTAAATGGTGACAGAAGTTTCATTTTTGGGTGAATTATCCCTTTAAGTGCAGAGTAATGATGTTAAATGTGAAATTTCACTTGGGTTTTATGACAGATGATGTGTTTTTCCTCAGATCACACTCATGAGCATGATGAGGAGCTTCAGCATCTGTGGGAGGAATGGTCGCAACACAGTGAGTTCTCACTGAAATACTCTTAATATCTTCTGTTTTGGGCCTTTCTTTTTGCTCTGCACTAACGCGGTTCATATCGACTCGTTGTGTAATGATGGAAACAGGACATGTCAATAATGCCTCATGTGCTTCATATGACCATATAAGGATGGGAATTATTGATTGACAGATCATAAAGGACAGTGGTTTTCAAACCTCTGATGCTAAAGACCCCTAAATGATCATAGCTAGAGACGGCGATGTGTCATGTATACAGACATAGTGCAAAAATGTATACTTTTTCATTGAGGATGCATTAAATATACAGAAAATACATAGTTCTAATATTCTAAATAAAATCTAATAAAATATTTCTGTTAAATAAATGCTGTTCCTTTGAACTTTCTATTAACAAATAGCACAATTTCCACAAAAATATGAAGTAGCGCAACTGATTTCAACATTGATAATAATCATAAATGTTTCTTGAGCATCAGAGTGATTTGTGAAGATCATGTGACTGAAGACCGGAGTAATGATGCTGAAAATAAAGCTTTAATCACAGGAATCAATTGCATTTTACAATATATTACAATAGTAAAGAGTTATTTTAAATTGTAATAATAACATGTATTTATATTGTGAAAAAAGCTTTATATAATTAAAAACGTACTGATTCCAAATTAAATCAAGAAGTTTTCCTGGTCTTCTATTCTTACTGAAAAGCTTCATATTCTCCACAGTAGCTTATAAATATTTTTCATCAATAGTGAGCTTTTATGTGGTTTTCCAGGACGCAAGTTATTATTTTTGGATTCTGGTGCTGCTGTTTCAGCAGTTGCAGATTATATTTTTAAAGCAATTGAAATTCATTATGTAATATTTAATTACATCAAATATTAAATAAGTATCTGCGCTGTGATCATGTTTTAGAAACGGGTGTAATAGAGACGATTAAGGTCGATTAGAGCTGCAGTGGAAGAGATCTAAAGCTCACACTCACACCGGATACACACACTTAACGCTACTGTTGTCACATAAAAACTCGAGTTGTAAAAGTAAAACATGAATACAGGTCTAATTTCCTCCTGTTAATAATTATCAGTGTTTTTATTTTTTTTAGTATTCTTTATATAGTATTATTAACAATTTCTGCGTGTGTGTCTCTGTGTGCATGTGTGTCTCTGTGTGCATGTGTGCCTCTGTGTGCATGTGTGTCTCTGTCTTTGTCTTTATGTGCGTGTGTGTCTCTGTGTGCATGTGTGTCTCTGTGTGCGTGTGTGTCTCTGTGTGCATGTGTGCCTCTGTGTGCATGTGTGTCTCTGTCTTTGTCTTTATGTGCGTGTGTGTCTCTGTGTGCGTGTGTGTCTCTGTCTTTGTCTCTGTGTGCGTGTGTGTCTCTGTGTGCGTGTGTGTCTCTGTGTGCATGTGTGTCTCTGTCTTTGTCTCTATGTGCGTGTGTGTCTCTGTGTGCGTGTGTGTCTCTGTGTGCGTGTGTGTCTCTGTCTTTGTCTCTGTGTGCGTGTGTGTCTCTGTGTGCGTGTGTCTCTGTCTTTGTCTCTGTGTGCATGTGTGTCTCTGTGTGCATGTGTGTCTCTGTGTGCATGTGTGTCTCTGTCTTTGTCTCTATGTGCGTGTGTGTCTCTGTGTGCGTGTGTGTCTCTGTCTTTGTCTCTATGTGCGTGTGTGTCTCTGTCTTTGTCTCTATGTGCGTGTGTGTCTCTGTGTGCGTGTGTGTCTCTGTGTGCGTGTGTGTCTCTGTGTGCGTGTGTGTCTCTGTCTTTGTCTCTATGTGCATGTGTGTCTCTGTCTTTGTCTCTATGTGCGTGTGTGTCTCTGTGTGCGTGTGTGTCTCTGTGTGCGTGTGTGTCTCTGTGTGCGTGTGTGTCTCTGTGTGCGTGTGTGTCTCTGTGTGCGTGTGTGTCTCTGTGTGCGTGTGTGTCTCTGTGTGCGTGTGTGTCTCTGTGTGCGTGCGTCTCTGTGTGCGTGTGTGTCTCTGTGTGCGTGCGTCTCTGTGTGCGTGCGTCTCTGTGTGCGTGCGTCTCTGTGCGCGTGCGTCTCTGTGCGCGTGTGTGTGTGTCTCTATGTCTCTGTGTGTGTCTGTGTGCGTCTCTGTGCGCGTGTGTGTCTCTGTGTGCGTCTCTTATGTCTCTGTGTTTGTATCTGTCTGTTTCTCTGTGTGTGTGTGTGTTGCAGGCATCACACCTGAGACGCACCTGTTGTTGGAGCGCGCTCTCTGCGGACATGACCTCCATGGCTCCGCCCCCTCCATCTCAGGACACGCTCCCTTTATCTTTATCACTTTTATAATTCTTGCTCACTTTCTTTTATGAAGCTCAAGTGTGAGTTTTATGGTGTGTATGTGTGTCTTCATCTAATCTTCAAAGCAGGTAAATGACTGAGTGACGCTTCAGTTTTCCAGTTTTCAGTTTTTTGGTGAAGTTTAATGAAAATAGGAATAGTGATAATCAAACAATTGAGTAAAGCAGCAGAACAGTCTATCAGGTGTGGTTTATTTTAAGTTGATATCCAGGACAATTTAGAGAAAAAACAAAAACGATTAGACACTCACCCGATGACTGCGTTCTACATTCTTGCCAAATGATGTACTTCAAAAAATAAAACCAATAAACTTGGGGAAGAAAAATTGTAATGTGCTCATTGTCATTGTTCTGCATATGTTCACGTTTAAAACGAGCCGGTAAAGTGTGTGATCTGGATCAGGCCATCATGTTAAAAACTACTAATAATGATCTAGTTGCATGAAGAGCCAAATCAGAATTTTTTTTTTTTTATTTTTTTTTTTAAATGCAACTAATTTTTCATTCAAATTTTCTGCAGTTACTCACTGGATTGAAGAACTGACATGTAAGTGTTCCTGCTGCTTCTATATTCATTTGTGTTCAAACCTGAACAATGAACAGAAAGAAAGTACTGTTAATCAAGATTAAACAAAGGTTTGTGTTTAAATAATCCTTTTGTAATGTTTAATAAATGGACAGAAATTAACATATATTGTGGAATGATAGATTAAAACCTTCTATGATTAAAATTGATTTCATTGTTTTTTTTTGTAGTGTTTTTAAATATTTTCATTCATTTTAAATAAGGTTTAGTTTTAGTTATTTTATTAATAAAATAAGTTTATTTATTTATATATATATATGTGTGTGTGTATATGTATATGTATGTATATGTATATATGTGTATATATATGTGTATATATATATATATATCTTTAATAATTAATAAAATAACTCAAATTAAACCTGAAATAAAATGAATGAAAACCAAGAGCATATTTAAAAACATAAAATAAAAAAAACTTAAAATAATAAATATATATATATATATATATATATAAAAAAATAAATAAATATATATATATATATATATATATTTATTATTTTATGTATGTATATATGTGTATGTGTGTATATGTGTGTGTGTGTGTGTGTGTCACTTAACGTTTATCGTTAAAACAATAGTTCCAATTTGTTAGCTAGCTATTTAAGTGATATTATTAGAGTAATAATGTTTGTATTGGTTTTTGTTCATCAATCAAACAGGCCAAATGCAGATTTTAGTGTAAGAACATCTTTATTGGGTATGTAGCATTAATTCCAATTCAGAATCCACATATGTAACCAAGTACGGAAAACTGACAAAAAGAACAACACTGTGAAACGGAGGACGTGTTTCAGAGAGAGAGAGAGAGAGAAAGACTAAATATTATACGATGAAGCCGACAGAGATGAGTTTACTGAGCCTTGAGTTGAGTTGAGTTGAGTTTTCATAAACAGAAACGGCAGAGCAATGAGGTAATCAGAATTCCAACCTTCTGACATGGAACGTTCATGTTTAAAATTCATCTTAGAACCTTAGAAATAATATAGAACACAGTCCTGGTACAGTACGACTTTAGATTATTATTAATATTATCATAGACAAAAAATAAACAGGATAGAAAAATAAAAACAGATTGAAAAAAAGCAATATATTGTTCTCTGGAACCCCAAATTTACACATAAAATAAATCTATCAACCGTAAGAGCAGTTGGCATACGGATAATTAAGTTAGTTATCTTGAGAGAAACTCTGCCATAACAGAGAATTTGGTTAAAAAGCGCGTTTTTAAAATTTAAATAACATTAAATTAGCAAAAGGGACTCACTGTTTACATCAAAGCCTGCAGAATTATACACACGGTCATGAAGAATAAAGAACAGAGCATCACTGCTGGAACAAATCACTCGCGAGATTACGACCATTATTTGCATATGATAATACACTTTCCGATGACAATTCAAAATATATAGCTACAAAATGTTTTCCCTTACAAAAGGCATTAGGCATTATTGATGTGAAAGTACAAAAGTGTTGTGTACCACAGAGGAAAGCACGTAATGCTTCCCGATTAAACATGCGATTTGACTTTTCTGAGCACCTTTAAAGTTCACAAAAATCACAATTCAAAATAACACGGCACTAAACAAAAGCATCGACATCTTGAAGATGCGCTTTTAAAACGGCTTTAAATTAGCACCATTGTTACCGAGACAAACCCGTAAGGCCCGTTCGCACCAGCGACGACCTGTCGCTTTAAATGCAGCACGATGGATTCTGACGTTTTTTTCGAACCAATGATTTTTGGAACGATGCGGTTATCGTTATCGTTGCCGATGTGAACGGGCCTTTAATGAGTGAAACACACGAAACCTGTCAAGAATGTGTCATATTTGACCCAGAAATCAAAAGAAAGCAAAAAAACAGCTCACGGTTGGAGCGCGGGCGAAACATTTCTTTTTTGTTCTCTCATTGAAACCGTACGGAGAGAAGAAAAAAAAAAAAGAAACTCAAATCAAAGATCTTTAGGTGCACTTTTTGCATCGTGACGCTAATTTCATGCCAATTGAACATATTTTTGCCTGAAATACTCGTTGTTTGTAATGTTCAATGTTTCTGTAATGTAAACATACAAGAGTAATTCGAATATTTTGCATGTTTAGATATATAACATATCAGTAAAAATGTGCTGGTCACAATGCAAATATAGACAACTTGCTTTCTTTTTCTTTTTGGTCGAAATATGACCCAAGAGGGATTCACCCTTATAAACTTTTTTTGAACAAGACACGCCCCCTTAAAGTGACAGGCGCACCTCCGGCGCACACACTCTTCACACACACAGTCACTTCCGAACCCCATTCACACAAACACACACACACTTCCCTGTCTGATGGAGTGCTAAAATGACACGAATGAATCACAACACCCCTGAAAAACCTTCCGCATTGAGACGCACACTTAATATATAATCAATTATCATTTTTTCTTCGTTTTCCTATTGCACTTTAGCATTTCTTGTTTTACATGTGACAATTACCATATAAAAATCAGATAAACAATAAGTGTATATGTACATATAATACCTCTCAATGACCTTAATTCATCTTTTCAATAAACTTGATTCTTATTATAAAAGTACAAGTCATATAATAACTTATTATTAATTTGAAAGAGCAAGCAAAAGAAAAAAAAAAGCACCAAAGAAACAGGCGGAGACAGAAAGAGAAGAAGAGAGAAAGACAGAGGGCTTGGCAGTTTCTCCGGCCCGGATGTCCTGAGTGTTCATCCCTGTGAGATGATTGGCTTGTTTTCAAGAGGAGTCGAATCTGATTGGACATCCATGGCTGGTGGGGGCGGGATTTCCTTTAGACTGTAGGAGTCTCTGATTCGGTCACCCAAAGCCCCGCCCACACCGCCTCGTTCTGTTTCTGCAGTCCAGTCATTGGCTGAATTCTGAAGGGGGCGGGTTGTGGGCGGGTCGGTGTGTGTTTGAGGAAAGCACACACACACACACTATAGGAAGCACACAGGTCCGACTTCTAGGTGAAAGCGAGATGAGGGCGTCGTCTTCGGTAGGTTGCTTATGCGCACGACAGGAAGTAAGAAGGGGTCCGACACCCGGAACAGGAAGTCTGCATGTTGCCAGCGCCCGTTCAGTTGCTATAAAAACACAATCAGTGATGCATCATGCATACAAAATTGAAATTAATTCATGATTAAAGTGCAGTGTCGTTATTGCTAATTACAACAAAGACTATTAAAATTGTAAAGTATTGAAGTATTAAAATGAATAAAAATTAATGACAAAATCACATAACAGAATTACTAAAACCTTAAAATAAAGTACAAATATACAAATGAAAGATAATTCTAAATATTAATAAATATAAATAACGCTCAAATAAAAATGGACTAAACCTGTGCAACCATTTTCATTTATTTAGTTAAAAATGCAACATATTTTGTTGAGATATTATGAATTATTTATAAGAATTAGGAAGTATAAGTGATTTTGAAAGTTTCACCTGCTTTGGTTTTGCAGGTGGCGACCATTTTTCTCTCATTTTTCTTACAGACTGATTTGTCTTTAGTTAATTTAATATAGATAATTAGTTTTTTGATCTGTTTGGGTTCTTGTCACTGACTATCATGAGGCAATTCCTGCTCCTCCAGGATGATCATCCGTACGTGTCGTCGCAAGGAGGTTTGATGTGTCTCCAGCTCAGTTTCAAGAGCATGGAGGAGATACCGGGAGACAGACCGTTACACGAGGAGAGATGGACAGAGACGTAGAAGAGCAACAACCAGCAGCAGGACCGGGTTCAGCTCATTTGTGTGAGGAGGAACAGGAGGAGCTGCCAGATCCTACAAAACGACCTCCAGCAGGAACTGGTGTGCATGTTTCTGACCAACATGTCAGAAAACGACTTCATGAAGGTTTGCATTTCTTTCATGGCATTAGTCAGAGAACACCAGGATTGGCAAGTCCGCCATTGGCTCCCGTTCTCTTCACGGATGAGAGGAGGTTCAAGCTGAGCACATGACCGACAGGAAAGAGTCTGGAGATGCCGTGGGGAACGTTATTCTGCTTGGAACATCATCAGCGTGAGCGGTTTGGTGATGGGTCAGTAATGGTAAGGAACATCCTTGGAGGTCACACAGATCTTCACGTTCTAGCCAAAGGTTCCCTCACTGCTGTTCGGTACCAGGATGAAATCCTCAGATCATGGTCAGATCTTAGTGCACTGGCTCTGGATTCCTCCTGCTGTATTATAATGCCCGGCCATTATGAGTTAAACTTCAGATTTTTTCCATGATATGGTTTGGTATGATTTTGAATCCAGCCCTCAGTGTGTTGATGTTTTTGGCTTCCATTGACAGTTCTCACATAATTTGTTCTTAACTTATATTATTATATAAGTAAAGCTTTTCAAAGTGAATACTTCATTCATTGAGATCCAATGAGTGATTTAAGTGTTCCCTTAATTGTTTTTAGCGGAGTACAATGATTGCTATTATTATCATCAAGAACCCTCAAAATGACCTGTAAGTCACATTATGAGTAACAAAAACCATATTTGGGGATAATTAGATAAATTATATACTTGACAAATGCACTTCATATAATTTAATTTCTTAATTGTTTTATCCTATGCAAATCAAAATATCTGACTTTATTTATTTGTTTAACTAAAAAATAGCTTTTTTCTATCTTTTCATGCCTAGTAATATGTACAATATTCAGTCATTTTGCATTTGTTTTTTAATTATGTTTTTTTTTTTTGTGATACAGGATACATAGTATGCTGTGGATGTTTTGAAGCAAATTTTCATGCGGTTGCGAAGGTGAACTGCATGGCTGCTTAAAGCATTCGAGCGATTTTCGAAGGGCACACTCACCCAGCAGGAGTCGGCTAACACATCCGGCTCCAGCGTCTCTCCGCTCCACGCTTGGAAGCGAACAGCATTCTGGGACGGGGGCTGGGCGAGGGCTTGGCTCCAGATTGTCACGTTCAGGCAGTGGATAGTGATTCGTTGCTCCGCTCCGGCGCTCAGCAGGTGCAGGAAGTTCATCTGGACGCGTCCAACACTCAACTCCAGCTGCAACCCGCCAATAAAACAGCATCATTAACTCCAGTGATATGAGATTATAAACTTCTCTTCTAAACATATCCTCCCAAGATACAAGAAAAGCATTAATCAAATAAAAACCAGTGGAAATTCTGCAGAAGTGCTATAGACCTTGGCTGTGGTGATGGGCCTGAGGCAGGTGCGTCCACCGCTGGTGAAATTGCACAATACTTCTATAGAGTCTGAGGAGCAGCCCAAGTTTGGGTCGATCCAATAAGTGCCTGAAGGAACCAGAAATTTCACAATGCTTAATTCCAGTATGAGCCATTTACAGATGCTATTGGTGATATTTTGTACAGAATATTCTTCAGTGAAACTGTGTTTTCAGGTTCAACACACACACACACACACACACACACACACACACGCACACGCACACGCACCATCGTAGAGTGTGTCCCGGCAGTCGTGAAGGTCCTTGCAGAGTCGCGCAGGATGATCTCGTGTGCCCAGCGGGTTCTTCAGACTGTGAACCAGAGAACTCAGGTAATGCAGCGTCCGCAGGATCTCTGGAGCCTGATCCAACATAGGCATGTCCATCGAACCCCGACCCTGAGAGAACAGCGAGACAGACTTTAAAACACCGTATAAACACATGTAGCTCAAAAAGTAGAGCATGGGCGCTTGCAACGCCAAGGTCATGAGTTCGATTCCCAGGGAAAGCAAGAACTGATTAGAATGTCAATGCGTTTCTTGAATGCAATGTGAGTCGCTTTGGATAAAGCATCCAAAATGCTTGAATGTAAATGTGTGTGTGTGTGTGTTTGAATGATCTCACCTCTATTTTCTGTATGTTTGTCTCCCTAAAAACTGGCTGAGCCGCTCCAAGACCGAAATCTTGTTTCTACAGCATACATGCAACACAAGCAAACTTAATAACGCAGATGTACAGAACATAACACTGAGTGAATACACACACAAAAACAAGCAAATTAAATTAAAAGTTAGTGAAAATTCTTACCAAAGCCAGTGGGATTGATGGTGGGCCCTGTAGATGACCAAATAATACAACTTTAATAATAATAATCATCATAACTGTATGTGAATTATACTGATATTATTAAAACATCTTGGAGCGCTGTTTGCTGGAAGAAGCTTTGCGAAGTAATCCCCGAAGATGCTCTTTGGTTGGGTTTCAAACTTTTATTTATTTATAAATAAATAAAAGAGAAATCCAAGACCCTTCTAGTTCAAAAAAAGTATTTTTATATGTATTATTACTAAAACATAGTAGAGATTGGCATGTATGTGGATGTGCATGGCATTGCTTTAGTTTGAGGACAAAATTGGTTGATCCTTCATTTAAAACTATACATTTTTATGTATTATTAGAATTTTAAAATGACAATTGGAGTCACTTAATATTCAACAACATTATTGATCTGATTGCTCTGACACTATTAGATGAGAGCTGAACTGTGCTGGATGATGATGATGGCATCACTGTTTTCTGCAGAAATGGCTTTATAGACGAAATGAACTCATTTAATAATTGATCTTTGCAACGGAACTGACCTCAGCTGAACAATGACACTATTATCGTTTAGAGCTTGATTTGAGTTATTATAACTAAACTTAAAACAATAGACATCTATGATAGATCAAGTAAATATTCTAAAAGTGTTAAAGTGTTTTACCGGAGGTCCAGGAAGTCCACGCGGTCCAGGAGCACCCTGCAAAAACACAAAAATAACCGAGTTACACACACACAAATGGCCCTGAAATAAACTCAAGCTGTGGATCATGGGAAATGCTGTGTGTCTGTGATCGTAAACACTCACTCGAGGTCCCTGAACACCCTGTGAGGAAAAAAGGAGCGTTTATGAGAAACCAGTAAGATCTACTGTGATCTTATCAAGATCTGACGAGAAAGAGTGAATTCATCTCCTCACCATTTCTCCTTTGCTGCCCGTATCTCCTCTCGAGCCCTACGGAGAGACGTCAGTGTGAGAACAGAGGTCAGCTGAGGGTCAGAGAGCAGATACCATTGATCACAGTGTGTAGAAGTGGTATTTACTCACTGGACTACCGATAGGGCCGATCACACCGACAGGTCCAGCTAAACCCCCTCTACCCTGAAACCAACAGGTCAATATTACAATACAAACACTTGATTTGAGTTCTTGTAAGCAGGTTCTCAACCCAAGCACAGGCTCAACACGTCACCGCAATGGTAATCCCCAGAAACACAAACAGAAGAGAAACCTTTAAATACCAACATAATAGACCAGTAAACATGAAAGTCTCTCTATTTTCTCATTTGCTTCAGTGAAAAATAAGAGTGACCGAAACACATTCAGAAAATGTAACCTGTTTAAGTTACAGCAAAGTTATTGAATTGAGTTGGTTGAACTATTTCTCATAGATTATTGACAGGGATTTTGCATAAATTTAAAATAAAACTTTAATCTTAATGAAAACTAAGTTGGTTGTATGAACCACTGTTTATAACCGAAATGAGTTTAAAATATATTTTTTTGTGGTTGGGTTACTTGATTGAAACATGTTATTTAAAAATTAAATGGATATAGGGATGGATGGATGGATGGAAAGATGAATGGATGGATATAGGGATGACTGGATGGATATAGGGATGGATGGATGGAAATAGGGATGGATGGATGGATGGATAGATGAATGGATGGATGGAAATAGGGATGGATGGATGGATAGATGAATGGATGGAAATAGGGATGGATGGATGGATGACGGATGGATATAGGGATGAATGGATGGATGGATATAGGGATGGATGGATGGATAGATGAATGGATGGATGGATGGAAATAGGGATGGATGGATGGATGACGGATGGATATAGGGATGAATGGATGGATGGATATAGGGATGGATGGATATAGGGATGAATGGATGGATAGATGAATGGATGGATATAGGGATGAATGGATGGATGGATGGATGGATATAGGGATGAATGGATGGATATAGGGATGGATGGATAGATGGATGGATATAGGGATGGATGGATGGATATAGGGATAGATGGATGGATGGATGACGAATGGATATAGGGATGGATGGATGGAAGGATATAGGGATGGATGGATGGATATAGGGATGGATGGATGGATAGATGAATGGATGGATATAGGGATGAATGGATGGATATAGGGATGGATGGATGGATAGATGAATGGATGGATGGATATAGGGATGAATGGATGGATATAGGGATGGATAGATGGATATAGGGATGGATATAGGGATGAATGGATGGATATAGGGATGGATGGATGGATAGATATAGGGATGGATAGATGGATGGATAGATGAATGGATGGATGGATATAGGGATGGATAGATGGATATAGGGATGAATGGATATAGGGATGAATGGATATAGGGATGGATAGATGGATATAGGGATGGATATAGGGATGAATGGATGGATATAGGGATGGATAGATGGATATAGGGATGGATATAGGGATGAATGGATGGATATAGGGATGGATGGATGGATGGATGGCGGATGGATATAGGGATGGATGGATGGATAGATATAGGGATGGATGGATGGATGGCGGATGGATATAGGGATGAATGGATGGATGAATGGATGGATGGATGGATGGATAGATGGATGGATAGATGAATGGATGTATGAATGGATGGATGGATGGATGTAGGGATGGATGTGTGTGTGTGTGTGTTTGTGTTTGTGTTTGTGTGTGAGCTCACCATGTTGCCCTGGGGCCCTTTAGGCCCCTGAATGCCCTTCGGTCCAAAGTTTCCTGGGGGGCCCTGAACAAACAATCCGGACATCAATCCCACATAAACAAACACATTAACTCAACATTAATAATGCTACTGTGTGTCGTGTGAAGAGCGCTAGAGCATTCATGAGGGGGAACATTCAGCATCCGCACACACCATGAAAACATGTGGATATTTATCACTATCAAGTGTGCTCCTCATTTTTCCATAACTCTAGTTCAGTCCAGAAGCCTGAATGGCTCTGAACCAATGAAACGCCACAGTAACACCACGACTACACACTCGTCCTGTCTAATAAACTCACGGCTGTGGGTTTCTGAGAAAACTGCTGTCTTGCTCCTTAATAAAAGTGTTTGTGTGAGTTATGAAGCTCGTTGAGCGTGTGGATGAAAACATGTTTCCCAAAGGAAAGAAATCTTTGAGAAATGATAAATCTCATCTGTTTGTTTCTCTTGGGCAGACACAAATGGACGATCACATTTCTGTTTTTCCAGCAGGAGGAACAGTTTAAATCAGATACCTGGCAATGGGTGATAAAACTCACCTTCGGTCCAAACATTCCCAACATCCCTGGAAAGCCCGGTTCCCCGATGTCACCCTAAACCAAAGATTAATATTAATGTTTTGTTCCAAAACTAACTGAAATGTAGTTGACAGTGCAGAATCCCAGTGTTGTCTGGGGCAGCACTCACCGGTTGGCCCTTAGGGCCCCGGTCTCCCTGAGGTCCAGGAAGGCCCGTGCCTCCCTTAAATCCTCTCTTTCCTGGAGGGCCAGGGTGACCCGGAAGACCCCTCTCACCCTATTCATGCACAAAAATAGAACAAAAGCATCAAAATAACCCTGATATATTATAAATTGTAATGTATAGTAATAATACTTTTTGTTTCTAGGCTCTTCATTATACATATAAATGTAAATATTCATTACAGTTCAACAAAGATGCATTAAATTGATCAAAAGTGTCTGTACAGACATTTATAATATCAGATGGATGGATGGATTGAAGGATGTATGGATGGATAGATGAATAGATAGATGAATAGATAGATAGACAGATAGACAGACAGATAGACAGATAGATAGACAGATAGATAGACAGATAGACAGATAGATAGACAGATAGATAGACAGATAGACAGATAGACAGATAGATAGATAGATAGATAGATGGATGGATTGAAGGATGGATGGATGGATAGATAGATATATGGATGGATTGAAGGATGGATGGATAGATAGATAGATATATGGATAGATAGATGATGGATAAATAGATGGATATATGGATGGATATATGGATAGATAGATAGATAGATAGATAGATAGATAGATAGATAGATAGATAGATAGATAGATAGATAGATAGATAGATAGATAGATAGATAGATAGATAGATATATGGATGGACGGATTGAAGGATGGATGTATGGATGTATAGATAGATATATGGATAGATAGATGATGGATAAATAGATGGATACATGGATGGATGAATGGATTGAAGGATGGATATATATATATATATGGATGGATGGATGGATTGAAGGATGGATGGATGGATAGATAGATATATATATATATATGGATGGATGGATGGATTGAAGGATGGATGGATGGATAGATAGATATATATATATATATGGATGGATGGATTGAAGGATGGATAGATAGATATATATATGGATGGATGGATTGAAGGATGGATGTATGGATGGATTGAAGGATGGATAGATAGATATATATATGGATGGATGGATTGAAGGATGGATAGATAGATATATATATGGATGGATGGATTGAAGGATGGATGTATGGATGGATGGATAGATAGATATATGGATGGATGGATATATGGATGGATAAATAGATGGATATATGGATGGATATATGGATGGATGGATATATGGATGGATGGATATATGGATGGATGGATATATGGATGGATGGATATATGGATGGATGGATAGATAGATAGATAACATATACATCTAAAATGTGGTAATTGTGGTAAAATGTTTTTCTGACCTTTGGACCGAACGACCCCTGCGGGCCTGGTAAACCCACGACTCCAGCCTTGCCAGGGGCACCGGGTTTACCAGGCAGACCGAACTCGCCATCATCTCCCTGATCGCCCTGAGAGAGAGAGAGAGAGAGAGAGAGAGAGAGAGAGAGACGCATGTCATCACCCTGTTCAGACACATGATGCATCAAGAAACACATGATGAATTCTTACTGGTATTCCTCTGCTTCCATCTTTCCCTGGCAGCCCATCCGTGCCAGGAACGCCCTCCTGCCCCTCTCGACCCACTGTCCCTCTCGGGCCGGCCAACCCAACAACACCCTGATGACAAGAGAGAGAAGGCTGCCATTTAGACTCTCATTAAGTAAGAAAGGAAAAATGTTCAAGTAAATGTACTTTAGGAAGAATCTCACAAAAACAGTACAAACATTTTAGGGTCATATTTTGACCCCAAATCAATTAAGAAAATAAGAAGAATTAATTAAGGATAAGAATTAATACATTTTAAAAATATCTAAATAATATATAAATATATTGCAATTAATAATATAACATAATTAATTATATACAAGTAATTAAAATAATGCAATTCAAATAATAACTATTATTATACACATTTATATTTATTTTTTTGGCAGATACACAAATCAATCAAACAATAATTATAAGAATTAATTACATAAAAATCAAGAATGATATAGTTAATACATAATATTATATTAATAATATAATATAATATAACTAATAAAAATCAAATAATTGTTATTATATAGTGCATAAAGAAAAATGTAAAGTGTAATATGAAAATCACTAGATTAAATATTTCAAATTTTAAAGTACAATTGTAAGTATTGAGTATAAAGATCGACTCTTACTGGTGACCCTCTGCTGCCACGCTCTCCCTGAAGACCCTGTTTACCCTTCTGACCCTGAAAGTGATAGAGAATAACAAAGCATGTGAGGAAAAAGAAGTAATGCCAAGGAGAAAACCACACACACAGAATTAATCGTATACAGCATGAACATACACACACACATCTAACCCATATTGCTGAAGTATGTGACAAGGCTCTGATTTCTACCACATGTTGTTTACGGCTGCTATTCCAAAATAAAAGTAATGAAATTCTACAAAAAATACCCACACACTAACACACACACACACACACTCGCTGCGAGCATATCGTTACCTGTTCTCCTTTGGATCCTTTGGGGCCTTGTATTCCACGCGGACCAGGATTACCCTAAAAATGCATTAAAAGAAAGAAAAGAAAAGGTGTTTGTGCGTACGTTTAAGTGCGGACACATCTGTAATCCCGACCTGAATCATTTTATACGCACAGGAAGTCCGGGAGCGCCGGGTTTTCCTCGAAACCCATCAACACCTTGCTGACCCTGCCAATGCAAACACGTTTATGAATGAATTTTTACCCATTAGCAATAAATAAAAGTAAAAGTGGTGCTTGCTCAGGCCGTCCAATCTGAACAAACTGCTAAAGTATGAGCTATATTCAAAATAATAGTGATGTTTTCCTTAGCAATCATTACTAATAACACAGTATATACTGTCCAAAGTTAAAACCCATACATCTCTACTCAAACCATATTTTTGCTGAGGGATTTTTTCATCTAATGTCAACCTAAATCAAAACGTCTCCATCCTAATGTAATCTATAACATATTTGAGATTGTTTAGCCTATTGCGTTTAATCTCAGTAGGCGGTTCACAAGGAAACGGTCCCATGTTGGTGAGCTCTGATGACACGCGAGTAAATCAGCTAATGCTCTTCATATGCAGAAAGACAATGCTATGCCTTCTGGGTAGTGTGTTTATCTCACCACGTATCCCGGATCTCCCGGCTCACCCCTGTCTCCTCGCTTTCCAACTGGACCCTGAAAACACACAAACACACGCATGATGTTGAGAATATCACGAATGACAGGAGAGGAAATCAAAGACAGATCTAAAATGAAAATAAGAGACACTCACTCTGAGTCCTGGAGGACCAGTTGGACCCTCCACCTTCCCATCATCCCCCTGTTCGCCCTAAAATGTCAGAGGAGAGAAGACCGATCGTGTATGTAATATCAATGGCCAATTTAGCTAAAGCTAATTTCAACCTTTAATAATATATTTTTCTAACTGAAATTTGTTAACATTATATAATTGAATAACTAGCATGAATAAAAAATGAACAATAATAACATTGACAAAGATTATTAAATGTTATTTAAAAAAATTGCCCACTGTTATTTCATGTTAGTTAATACCTTAATTAATGTCAGACTGTATTGTAAAGTGTTAACAAAAATATGAATAAAAATGATATTTAATATGATTTTATGACACCTTTTTATTATAAAATTCATATTACATGGTATTTAAAAAGGCACTAGTAAGGAGGTAATATCATTGTACGCTTTAAGTATTCTGGAGCATTCAGGGTGACATAACTGCAAGTCACAAAATGAGTGATGAATACATTTTACCTTTTCACCCTTTGGTCCCGGGGGTCCTATTGAACCTTGAAGTCCTTTGTGACCCTGCAGAGAAAGAAAAAGATTTTAGGCACCATTCTGTTAGCAGACTTGAGTTGATCAAGTCTGAACCCTAAGCCTAACCCTAAACCCAAACCCTAAAACCCTAACTCTAAATCCTAAACCCTAAATGCTAAACCTAAACCTAAACCCTAACCCCTAATTTTATACCCCAAACCCTAAACCCGAACCCAGGGGTCGGCAACCTAAAATGTTGAAAGAGCCATATTGGACCAAAAAAACAAGAAAACAAATATGTCTGGAGCCGCAAAAATTAAAATCCTTATATATGAAGCGATACTCCGCTGAACTGTTGAGGGGGGGGTGCGGACTGGAGCGACCGCCTGTGCGATACTCCTTTCGTCCGTGGGCAGAGAGATCTCGGACAGCGGGTCGCTCCGCTATCCACTTCGTAACTTATAGCACCCTTCGCGCTGCTATAAGTCACGTGAAGGGGATGAAAGAGCCGCGGGTTGCCGAGCCCCTCCCTAACCCCATCCCAGTGCATTGATGTGGGAATAAATAATACTAATACTATCATGTGACGATATCAAGATTGTACTTGTTTCTTGCATTCACCTCATATCCTGATATGCCCGGGTCGCCCTGCAGCCCCATCCGCCCGGGAGCGCCCTGACACACCGGGAGAAAGAAGATGAGACGGCCTTCTTGTACAGGTTAAACACTAAGTGAGTTGGATATAGTGATAACTCTAAACGTAATTACAACACATGTATCGGTTTACCACATGGCCGATGGTTCCTCGTGATCCCTTTGGTCCAGTGGTTCCGATTGGTCCGATCTTTCCCATGGTTCCTGTCTCTCCCAGGTGACCGATGTTACCTTTGGCACCCTGCAGGTAATGTGAAAGTGCAGAACATTTGGCTACTGTTGTCAAAGAATGAAAGACGGTTAAATAATGACAACCAAACAAAATGTTGATCTCTTTTGTCTTACCTTAAACCCTGGCTTCCCTCTCTCGCCATTTTTACCAGGTTTTCCTTCCGGACCCTAAAACAAAAAAGAAAAAAAAAGGGGGGACAAAAACAAAACAACCCCACTGTCATTTCACAAATAAATATGACAGACCGTTTTGTCATTGCTAACTAAAAATTATTTTCATAACGTTGAACAAAAAAAGATTAGATAAAGAAAATCCATGTGGAATTAAAAAATTGAAATAATGCTTGAAAAACAGTACATTTAAGTTGAATTACTAAAAGAAAAGAGCTAAATATGAACTGTAAAAAAATAAAATCTACAAATAAGCTCATTTAAATAGATAAAAAATATTTTTTAAAATATTTTATTATAAAATATTTTCATTATGAAAATTTTTAAAATTAAAAAGAAAAAAATTTAATCCCAGAATTTCTTTGTAAATAATTGTATATAATTAATACTAAAACAACTTTTTAATCATACAAAGTTTCTGAGTGGTCAAAGTTCTGTTGGTAATTTTCAGGTATAATTGTTGCAATTTCTCTTTTTTTATTCATGTTTTAATACAAAATGCAAATGTTTTTTGCATGTAAAATGTTAAAACTTGTTCATAAGGCAAAGTGCTCAGTGGGTTCACCGCTGCTACGGTTATTTAACAGCTTAAAAAAAAAAAAAAAAAAAAAAAAAAATTATATATATATATATATTACTCTTAGATGTACAAAATAAAGGTTCCAAAAGGGTGGTTTTGCTATTGAAGAACCATTTTTGGTCCCCCAAAAAGCCTTTCAGTGAACCGCTCTTAAAAGAAACAATGTTAAGAACCTTTTATAATCAAATAAAACAATTTTAGAATCTTACAAGCATTTTCCACTATAAAGAACCTTTTGTGCAATGGAAAGATTCCATGGATGCTAAAGGTTCTTCTTCTCTTAAGAACCTTTAGTTCTTGGTTGGTTTACATACAGTATGTACGTTTTAAGACTGCCAAATCATTTCGTTTCGACTGGCCTTTATGATGTGGCTCAGGCAACCCCAGTCTACCCTTCACTCACACTCCTATGCACTATATGTTTTGAAATATACAGCAAAAAATTAATGTGATATTGTCTGCATCACTCACTCTGACGCCAGTGAGCCCTGGGTCGCCCGACGGCCCTTCTTTTCCCTTAATTCCAGCTTCACCCCTGACACCCTGCTCGCCCTCGCCACCCATGTCGCCCTTTTCACCCTGTTCAAAAAACAAGATTCAAATAGAACGTTTCTTTCTTC